>JAINUG010000232.1:837500-918072 GCA_029706075.1 Aldrovandia affinis
TTTAGCAGATGCTCTTATCCTGAGCAACTTACATCGTTTACATTTCTTTACATACAATCCATTTATACAGCTGGATATTTTTACTGAAGCAATTCAGGCTAAGTACCTTGCTAAAGGGTACAACAGCAGTGCCCCACCTGGGATTTGAACCTGCAACCTGAGTTACAAGCCCAGCTCCCTAACCATTACACTACACTGCTGCTTGTAGCTTCAAGTGTGTGAGGTGATAGATAGTGCTGGTTAAACAAAACATTTCAGTCTAAGTGACATACCATGGAATTGAAATACTACTCTCTATCTGAGGTATTTTTTTAAATAGATATTAAGTCAAATCTTTATTCATGTTGTATTTAAAAAATATGTCCCATCCTCCCAAAAATTATAGGGGAAGCCGAGCTTCCCTCGTTGTGTTAAAGAAATCGCTAAATTGTAATGGCTTTTCAAATATGACATACATGATAAAACAAAAATATAAAATAATATTATGGTGTAAATATTTGTCAACATACGTTGGCTCATACATAAAAAAAATGTTTTTATTTAATATTCATACGGCTGCCAGCATGTTACTTGTTCATATGCATACAAAATGAAACAACTTTGACTCTGAAGCGCACACGTTTTCTTCTGTGAGTCTACTTTATAAATAGATAATCTCCTTGAAGTCTATGCATGGTTTGCATCGACAGATAACAGGCTGTTTATTATATTTTGTATGCATGAGAAACGGTAATATATTATGTTAAAAACCAAGCAAATGCAAAACGTAAATGTTACAGCCCAGGATGAAGGGTAATAATGTGTATGTTGCACAAATGCGAAGGCATCAATCAATAAATGGTTATCTTAAAATGAACACCAAAAAACGAGGTGCCAACATTGATTTTATTTAAAACGATAATATTGGTAAATATTTTCCTTTCCTTCTTTTTTTTCTGAATGTAGACGAGAACAATGTGCTCACCAGGATGATTTGCAGATTTGTTTCTGCTGTACATTTGTGAACAAATTCAATCATTGCCATGAGCAGTGCCTCTGTTAAAAACAGAAACAGTGTACTGCGTGATTGCTTTAAAATAATTTTCAGTCACTAAGTTCCACATCTGTAACATAAATAATGCACACATTGTTGTATATATTTTATATATAGAACGTAGAAGCATATATAAAGCATTTTTCATATTGTATATATTGCCAAAAAGAGGCCCTTTGTGATCTGTTCTTTCCCATTTCAGCTCTGTCATCTCACCAGAGACAAATTATAATCTGGCAGCAGCAATGTAGGCAAAGGCCCAAACGGGAAGCACTTGGTATTTATTTTGTTTCTCTTTGCCCTTACAAGTCCAGCTTCTTTTCAGCAGCTATGCAATTGTTTGGTTTTTTCAGCACGTGTTACGGTCGGTCAAATTTCGAGAGGGAACTTCCCTTGATTGGAGCCATGCTCTTACAGTGATCCCTTACTGCAGCTGAAGTTGTTGACAAGTTGGCCTGTCTACGACCCCAACTGGCCACGCCCCCAGCTTGGACTGCTTTTTAAGTGCCTGCACTTCAGAGAGGGAGAGAGATGCTGTCTTCTGGAAGAAGCTTTCTTTTGTGTGCCGAAAAGCGTTTTTTGTATGATGACGTTCTTTTGCGAGAGCTGGTTTCTACAGCAGCCTTCTGCTTTATGGCGTTGGACCGAGCTTTCATTTGTTTTATTTCTGTACTGTCCTTTTGAGCACCTTTGGTAGGTAGGGCAAGCACAGAGTAGGTTAACTAGTTTCCCGGAAGAATTCACTCTTTTCTTTTGCCTCGGTAGGTAGGATAGGGTTGTCTTTGTACAATAAATCCTGTGTATTTTTATATCCATCTGACTGTGTTATTTTGCTGTCGCGTCCCGTTTGGGTTCACCACACAGCTATTGGAGTGCGTGTGGTTTTTGGGTCGTAGCACATGACACAGTGTCACAGCACTGCTGTCATAGCCTAGCTACTGTATGTAAACCAGAATTAAAGGTGCATTCAGGTTATGTAGAAACTATGTCAATGTTACATATTATGAATAAATACCAATATAACTCATATTTGGTTGGCGGTACTGTATTCATGCAAGGAAAGCTATTGGTCTGGAACTGAGCTCAGCTTCCCCCAGGGGTGGGGCTCGGAGACAGACAACACAGGTACAGACTCAGACACATACAGGTGTACATTATTTTTCAATCCGTGTTGAATAAAGATGACAGAGATCATATTCATTGGACTATTCATTTTCAAATACATCACCATTCATGTTCATTTGAAATACTCATTTGACCTAAGACAAGAAAAGGAGAAAATGATGGTGTAGTACTGTTGAGCAAAACAAAACAACACACACACACACACACACACACACACACACACACACACGCACACACACTGACTGGGACTGTTACTTGTGGCAGTGGCACAGCACGCTATTCCCCAGGCGCACAACACTGTTAGTTCAATTAAACGTGCAACAGGAGCAGCACCGCATGCTAGCTCTGGGAATGGCGGGAGATCCTGAGGGGCAGACTGGCAGATTAAGGACACCATCCCCACAGTAAGCTGCGCCAACCCAAGCCCTCCATTAAGAGGCTTATTGACCCCCCCCCCCCCCCCCCCCCCCCCCACCACCCCAGAGTGATTAACGTCATGTCAAAATGGGGATATAAATGAAGGTGTTACTGGGGAAAAGAAGGAAAAAATACATTGTCATCCTTCCAGGAGTCATGTTGGACTGGTTTATTTGCTCATAAAACCATACTACTGAAGCTTTAGTTATTTAGCGTTGCATATTAATTCCTTTAAGCAAACAACTAAGAAGAATCACATCAAAGTATGGTAAGCATTCCTCTCATTGTTCCATGTACATGTTTCAAGAGTGAAATGGAAAACAAGCAAGTGACTTGTCAAAGAGAAAATCCATGAGTTACAAATATAATCAATGTGAAAACATTGAGGTTATTTATATGTCCTATTTGTTATATTTGTGACTTGAGAGTCCAAGCAGTAATAATACTGTTTTCCAGGGAGTCCTGAGTACATGTACTAAGACAACACGAGACAAAAATAAAAACAATTAAAAACATATCAATAGCATGACATTCTATGCATCCAATCCTGTGCGCTAAAGCCCAGCTTTGAGCTTATATTTGAAAGCCTGCAGATGTGTTTGTTCTGTGGTAGACATGCCTAGCTGATTCCAAATAGTGGCTCCATAGTACTGTAGGCTGCCTTTAAATGCAGCAATTCTGGCCATAGGGATTTTCAGGAGATGTTGACCCCACTTCTCATAAGCCTTAGTAGCTGACCTTGTGCGACCATGAAGGGCAGGTGATGGGGCCCACCTAAAGAGTTTTATTAAGTATGGGGGGGCAATATGACGCACAGATTTAAAGACCATTATCAATAGTTACCTTGATTCTGTCCACGATTGCATCAATTCCAGCCATTTGCAGAAGTTTGTCAGTCTTAAGGTGGTCTTTTAAAGTATGGCCTGTCATGTGCAGCTCTGTTGACCACACGTTGCAGCTGGATTGGCCCTGTTTTGTTACACTGAAGCAGTGCTGTGCACTGTTGCTCATCGGTACGGCTAGAGGAACTGCGGAACTACTCCCCCTTACCTCCAGACACTCATCAAACCCTTCACCCCAGCCAGACCCCTCCACTCCGCCTCCTCTGGCAAACTGACTGTCCCATCCCTACGGGCGCCCGGCAGCTGCTCCTCGCGGTCTCGCCTCTTCCCTTTCCTGATCCCTCGGTGGTGGAATGACCTTCCGCAATCGGTAAGGACCGCGGAAACACTTGCGATCTTCCGCAAGAGACTTCCACCTTTCAGACTCCACTACCACTGAATTCTGTATATCTAGCCAACTGTCACCACCACTGGCTACTTGTTCAATACTTTTTGTATATGTATCCTTGCTTACTAGTAATAATAATAATAATTTTTACAAACCTTTTCCTTCCCAGTGTTACAGGTATGGTATGCAGCTGCCTACAACAATGTCTATCACTGTATTACTGCACTGATCTCTTGCGCAAACTATGATTGTTCTTACCATGTATTAATGCACATCTTGTAAGTCGCTCTGGACAAGAGCGTCTGCTAAATGCTTAAAATGTCAAATGTAAATGTTGCATTGCTTCAGTAACTATTATGTTGTAGAAATGGATAATTGGTTAAATGTAAGTCAGTCTGGATAAGAACGTCTTTCTCACACTCCTGCATTTCACATCTACAGCACTCTGGCGCGTCTGCAGCCTTCAGTCTGGCACTACCAGAGCAGCTGTGTGCATGATAGTTATCACAACATCACAATACAAAAAATAATTGGGAAATAGCAGGGGGAGGGGAGGGGGCGATAATGTAAATCAACTGGAGATTTCATTTCTTAGTTTTCTCTCTGGGTGAGTGCCGACAAACCAAGGTTGAAATAAATGAATAAACCAAATTAAAAAGCACTGCCACCGCTATTGTTTTCCTGAGAACAAAACATTCTCAAGAAAACAAAAGTCTTGCAAGAACAGGAAATACGTATTTCTGGCAGCTTTTGGAATGTAAACGTCCAGCAAACCTGAACAGTGTTAGAGATCAAACCTCAACGAGGAGTAACATGCAGCTTGGCATACATTATTTAGAAAAATGTCCCTGTTGTGCCGTCTCTTAAAGAGCATGAGTACTTAATCTCAAATGCACTGTATAAAAGCTGCTTTATAATGTGTATGGGGGCCTTCCGCATGGTCCAGTGGTTACAACGGTGTGGTGATGGACAACAGGCTGTCCCTGTCAAAGAACATTGCAGCGGTAAGCCGGGCGTGCAGATTCTTCCTGTCTAACATCAGGAGAATCCGTCCCTTCCTTACCACGCACTCTACCCAGCTGCTGGTCCAAGCAATGGTACTGTCCCGCTTGGACTACTGCAACTCGCTTCTGGCTGGCCTTCCCGCATCTGCCATCAGACCCCTGCAACTCATCCAGAATGCTGCAGCCCGTCTGGTCTACAACCTTCCCAGACACTCCCTGGTGGGATGGAATGACCTTCCCGTGGAAGTCAGAACAGCTGAGACCCTGGCCACCTTCAAGCGACGACTGAAGACTCACCTCTTCAGGGTGCACCTCTCCCTGTAGTCCGGTTTTGTAACTTAGGGACGTAGCTGTTTAGTACTGCACTCATGTCTACTTGTTTATGTATTGTATTAGGTTTTAGGCATTATTTTGCCGATATTTTCCACACTGATTGTTTTATTGCTGCCTTTGAATTGTGTTTACAGATTTACCTACAGGGTCCCAGTTTAACTATGTGGTTGCTCCTAGCACCAGGAAATGTACTTCCCACTAGGGTGGCTTTCAGCTAAACTGTTCTTGACTACGGTTAACACTTTGTTGTACGTCGCTCTGGATAAGAGCGTCTGCCAAATGCCTGTAATATAATGTAATATAATGTACAACGTCTGACGCTGGCCACGGAGACCGGGGTTCAATTCCCCGTCTCACCAGAGTCGGCTCTGGCCGGGAGTGCCACCAGGGGCGACGATTGGCTGTCCGCCCCAGGGAGGGGGGAGGGAAGCCGACATGACGTTCACTGTGCATAACAGTAGCCCTGTAGTACCGGGTTACAGTCGACGACTTGGCGAGTGCCGTCTCGGAAGAGGAGTTACATCGCCTTCGTCACTACCGGTCGCAGGACTACGGCAGCGAACTCACATTACTAGGGGGGATTGACATAAAAATAGCGGGTCTAATTGGCTACCAAATTGGGGGAAAATACTATCCTCAATGTAAGACCCGGATGTGTCAACACTCCTACATCGAGAGTAGCTCTGTCTCATCTTCATAAGGAGTGGATTTCACATCGTTGTCCACTCACCCTCGCTTTTACGTCCTCCAATCGAGTCTGCTCAGGTGTAAACTACAGCACAATCACGTGCTCAGATCTCCCATAATTCTTTGCGAACAACAGGTAAGAATGCATCCCTAGAACAATGGGGAAAATGGCACAGGAACCTTCTAGACATGGTACCCAAAATCATGGAGAACTGGGCCTACTCACCATTTTTACACATAATCCTAAACATGATGAAATTAACTCAGGAACCACACCTGTGTGGAAGCACCAGCTATACTTTGTATCCTCATTCACTGAAGTGTTTCCTTGATTTTGGCAGTCCCTGTGTGCATACAGTGCACATGTGTCTAGACTTCTGTGACCTTTTTCCTGCAGCATGACACAAAACCAGAGACCACAACAGTTCACTACAGCAATTAAATGTGGAACTTCGGCACATAATTACACAACGAAAACGACATGTTCCATTTCCGTCCCCGCGTCAGCCATGGGCACTTTCGTATTTGTTTTACCGTTCACGTTTCCATCCTATTAAAACGTGCTTATCCGAGCTCACGCCCCGTAACCGGGTGCGATGGCTTGCTCACAGTCTCCTCCGGTGCGTTTGCTGTGATCACAGGGATTATCTCTCGAGCACAGACTCAGCGTTTCACGCAGGGGTCCACGTTGCTGCTGTTTTGCTTTTTGCTGATGCTGTAAGTGACCTGCCGATGCCTCGGGAACCTGAGCGACCACCACGTCCAGCAGGACAGGCAGCAGCTGCCAATGCAGGCAGGCAGGCAGTGTGGTGTAATGGTCAGGGAGCTGGGCTTGTAACGTTAAGGTTGCAGGTTCAATCCCCAGGTGGGACACTGCCGTTGTACCCTTGAGCAAGGTGCTTAACCTGAATTGCTTCAGTTAATATCCAGCTGTATAAATGGATTGTAAAGAAATGTAAACTGTAAGTCGCTCTGGATAAGAGCGTCTGCTAAATGCCTGTAATGTAATGTAATGTAATGCAGACACTGGGGGGGTGATCAAAGTTCACCTGATTTCTGGAGACCACCCAACAGAGATGGGCACGTGGCACAGTGGTTTGAGACCAGAGGGCCATTGTCGTTGCACCCTTGAGGAAGTAGCTTCACCTTAATTGTTTGAGTAAATATATATCTATATGAATCGATAATATGTCAAACATCATCTAGTGCGGGGGTATTCAAATCCAGGCTTCGAGGTCCGCAGTGTCTGCAGGTATTTGGTCCAACCACGCACTACACCACCTAATTTCGAATTATTTGTTTACCTACTTGGTCCAGGATGCAAGCTAAAGGTGGTGTAGTGCGTGGTTGAAGCAAATACCTGCAGACACTGCGGACCTCAAGGCCTGGATTTGAATACCCCTGATCTAGTGTATTTTGTGTGTAAGTTGCCTTAGATGAATTAATCCTCCAAGCAAATACATAAATTAATAGTAATCTTACAATAGGTGGTCTATTCCAGCACATTTGTATCAAATGTAGCCTTTGCTAAATAAAAAATAAGATATTTTATAATATTTTATTATAATAATTTACTTGCATTTTACAAGAAAAGCTTTTTGACCTTTTGAGGTCACTTTTCATTAACGTTGTGATGAACTAGAATTTGGCAATTTGGCATTCCCTTCTGTTTGCAGCACAGTGCCTGCCAAACCCCGGAGCACGTAATGGGGGGTGACGAAGTGTTGTACATCTCCGTCTTATATTCAACACAACATGTTAACAATTTATGTACAGATGAAACAATAACACGCTCGGAAATAAATAGATTAAAACTTATACAAAAGCATAAATAGGATATGTATATAACAAGCCCAGACAGGAGGCATTTATTTGCACGGGCTACGTCCAAATCTATTTTTCTACAACACATCATGGCACTGCATCTCTGCTCTGCAACATCGCTGTTAATGACCTGAGCATAATGGCACGGTGACTGGGTAGTGGGGGGAATAGATCCATTTCACACACAATTGAAAGGGCTGTGTTGCCTTTTTTCCTTCACACACAGTGCGGGGGAGTGGAGGATATGCACGCCGAGAAAATGAATACAGCCTGCTAACCTTTGAGTTTATACATGTATATACAAGCCTTTTCAGTTATCCAACCGGTTTTAGCTCCCTAAGCCAATGGTACAGGACAATTACTTTAGCCAGTGAGTAACCATCCTCATCACACCTCCTTGTTTTTGAGCAACGCCCGGCCCCTATCCCTCTTGTGCCAAAGCCCTGCACTCTCATTTTTGGACTGCTCCCGCCCACACACGTCTGACGTTTGCCTCAAGACCATGAAAACCCAGGCCCAGTGTTCCAGTCTTCCCTCCATCCCCCCCAAAACCCTGACGTCTCTCGATTTCATGTCCTCCTCTTCGTTTTCGCTCTTTCATTCGCTTTTGCTGCATTTCGTAATGCACATTTTTGGCAGGCAGTTGTTTTCATTTCATTTCCACATGACTCTCTCTCTCTCTCTCTCTTTCTCTCTCTCTTGCTTTTTCACTCCCCCTTCTCTCTCTTGCTCTCCCTCTCTCTCATATAGCACTTCTCCCTGCCCCCCTCCTCCTCCTCCTCCTCCTCCTCCTCCCCTCCCTGGATCCTGCAGAGTGGAGAGATGGCATGCGAGATTGTTTTGCTGGAGGAATAAAATCCAAAATACTGCAGCCCTCTCTGCCAGCAAAGCAGCAGCAGGGAGAGGAGAGGAGAGGAGAGGAGAGAGAGAGAGGAGAGAGAGGGAGAGAGAGAGAAATCAACATGCCGAGGGTTCCCGTGTGCGGCAAGATAAAATCTAAACAAACGTCTTATTCCACGACTTTTGCTCGCTGGTTTATTGGTCTGTCAGTCCCACTTATGTCTTTTTACCCTTTATGCCCAGTTGCAATGTTGCGCGCATGATGTGTGTGTGTGTGTGTGTGTGTGTGTGTGTGTGTGTGTGTGTGTGTGTGTGTGTGTGTGTGTGTGTGTGTGTGTGTGTGTGTGACTTTTCACTTTAGAAGCCAGAGCAAAAATGAGGGACAAATCAAAGTGACAAATCGAACAGATGAGTATGTTTCAGTGGACAAATGAATTAGCCAGATAACATCACCTTGCTGAGGAAGCCTCACTCTCCCGCTGGATAATCAGGCCTATGGCCCTTTCTTGTGGGGTAGTGGTGCACAATGTTCTTTACCTCAATTTACTGTGCTCTAGTATACACTCAGCCACAGAAATATGCTACAACATGCATAATTAAGCATCATACGTCACCCTGGAAGACGGCCACAGACGAATACGCATAACTTATGTTCTTGCCCGTGTGATCAGAGTAAAAGCTGGTTGAATAGCATTATCCAATCAGCTGGGGGTAATTCAGAGGCAATGGGAACGAACTATTCTGGTTACCAATTACGCAGTGGTTCTGTGTGGCTCAGTAGGTAGAGCATGGAGATTGACAACGCGGAGGTTGTGAGTTTGATTTCCACCGGGACCACATACATTGAAAAATGTATGCATTTTGATAAAAGCGTCTGCTAAATGGCACATGTATATATGGAAAGCAAGTGTACTGAGGGGCCGATTCTCTGCTTTAAAATCATGAATAATCCTAAGCATTTTAAACTCGTCAGACCGAAATAACCGATTTATGGCAGTAAGCAAGGACATGGAGGAAGCGCCGCCAACAACAACAACAACAAGAACAACAACAGGGATCCTACTAATCTTCCGAGGACAGAAATTCTTTTTCAACCTCTGGAAAGTTCAAACCATGACAAATTAATATTCAAAGTTTCCAGTCACAATTCTCCACCAACAACACAGAATTAAGGGATTCTTCTCCACGTGTGCTTAAGTACAGGTTTTGTTCTGCGTCGCGTTCAAATCGCAAAGCTCCACGCTTGATCAAGACGATGGCAGCAAGCCTCCCGTAGGCCTTCTGATCCTCAGAGAAATCACGGTTGCTGGGATAAGCCGCCATATGTGAACTGTATGCAGATGGTAATGTAATCTGAATGTTTAAATACAACTCACACTCTCACTGGCAAAGCACAAGTCTCCCAAGAATTAGTTGAGAATTATTTTTTTTTGATGTACATCCCGTCCATTGCTTCATTGGCTTGGGAAAAATGAACCGGTATGCATTTATACGTACTGATAGGCATACATAGGCACACACACACACACACACACACCCAGACATAAATGTGTGCACACAGCAGCAGAAGCATAGCGTGAAGAATATCCTTCAATACGGATTGTGACGGTCGTCAAACACTCAAGGGTGTAGGAGGAACATTAGAGGAAACAGTGTCAATTAGACAAAGAGTCTTGAGCACTAATTCGATTATCTGGGAAGATGCTCGTCTTCCTCTTGGGACATTGCTAGGATTGTGTTATTAACTTTCAGAGACTAGAGCGTTTTGTGATAAGAATATAGCGAGATAAACATAGTGAATATCTGCAATGCATATACACAAGTAACTGCCAAAATAAAGGACACACTTTTTTAAAGGAAGGGTTTTGGTGGCTCTGTTATGGTGTGGGGTGTATTTTCCTGCCATGGTTTAGGAACTCAACCCATTAGAGGGCAAGGTAAACGCCGATAAACACAAAGTCATTCTGTGTGATCACCTTCATCCCATGGTGAAGCATTTCTATTCTGTTGGGAGTGGTCTCTTCCAGAATGACAATGCCCCCCATCCACAGGGCAGGAGCGGTCACTGAATGGTTTTACGAGCATGAAGAGATGTAAACCATATGCCACGGGTGCCTGAGACAACATGTTCCGCTACCATCAACAAAACATCAAACAATGCAATTTCTCATGGAAAAATGATGTTACATCCCTCCAGTGGAGTTCCAAACATTTGTAGAATCTTTGCCAAGGCACATTGAGGCTGTTATGGTGGCTCATGATGGCCCAATGCCCTACTAAGGCAAGAGTAGATCCCTGTTCAAGTATCTTCTGTTTGGCTTTACTGCTTCAGTGTCCATAAACAATAAGCATTCATTCATTTTTCAACATGCTCAAGTGCTGGGCTTCAAGCAGACTGCTTCCTTTTGGATCACTGGACGGCAACAGCCAATATTTGAGGGATATCTATGTTTTTATATATTTTTATCACATATCTAATATAGCTGCCCATTGCCTTGGCTCTCTCAGTCTCATTTGCACAAAGCAATTTATATATTGCTTCTCCCTAAACCTCTCTTCCATTAGTGCAGCATTTTTGAATCACGAATGCACCTCAAATCGGCTAAATGGAAGGTATCCTTTCAGAGACGAGGGGCACAAACTTCTCCCACTTAAGTTGTTAGTCCTGTCAGTTTCCTCCCGATAAGGTGGATAATCTGTTTGTTTAAGTGTACAATTTCAATGGTGTTTTCATGACGATTTCCAAGCTCTTCAATTCTAAGGCCTGCAAACATCTGCAAACATTTTCAAGGACTACGTGAATGCAGCACTTGTGGCTTGTGAATGTTGAATGCAGTTATACCTTCTGTCGTACATTCTACAAGAAACAACAACAAAAAACTGCATGTCTTTCATCAATCACTTCCAAGTAAGGCCTCTCGTACGCATTGCATATTTGAAACGGCGTGTTTACCCTCGCGTGGATTAAACTGTGCCTGAGCACTGCTAGGGGTTTTGCTGTGTTTGGATTACCTCAGTGTGCATCTCAGCCTGGTCAGGACCGGTCTCTGCCGGCTCACCCTCTGATATGACATTACATTTTTTACATTTTAAGCATTTAGCTGACGCTCTTATCCGGAGCGACTTACAAGATGTGCATAAATACATGGTAGGAACAATCATAGTTCGCGCAAGAGATCAGTGCAGTAATACAGCGGTAGACATCATTGCAGGCAGCTGCATACCATACCTGTAACACTGGGAAGGAAAAGGTTAGTAATTTTTTTATTTAATTTTTTAAATTTTATTAAATGGAGTAAGCAGGGGTATACAGTGTTGAACAAGTAGGCAGTGGTGATGACAATTAGCTAGATGTACAGACTTCAGTGGTAGTGGAGTCTGAAAATATGACACTCTGTGTGGCCAAAGCAGGCAAGAGTAGGAGGTGGTGTAATTGCGCTGATGCGGTGGAATGAGATGCTTCTGGGAATAATCTTTCTGCATGTTTTAGTTTGCGTATTGGCAGTGCCCATCTCCCTTGTACGGTGAGGTAAAATCTAGAAATTTTGTTCCGTTGTGTTACTGTACGATGCATTACAAAACAGATGGAAAGGTGTAGAAAATTACTTTGTTAACTGCTTTTATATTACTCTAGAGTGAAAAATTATAATAATACTTTATTTTTGAGCAAATTTCTTACATGATGTTAAAAGCACATTCCATATAAAATAACACAAAGTAAAAATAATACAAAAGAAGAGAGAGGGAAAATAGGATGATAAAAATAATAAAATAATGTATAGTATAGTGTGATAAAATAAGCTGTTCAATTAATACTGGTTATTACTTATGGGACATAAACAAGCGAGAAAGCTCTTTCGCAGTGTAACTAGCTGTGTAGGGCTGCTGTAGAGAGATAGCTGAGCCAGGGACACACAGCGCAGGTGAACCTGAGCAAGACGTGGCGCCCATTGGCACACGATCAGGGAAAGCGCATTACTGAGGTACTACAGCTGATTACCAAAGATGTGAACCTTGAATTATGCAAATGCTAATTATGTATAATTTAATTACAGCCAATTTACCTTACGTTAATTATGACTCAAGTATGACAGCGGTAAAAACATAAACACAAAACACCTGTCAGAGACGTACGCAAAATGATGTAGAGGAGGAGCAGTGGGCATAATCGCTTCTGTCTCATTCACATCCCCTGCTTCTTTAGCCTTAGCTTCCGCATGGACGAATGCAATTAGCATGCGCTGGCAACAAAAAAAAATGAATCGAAATTTCCAATAACCATCTGTCACAACTGGGATGAAGGGGTAGAGTGATGGGAAAATGGGCCCTGGCACTGTTGTTGGGATAATCTGTGAACATTCAACTGACCAAATGAATGAGGTTGGCGAAAAAACTAAATAGCTCAATAGCATTATCTGGGAATTGGCACATCATCTTTAACTGACAAAGAGCCGGTAGGCTAATGTGTTTTTGCTTTTCAGCAGAAGTATCAATAATATAAGTGTTCTTTTGGCCAAATTCCCCTCAACAGAATCAATACTCTACTCAAGAAATTGGCTGTTTTTCATCTTATGCATATACGGTACAATCATCCCACTTAAATAAACTACTTGAACAACATATTGTATATATGTTACGGTGAATGTAAAATTGGGAAATCAGTCGATTTCCTGTCAAGTTGAGAAATCTGTAGATTGTGGTGGGTGCTGCACATGGTGATTGAGGTGAGTTTCCCCCCTTCACTGTAGAGTGCTTTGGGTCTTTAAAGACGCTATATAAATACAATCCATTTATTATTATTATTATTATTATTATTAAAGGTGCATTCACATGGTGCTTCAGGCAAGCTTTGCATGCACCGGAAGGCATTGTTTTTCTATGTAAACTCTGGTGTTGGCTTGCGTTGCATTGCTTGTTTTGAAGCTTTGAATCGCGTCAAAAAAACTTTGAATTGAGACTACCTTGAGCCTGCCTTCCCTGCTTTGAAGTCTCATCCAGCCAATCACAGAACAAAAGGGAAAGGGATACTTAAAAAATTGCACAAAATGGAAGACAAAGCTAGTATAAGATAGTAACTTGGCTAGCTAGCTAGATAGCATATTGAAAAGCAACCTAGCTAACAATATTAATTTGATGAAACGAACCATATGTAGTTCACAGTGTTTAATGGTAGAGTATAGCTAGCTACATGAAAATCAACATGACCTAGCCAGCTAGTTAGCTAGTTACTTTCATATCAGGTAGCTAAATGTTCACTCTGTATTCTGTACTGAGGTTTTAGACTACAGCAAATGTAGCAATGTACATGTGTAAATCCCCCCTCCCCCCCTTAATAAGCGACACATTTGATTGACAAATGTAAGGCACACCGGGGAAAAAAGCATTGCATTAAGCTTCGCTTAAAATGAAGTGCCATGTAAACACAGATTTAATCATACGCTCAATCAGACACTATGTTAGCAGACAAGAGATAAAAGTTTGACCTTTTATCTCCCTGCACAGAGGAGCATTAGTGATAGTGATTTCCAGGGTATCGATCAGTACCAGCTGCCCAGGTGTACCAAGTGATAAGTCACTCAGCACCTCAGGCTGCCCTGAAACACCTAGGGAGGAGTCACTGAATACCTCCAGTTGCCCTGCAATACCTAGGGAGCATAGCCAATCTACCATTGAGGACACCAAGGTGATGACCTCTAGTTGTATTTATTTATTTATTTTTACATACTGATTCAGTGTAATACTGAATAAAAGTGGTGAACTACTGTACATTAAATGACTTCACTTTGGTATAGCAAAGATTTTGTACAAAGCTAAGATTTCCACTTGCTCGCCTGATCACTGTCATCATCATTACTTCTGTATGTGTGTGGTGGTGAAATGGACCCGTGCAAAGCAGGCGGATCTCGTCGTTGCTACAAAATATTTGCTCAGCAAAGATGATGCAGTGATGCTTGGGACGACTTTGCTGAACAGCGGGAGTTGTAATTCAGACTGCTGATATGAAGCCAAGGAAGCATGATATAGGTGTAGAGATCTCTTACATGATAGGGCCGGTGTGGGTAGGCTTTTGTTCTAGCCCAGACTGATTAAACTAATCAAGGTCTTGATTGTAGACCTCGATTGGTGAATTAGCTGAATCAGGTGTTTTAGTGCAGGGCTAGAACAAAAAAAGTTGACTGTCTTACATTATAAAAAAGTTGACTGCTTGTATTATAACCAGATTAATGCTATTCATCTCCAGAGATCATTAATCAATAACTACTTTGTGTGTAGTTTTGTGTAGTCGCTAGCCAAACGTAGCTGTCTCTGTCTAGCTGACTGTTACACAAACAACTTTTTAGTCAGACTACAGTGGTGATAGGTTAGCTAACGTAGCATACATTTACAGTGGTGATAGGCACAAAGCTAGCTACATTTTAGTGTACATTTTCAGTGGCCATTCATAAAATCATGACAGTCTAGTACCCTACTAAATTAGCTACAAGGGTAGATTGGTTACATAAAATACTTCTTAGTGACATTTCTAGTGACAAAGCCCTCCTAGAGGGGCTAATGTCCTATCATGACCTCGGTAATTCTCGACTCCTGGATACGGCCCTGCTAGGGAGTTATCGCTGAGTACCTCCAGCTGTCCTGCAGTACCTTGTGAGCGCTCCATTTGTCCCAGGGTCTCCATCTGCTCCACGAGGTCGTTGGAGTTCCACTGGCTCATCCCCAGCAGCATGGCACTCTTCCCCTCCAGCACCTCTGACATGTGACATGAGGAAGAGCAGAAGTTTGTGAAGGGGTGACAAGAAAGGAATGGCTAAGGGAAAGGAATGTTATAGTCTGTTTTTATTAACGTCAGGACGGCATGAGAACAAATACAGACAGGCGCTCTGCATACCTGGAAAGAAGTCAAAGAAGTTTAATCCGACACTGGAATTTGTAAATGTGCACCACTTTCCAAGGCGACAACAGAAAATGAAATATATGTGCTCCTATTGCATCTTGGGAGCCTGAGACTAAATGATGTAGCCCATGTGTGGCCCACTGTGGAACAGACTGACAGACGCACAGTGGATGGATGACAGGGGCACAGTTCACGGACATTGCCATCACATGTCCTGTGCTGCATCTGTGATGAGTTCTGCTCCCGTTATCTCTGCCAATGTGCTGTTCATTTTAATCCATTCTGTAGTGACAATCCACACACACACACACACACACACTCACATTACACTCACTCACACAATTAGTACACATGCGCACACAAACGCTCTCCCAAAATAACAGCTTACAACATCCAAAGGCACCATTTTGAGGCAGCTGAAGATTCAAATGAAATGCCTGGAAACACTGCCTTATGTGACGATGAGCAGAACTGATTCCAGGGACTCTCACGGAGAGAAGGAGTGAAAAAACAACAGCGGCAGCCCCAGACAAACAAATATCTAAGGAAGCAAGCATACAACATGCAATGAAATGATTTAATAACAAAGAAAGAAAATATACAGTATAAAAGTAATATAAAAAGCCCACAGTCATCCAGGAATGTCTGTGTGAAAGCCCTACAAACAACAACACGAGCAGCAAGGGGATCAAAATTGAGACACGGGGAAAAAAGGAAGAACGAGAGACACTCTCCTTGGAATGCCCACCCTGTGAGTGAGAGGGAGGGAGGGAGGGAGGGGAGAGGAGAGAGAGAGAGAGAGAGAGAGAGAGAGAGAGAGAGAGAGAGAGAGAAGGAAAAAATGAGGGAGAGATGCCCTTCAAACTGACAGCTTGTACAGAGAGAGAGAGAGAGAGAGAGAGAGGGGGATATTAGGAGAAGGAGAAAGAGAGAGATGGAGGCAGATGAAAATGAAAGCCTTCCTTCACACTGGCAGTTTAGAACAGGCACATCAAACAAAATGTAGGCTTCAATCAACACTATATCCCAGAGGCTCAATTGATCTAATTATTTGAGTGCCTGGCAATACTGGGTGAAGCGACCTTACCACGGATGTATTCTGTAGGACAATGTTCTCTGAGATAACAGGGGGAGCTCAAATGCAGAAATGTTTAAAAAGTCAAATTGAGGAATTACTGTATGTCATTTACAGTTTGCCGAGCTGTTTTGGAACGTAAAATCTTGCAGATGCCACATTGCTCTGGGAATGGAGCTAAAGCTATGAGCGAAAGAGGGAGAGAGAGAGAGAGAGAGGGAGAGAGAGGGAGAGAGAGAGCGGGAGTGTCGAAACAGTGAGAGAGGAAGAGATGCCCTTAAAATTGCTGCGCGGGGAGACTGGCAGAGAGGAGGGAAGGGAGAGGGAAAGAGTAAAATGGGGCATCGTGGGGCAAGTCTGGTGAAACCCAAATTGACAGCTGCAACAAAAACAGGCTGTGAGAGACAGCTTTACTGTTTCAAGCCACCTTCCTGTTCTTTCCCCCTGTTCTATTTTTAACTGTGTACAACAAAGAGATACTGCCTTCCCGTTATGCATTTACCACCTCTGATTTTAGACAAACCCCATCTTTAATCACAGCACTGTAGAGAAAACACATGGGGGAATGTCTGTCTTTCCTGTACATTCGGGAGAATTCACACCTGTCAGCATGGAAAATTACCTGTCATTACGTGCCTGTGTTTAAAGGCAGGCTTTTTTATTTGACCTCTGTAGAGGCCACTGGATCAAGTTGCAAACAGGCCTTTGGCAGACAAACAGAACCAAACCAAACAGAACTCTGACAGATCTCTAGGCCTGGCTAATTTCTCGACAAGCATGCATCAGCGTCAAAAGAAATTCAATGATAACACATTTGATTAATATCTGGAAATAATATTGCAGGGAGACAGCGGAGCTCTCAACCCTAGAGCTGTGACAAGCGCATGTGCTGTTCAAATAATGTTTTCCCAGACGCGCATCAATAAAATCGCCACATCACTTGTGGCAGTTTGAATGCAATGCAATGTGGCGCGGAGCCGTTTTCAGTTAGCTGTAATCTTCACGTTCTGCGGACATGAGGGATTGTGCCCTCAGGGGCTGGGGTTTGCTGGGGTTTGCTGCCCTAAACTTATAAAGGGATGCAGGGAGGCAGTAATGAGGCAGAACCCTGTGTGGGAGGACAGTCAGCAAAGAGCTACAGGACATTGGTATAAAAAAATATATACATAAAATATTTTTTTCAAATGTATACGTACACACACACACACAGAGGTAACTGATAAAATAAAGGAAACACCAACATAAAGTGTCTTAATAGGATGTTTGGCCACCACAAGCCACCTGAACAGCTTCAATGCGCCTTGGCACAGATTCTACACTTTATGGTGTGAGGTGCATTTTCCTGGCATGGTTTAGGTCCCACTCAACCCCTTAGAGCTCAAAGCCAATAAATACAAAGCCAATTTGTGTGATCACCTTCATCCTGTGGCGAAGCATTTCTATCCTGATGGGAGTGGTCTCTTCCAGGGTGACAATGCACCATCCACAGGGCACGAGGGGTCACTGAATTGTTTGTTGAGCATGAAGACGATGTAAACCAAATGTCTCAGTCACCAGATCTCAACCCAACTGAACACTTATGGGAGATTCTGGAGCGGTGCCTGAGACATTTTCCACCACCATCAAAACAAAACAGAACCAGACACCTGTAGAGCCTATGCCAAGGCACATTGAAGCTGTTATGGTGGCTCGTGATGGCCCAATGCCCTATGAAGACACTTTATGTCGGCGTTTCCTTTATTTTGTACATATTTCAGTAAATATCCAGCTGTATAAATGGATTAAATGTAAATAAATTCAAGTCGCTCTGGATAAGAGCGTCTGCCAAAGGCCTGCAATGCAATGAACTGGTTTTCAGAGAAGCAATTGTAATTCCTAGCTCTACAACTGTAGTGTCTATCTAGGGTTCAAACCCACAACCCTCAGGTTAAGAATGCTCCATCACATGCTGCCATATTTTGCGAAGGAGCAGTATTTGCCCCTTTAGTCATGCTAAATTCAGAGATGTATAAAAGGCTGTCAGTTCTCAGAAACTGGAGGTCGCTTTGTGAAATATCGCCACAGTAATGTGTGAATAATAAAACAAAGCGAAATCAGTACCACAGTAGCGCAATCACGGTGAGGACTCTGCATTAACCTGGGTCAGGAAGTCTACCCCCACGGGCTCCTTAAAGTTGAGGGATGGATTTTCTTTCAGTGAATCAGCCTGTTCTATTGGATGTTCCGCTCAGGATCCACTCTAGGGCACGGATTCATTCTTCCCATCGGTTGGACCTTATTCATTTGATCTCTGCTGTGACGCAACCATGTGAGCTAATGCACGGGAGGCCATTAATCCGCCCTAATGGTGTCCCACGAGCAGGAAGTACAGGAATCACACAGCTTTGAACTGCGAACTGTTCTTAAAGCTGTTTTTGATCGTTGTTGCAATTAAACAGTTTGCCAATAGTAACTATGGATCAACAATCAGCTACTGATTCATTTGAACGTAACTGTGTATTTTGTAGGACTTAATTAACAAATAACATTTAACAATAAATTATTATTATTTTAATTGTGACAAACAGATTTTTGTTGAGAAAAATCCTATTGATTATAACAAAGTTATAGTTCGGGCATGAAGTTAAAGTTAGAGTTCAGGCATTGTTTTTTTATTTATTGTTATTTTATCATTATGACCAAAATGACATCACCATGAAGAGCCTAGAGGTAACACTGTCACATTCGATGGAATCAAGTAAAAGTAACTTGTGTGAGGCTTATTCAATTTGGCAGACGTGTTAATCGTTCAAAACCATAAAAAACTGTGTTCTCTGACTCCCCTGTGCGGTGGTTACAGTCTGGCTCCCAGTCTGGCTCCTACACAGTGAGTACCCGGGGTAGATGGGCAACGTTTATTTCATTTAGTTTACAGTTTACCAGTGTGCCAATAATTGTGACACATACCTTTTTTGGTGAATAATATTTTTCTCTAATTGTATTAGTCTAAGATAATATAATTTGACTATTTTTTGTGCGCATACAATATAGCTCATAACCTGCATTGTTTATTTCATACAGCCTTTTTTGCTCCTTTTCATCAAGGGTGCCAATAATTCTAGACCTGGCTGCAGCTAACACAAAACTGTGCCTGGGTCTGGCGCGCGCACACACACACAAATGAAATTCATTATTCAAATTCATGTCCTCAAATATGAAATCTGGATTAACCCAACGGAAATTTATCAACACTCTTCAATAAAAATTCATGCAGCCAGCTGAATGGAGTCAGCTTGACAGACGCCGGGATGAAACCGCAAGTCCATTCATGATTCATGAATAAATAACACGGAAAATTAAGGCAAAAACAATAATAAAATGTCTTTGTTTTTTGGGGTGGGGGAGGGTTTTGCACATCAGATCCCTTAATGGCACATCAATCTGCTGTTCCGTCAAAGTGCCTGAATCGCATTCGCGGCACATCTTGAGAGACCACCTAAACAAAAACAGGAAATAAAGACTAATGCTAATGTGAATGACGTGTTGTGATGACTCGCTGATGGAATGGTTTTTACTGCATGAGCGTATGATGATGAAATAGAGCAGAACCTCGGAGATATTAAGACATTCAGGAATGGAGGTCGTTTGTAACTTTGAAAGTGATGTGACAATAATATTGTAGTCAGTGTCTGGGTTCTGACAATAAGGTTATAACCAATGTCTGAGTTATGACAGTAAGATTACAGCCATCTTTTGGTTACAATCATATTATTATTAACATTATTGGTTACAACAGCATGGTTATGGCCAATGTATATAACAATACATTCAAACTTTAAGGGAATGACTTGGTTTGGGCTATCCCAAACATTGAAGGGTCTCTCATTTTTATTCTAGCTTTGACTGTCTATGTTTTTTTATTCATTTTTTTATTTGTTTCAGATTTTTCATTTCATGTTGGCTCACCCTCCCCCACACCCCCTGGGGCGGACAGCCAAACGCCGGCCCCAATCAGGACTCCCCACCAGGGCCGGTCTGGTACAGTAGGGTTTTGAACCGCGACCATGATAGGCAGCTCGCACTCGTAAAGGACCAGTGCATTAGACCGCTGCGCTATCGGAGGCCCCTCTGTCAAAGTTTTTAACAAGGTATCAATTTTAAAATAATATTCTCAGGAAAGTCTGCAGAAACAAATCTACTCTAACGATAAAAGTTGCCATAATGTTTCCTAATGAGTTCACGATGAAAGCAATCTGCCATCATGTCTGGACCAATGTCAACGCTTGTTAGAAACACTTCACGACGTGGGAGGCTGCCTTATTCTCGCCTGAATACGAATGAGAAAAATAAAGCCTTCCTTCGTGTTCTAACCATTTTATTTTTATGGTTCTGTGTTTTGATTGCCTGGGCTCTCTTTGACTGGCAATTCCCCACTGTGAAGAGCAGTGCACACTGGCCTCTATGACAGCTCAGTGTGGGTTCCAGTGCCAAGTGCACTTACACTCTCCACTCAAAAGCCATGTACATTCAAAAAATACAAATTGCGCTCTCAAGAATGTGTCATACGTGCAAACACTGAATATAAATAACTTCAGGTTTAATATATGTAATTTCTGCACAAAATTGTAAAGAATCACACATTAAAGTGTCAATAATGGCCGTATTTGAGGCATATAACCGATATAATAAAATATATGACATATATGTTGAAATATATTAGAAATGTCTTTGACTGACTGCTTCAGCATAATGGGGATAATTTGACATTGAGCAGTGAAAAAGCCCCAAAAATCTCACTCAGAGAGTAAATAACAAGCAGAGACAGTTGACAGGCAATTTCTCACCGCTGTCTGGAATCAGACTTTTCCTAGCAGGGTTGGGCCCACGTTAAATTTGGATGAGACAGCATGATAAACATGTATAAGTGTCAATAATGGCTGTATTTGAGACATATGACCAATATAATAAATAATAATATAATAAAATATATTAAAAATGTTATATTAAACAATTAGTATATCCTACATGTCCACAAAATTAGATTATCCTAAATAACTTCTAGTTGGGAGGAGGGGGGGGGGGTGACTTACTGAAGGAGAAATACTGCAGAGGTTTTTAACTAAAGAAAGGAATTATCTCCCATGATTATCCCAGGAATGGAACATTGCAAATAATAAAGTCATTATAATTGTTTAGTATTATAGTATATTATTATTAATCATTTTTTTTTGTTGTTGTTGTTGTTATTATTATTCATAATAATAATAATAACCCCTCATTTATATAGCACTTTTCATCGCAAAGCGGTCTCAAAGTGCTTAACAGAAAAGAAAAAGAAAAGAAAAACTGAAAACAAAGCAAAACTAAAATGTATTCAAATTAATATAATTTTACAAACTGTGTGTGTGTATGTATGTGTGTGCGTGTGCATATGCACGCCAAACTCAGCCATGAAATTGAATGAATAAGTATGTTTTGAGTCTGGATTTAATGAACTTCTACTACTACTACTACTACTACTAACAGTGAGGGGTTAGTACAATAAAGAAGACTCCCAATACAGTAGGCATCTCTGGCAAGTTTAAAGCCTGCGCTCATGTTAAATCCTGCAAATAACAGGCAGCTGTAAAGTCTTGTAAACGGCTGAACGGGAGAGTGAGTTTCGCTTCATCTGCATTCCAGTAATAAATAATGATGAAAAAATGAAATGTTTCCTGAAACGTAGAACCGGTGCAAGAAAAACAGTGTTGCACGCATCAGGGTGGATGCGATTGAATTTAAAGTTGGTGGCATTGCTTGCGATAAGCTCTCAGGGGATTTCCGCCAGCCTTATTTCAAAGTGCTTATCATCTTTTAAACTTCTTCTTCACCCCCGGTGGAAGCTCATTCTCTCAGCCACGCTTCTATTTTGGAATTCACAGTAGACTCAGATCCCAAGGAGAGGCTCAGGGATTTCACCAGGGGCTAGTCCAGCACTACTGGAATAATATTATATATTTATTTTTTAAATGGTGGCGTGACCACAGCTACAGCTGACCACTCAGAATACACCAACTAATTTGTTCCCTATTCACTGTGGGACCGGCCTTCCGGTGGCAATAGTTGGTTGACCACTTCCTGTTGGTATGAGGCACACTAAGAACAGCTGACTCACATGTGTGGCAATTGTGTCTCCAGCATGGCCAGTACGCCCTTGGCCCCCAATCCCCATTGGTAAACACTGCCCTGTCCCTCTCTTCCTCATTCCCTAAGGCACAAGTGACCGTCAGGGGATCTGGTGTCTTACGGTTATCCCAGCAGAGAGCTTCTGGGGAGACGGTCGATTGTTTCTCTGTCTCAATACAGCACACAAGTGAACTAACAGCATCAAATACAGTAGCCCCAGAGGCCCTGGCCACTGCTTCAAGTGCCACAAACAACGTGAGATTCAACTACGAGAGATTATTTATTTTCAAATGCGCCGAAAATAGGCCTTCATCTTCAGTTACACCACAGCAAATGGAAAAGACAGGCCCATCTTAGGTGACTGGGAATTAATCAAGCTACTTAAATGGAGCGCAGTGAAGAGGAAGATGATTCAAAGATTTTGACACTGATTAAAAGGACATTGAGAAGAAAGAAATGTTCATAAAAATGAACCGGCAATGGGAAGTGATGAAAATACCGACGTATCAAAATATCACTGACCTCTAGCATCGAAAAACTCCTCGTCAGAGCTGTCAATGGACTGTGCGATGTTCTGCATCCGCCAGCTGGAGGCGCTGTACTTGCGCGAAGCAGCTAGGGGGCACAGGAGAGAGAACGCATTACAGTGTTATGATCACAGTTAACTTCAGGACAGCACACACACAAAAAAAGTACAAATTTGATTGGAAATGGAAATTGCATGCATGCTCTAATGTATTCTTTAAATACCCTTTTTCCATCATCAAAAGATAAATATCAGAGACAGAGTGATGTCAAGTGGACAAATTACCTGTCGAGGATATGGATATAATAAGTCTCTTTCTGTGGGGAGAAAATTAGGATAACCTGTATTGTAAATACAGTTATTCGGTGCCAAGGCATTCAAGACGTCTCAACTGACTGCACATTCAAGGATTTTTGTAAAAAAAAAGCATACTGAGTAATTCCTGGATGAATGCAGCCAAACAAAGCTCCAAACAGGGCCCTAGTTCCCGAGCAGATGAAAAGAGAAACCGACCGCTGTCCACGCTGGCGCCTGAAGCTCGGTATTAATAGCTTTACGGTTCAATCGCAGAGAATCACAGGAAAACAAATGAATATTTATGACGCCAACACCACCACCACCACCCTCACCTGCCCTTCTAAATTATATTTGAATCATAATAGGCGTGTGTGTGTGTGTGTGTGTGTGTGTGTGTGTGTGTGTGTGTGTGTGGTGTGTGTGTGTGTGTGTGTGTATGCATGTGTGTGTGTGTGTGTGTGTGTGTGTGTGTGTGTGTGTGTGTGTGTGTGTGTGTGTGTGTGTGTGTGTGTGTGTGTGTATGTGTGTGTGTGTGTGTGTGTGTGTGTGTGTGTGTGTGTGTGTGTGTGTGTGTGTGTGTGTGTGTGTGTGTGTGTTTGTGCATATGTGAATGTGTATTTGAGATGGAGTGAGATTTCTGAAAATAACCAAGGTTTCAGACTCTCGGCTTGTTTTCTGTCATTTTACAGCACAGACAATGTTCCGTTTTGACTCTGTGTCAGGAGCCTGTCTGACTCCTTCCACCTCATCTTCATACAATCCCTTTGAAGTCTTTCCCAGTCATAGTTCTTGCTCCCGGGTCGGGTTAGGTTCATTGCCAGTGACCCCATTAAGACCGCAGCATGAATGATGACCGAGCCAGCAGTTCCGCCGCTGGCGGGGAACAGACGCGGATCGGAACAGCAGAAAAGGGAGGCCGGGAAAAAGAACAATTGTTCTCACGCAATAAAGGGAGAGCCGCTACGGCCCACACGCATCGTTGGCTTTTCGCACTCCCCTTTCAGAATGCGAGACAAAACATTTCCACATCCGCTTCATTGAAAAAATGGAATATGTTCCGCCCGAGTTGCAAATTGAGAATCGCAATCAGGTTCACATTTCAAGGCACCGACCAGCCACAGCTGAGACTTGAATCGTGTTTTATTGAGACAAATGGTGGTTTCTGGAGAGGCCACTTTAACCTGATTATTTCCGTCAGCTACATTAATACATTAATACAGATGACGCAAATTTTGTTCCTTTTGTAATCTTCCAATCTTATCAAATGCTGACATATATTGGGTTTAAAAAAACTGATTCATACAAATGATCGCATACCTAATTCAATCATTTCACACAGGGTAAACGAGAGCGTGTGAGAGGAATTTTGCAAATAGCCCATAATTGTTTTCCCCATTTCAGAAAATTGTTCATCAGCTTGCTTTGAACTCCTCTCCTTGCATATCAATTGTATTCAGTCTACCGTGTGTAACATGTTCTGAATATATTAGGGTGTCTGCGAGACTAAATTTACATTTACCACAATAGCAATCGTTCGAAACAAAAGTTCTTGTCTTTCAAAACACTTTTCACTCTTTTCATCGTCGGATGATAGCATGCGTTGAAGTGCACTCAACTTTGGATGAGGGTACTAGAAAAAAAAGTGGAAAAATGCCCTACAATGGCATATGTGGTCACGTTTAAGAAGAAGAGAGAAATGGGGCATCCGGTGTTTCGCACCGTTTGAAGGCTCCACTGCCATTTCGGCATCTGGTTCCAGCGATAAGGCCTTTTCCTGCTCCCCCTGACACCCCGGCTTTCTGTCCTTTTGTCTGTCCGTGGGTTTCTGCTCCATTTCCCTCTATTATCCGGGTCGGGAGCGTTTGCACGGAGCCACGCACAGCTCGT
Source organism: Aldrovandia affinis (assembly GCA_029706075.1). Lineage (NCBI taxonomy): Eukaryota > Metazoa > Chordata > Actinopteri > Notacanthiformes > Halosauridae > Aldrovandia > Aldrovandia affinis. The sequence continues at coordinate 862,815 of JAINUG010000232.1, forward strand.
TACGAAAGGACGGTTTCAAGGTTTCCATTACCGAGCCGGGCTCTTCATCTTGCCTAATCTTTCCTCCCTCGCTCACCGACCTCCCTGACCCCACGTATCACATAGGGATTCTGTGCTTGGTCAACCCTCACAGCTGGATGGCCATAAGGGCCCCTCTAAGTCATAAGAGTGGCCTTCACCTTGTCCACTCCTACATGATTAAGAGCGGAGAGTAAAAAGCGCACCGGGTACAAACTAACATGCAAATATTCTGCGTTACTTGTGCTAATGTAGCGGGTGAGCTCTGGTACGTGAGCGCCCGCTGCGAAGTGACGTGGATAAGAGTACGATTAGTTCCCGGAGTTGGAGACTTGAGTCTTTAGCTTGGCGAGCTAAATCGCTCTCTTGTCGCGTCAGAGATCCTCGGTTCGAAACTCGCTGCAGGGCACATCCAGCCAACTCAGTTACACTAAGATGAGCTTTTTCCCCGAGCTTCTTTGGCAGTTGCAGTCAGGATAGGCTTTTCCATCCTCTTGAGCGTACTTGCAATGTTAACAGTAGCTAACTATAGCAAGAAATGGGCATGCCTGGGCCTCCCGCGTGGCCCAGTGGTTACAACGTCCGACGCTGGCCAGAGTTGGCTCTGGCCGGGAGCGCCACCGGGGGAGGCGATTGGCTGTCCGCTCCAGGGAGGGGGGAGGGAAGCCGACATGAGTTTCGCTGCGCATAAGAGTATACCAGGTTACGGTTGATACTTGGGCGAGTGCCGTCTCGGAAGAGGCGTCAGGTCGCGTGTCGCTACCAGTTGCAGGACTACGGCAGCAAACTCACATTACTAGGGGGGGGATTGACTTAAATAGCGGGTCTAATTGGCTACCAAAATGGGATAAAAATCTGAAACAAAAATTATTTAAAAAAAAAGAATGCCTAGGCTTCCCTGTAGTTCATTCTTACTGCGTGATAATATAATATTTAGATGAAGTCTTGTCATTGAATCTGTGTTTTCTGATCTTTAAAAGATCTTGATGGGTCATCCTATTCACTGACCCCACCATAAAGCCAATCCAAAAACTGAAAGCAAACGTGAAACTGTACACCATTCATTAAACAAAACCCTCCAGCTGTTGAGCACAAGTTAGCTAGTCAACTTTGTGTGGGTCCATTGAAAGCTCCCTAAGTACTACGATTGTAAACACTTGCTAAATGCATTTTTTTTGTAATTCCATACTTAAAAAAAAAAAAAAGTTAATAGATGAAAGGCGATCAAAAGGCAAACAGCCATGTTATTCTTCCTTCTTATGGCTGTTGAAAACAAATAAAATACAAACAGAAAGTCAAACTAAACAGAAGATGACAGGGGGAGCCCAAAACCAAAATCAGCTTACACAGCACCACTCTCTCCATGTCCAAAAAAACTCTCTCTCTCTCTAGCTGTGCCTACCGATGGCCTAACAAAGGCAATAGGCAACACTGGAGCTGAACGCTAATCATCCTCAGGTGAGCATGCCTGTGTGTGAGGCCAGTGCTGTCCAAGGTCCTGTAGGCTCCCAGGCTGTGGGAGGGAACTGGAAGAGACAGCAGCCAAAGCGAAGGAGGAGCCCTCTCTACTCCTCCCACCACCCCTCCCGGCATCACAATATACAAGGGGTAGACAAAATAATGGGAACACCAAATTAACGGAGTCATATTCTGAAGCTAAATATTCTAAATCGCAATTTAAAAAATGTCTACACGCGTTTCATATTAATGTCAGTACTAACTACCAATATGTTTCTTCTAAAACGTAGATGTCTTAAAATCAACACTTTAATATTTGAGTTTCTAAAGCAATATGAGAGGACGGATTTTGAAAGAGGTGGCACGGTGGTGCAGTGGATAGCACTGTCGCCTCACAGCAAGAAGGTCTCGGGTTCGAATCCAGGCCGGGGGCCTTTCTGTGTGGAGTTTGCATGTTCTCCCCGTGTCCGCGTGGGTTTCCTCCGGGTACTCCGGTTTCTTCCCACAGTCCAAAGACATGCACGTTAGGCTAATTGGAGAGTCTAAATTGTCCGTAGGTATGAGTGTGTGAGTGAATGGTGTATGTAGTGCCCTGCGATGGATTGGCGACCTGTCCAGGGTGTATTCCTGCCTCTCGCCCCAATGCATGCTGGAATAGGCTCCAGCGACCCTGACCAGGAATAAGCGGCTGAAGATGAGATGAGAAGAGATTAGATTTTGAAAGAGGTCAAATAGTTGATTACTGAATTGCAGGTGCATCAGTCACAGAAACAACAAAATTATTTAATGTGCCAAGGGGAACCGTGCTGAAAATCATGACGGAACACGGAAAAACTGCATCAGGGAAGAATAACAGTGGTCGAAGCTCACCGTCAGGGATAGATGGACACTTAACAGGATAGTTGCTAAAAACCACAAAACAACAGCCTAAAAAATGACCACAGAACTGAATCTACACCTCAGCAAAAACAACTGTATGTCATGACCTTCAGAAAGCTGACATTTAAACCACTTGTAACCAAGGCCAATGCGCAACAGTGCACACAGACTTCTGAGCAGTTGAAGAAAGTAATATGGTCTGATGAGTCGTCTTTGACTCTTTTTACCCCATATATCTGGACGGGTTTATGTTTGGAGAGAGCCAAAGGAAGCATTTGTAAGATGGTTTGGTTAGGGGTTCCGGAAAGTCTCCCCTTATCCACTCAACATCTCAAACATGCACCCTTGGCTTGATCATTAGAATAAGGCAGACGCCCAGACAATCATCAGTGGTATACGGTCTTTATAATACAATGCCCAGACGCCTCCAGCATCAACTACGGTCCAAGGGACTGAGAGAGAGAGAGAGAGAGAGAGAGAGCCATCAGCCTACTATGTACATTACAACAAGGTATCATCAACGATTCACCAACAATCAAGAGAGTGTGAAAGATCAACACCTACTGCATCCTTCCAAACTGCCGTAACTACACAAAGGCCACTAAAGGCATAAAACTTGGACTGCTTACGTAGAAACAGGGTTCAGATTGACTCTACTGAATCCTGAGTATGGTCCCTGTATGCTAATGTCTCTGTTGCTGCCACTATGAAGTCAAAGCTCCTATTATTGGAATAAAGATAATTTCCTTCATCCAGTCCACGAGACGTCCTTTTTCTTCTTACAGACTCAGCCTACGTTGCCTGTTGTGCATGGTAGTGGATCTGTTATGGTATGGGCAGCCATCTCGTGGGAGCAATTGAGTCTGATTATTACTCGGCATGGTAGAATTAGGGCCAACGAATATGAAGCCATTTTGGCGTGCAGGTGCACCCTATTGTGCAAGCATTGTTTCCTCAAGATGTTTCCATATTCCAAGATGATAACGCCCCTATACACACTACTAAATAGAATCAGGAGTGGTTTCCTGAACACCAGGATGAATTCAAACACCTTCCATGGCCTCCCAAATCACCACATCTAAACACCATTGAACGTTTATGCGAAGTTCTGGAACGTAGAGAGCGGAGTAGATTTCCACCACCTTCATCTCTCAAAGAACTTGAGGCTTTCCTTCTGGACAAATGGTACAATATCCCACTAGAAACAGCTAGACACTTGTATAACAGCATTCCAAGAAGAATTGAAGCCGTTCTGGAGGTAAATGGTGGCCCAACTCCGTTTAGTTCATAAATATTTGTATATTGTTTGGTGTTTCTATTATTTTGTCTACCCTCTGTATGTCTACTGATGAACCATTCATCTACACACTCACAATTTGAGTATTCAAATGACTGATGGCCAAAAGAATACCTTTTGCTGTTCTACTGCTGCTCTAAACATCAAATAATTGAAATACAATACAAAACAAAATTTACATTTACATTTGCATTTTAGGCACTTGGCAGACGCTCTTATCCAGAGAGGTTTACACAGCTTACAGTTGTTACATACAATCCATTTATTTATACAGAAGCATATTTTACTGAAACAATTCAGGTTGAGTACCTTGCTCAAGGGTACAACGGCAGTGCCCCACCTGGGAATTGAACTTGCGACCTCAGGAAAAAAAAAAAAAAAGACATTGAATTTTGCAGTTAAATTAGGTTGAATATCAGTACCATCTACAAATTCTTTTTTCCAGCTATCTGCGTACTAAGAGAGGTCAGTGTCGGTGTGCAAGCCCCTTCGGGATAATTTGAGAATATAGCAATACGGCTGCCTTCCACTGACCCACCTCACCTCTATGTTTGACATCGCGGTGTGACCGAATATGGTGTTTGCATTTCAATTGCGGGAGTTTGAACTAATGCTGAAGTGCTGCTAACCACAGAATATTTTTATCTTTGAGTTTCAGAATCTGGTACTGTCTGCACTGGCTTATATTGGCCGGTACCCTCTCTTGTCTTACTGGTTTTATTACAGGAATCAGAATTGTTCCTGCCCTGCCGTCTCCGTCTCCCGTCCATAGCAAGACCAGCAACATATTATCATAAATCGCTCATTAATCAGGTCAGTGGTTCTCAAACTCGGTTTTTGCTGGCTTTTGTTACCGCCAATCTCTTGATCAATTAACGTTGTTGAAAACATGCGTGTAAGCCTTAAACTTATTTTAACACAACGCAGGTTTGGCTCATTGCAATTTGCTCTGTCATTGAGCACTTCACCTTCCACAAATGGTTTAGTTTCAGTGACCAGGTGTCCACACTTCCAACAACAACGCCGCCACTGATTTCACCTGCCAGTCTATAACTGAATCAACGAAAAGGTAACCTCTATCTAAAGGAATCATGTGTTATATAGCACATTACAGAAAATGAGAGCATTAGTTGATGTGACTGATTTAAAGCCCTGGGGTGTGAATATGGGAGATGTATTGTTCATGGCATGCACAGATATTTCTGATATAATATGGCCTTAACAGAGTATATCATGCTTTAATAGAAATTCAAAGTGTCTAATTAAGAACAATTAACAGCTGGTTGCCATTCAGAGGTTGCACTTACGGTTGGAATGAAAACCAGCACATAAAGGGAGGCCCCAGGGCAGAGTTTGAGAACCACTAAATTAGGCGATGGCAAAAATGTTTTAGTACAGCAAGATACTGCCCAATTTCATTTAAATGTGATGGTCTGTATAATCAGATAAATAAAATTACTAACTATTTCCCAGGATTTAATTAAACTGCAAAAAGAAATTAAACCCACAGGGGGGAAACGTGCGGTCCTCAAATGCTGTGTTTCGGTGTCTTCCGATCCTACACACCAGCCGTCTCAGGTGCAGAATAGCTGACACTGTGCTGTGCACAATGACACGCAGAGCACCTTTGCCCTCCTTGGCTGAAATGCCCCTCTGGACCAAATAAATAAATATGATTATTATTATTATTATTATTGTGTTGTTGCTGCTGCTGCTGTTATTGTTATAATTATGATTATTGTTATTAAACCTAATTAAATCTCCGTTGTCATTATAGAACTGAAAAGGGGGTGCCCTTTTTCTTGGCTTGAGCCACTGCCCCTCAAAATGTCTGTGCACGCCCCTGGCTGTGCATATGCAAAGGACTGTTCTGTCATCAGTTAAAAACACAATGAGCAAAATCTGAATATTGATAGTTATCGATAGCTTTGGAGATTAAGTATTATGGATAGCAACTTGAAACAGATACAAAAAGGGTGACCGGTATGTTATTCCTACAGTGGTTGTCATATTCACCATCAGAGAAGATCACTGTAATTCTTCTCCTCATTTCTCCTCATCCACGCGACGTTAGAAATGCGCTTTGGCTCACATTAAGCATCACATAACACGGATTCCCAACAGGGCAGAATAATCACACGCTTCCCCGAGGCTGGGCTTGCAGCAAAAGCTTCAATCAAGGTGAGGACCGTGGGAAGAAAAAAAAAGAAGGGATAACTGCATTAATCAAAGGATAACTGCGCCGGAATGTGATAAGTGATAGAGCGGGAACCTGGACCCTTTATTCGGGGAAACGCGAGGGAGGAGTTACGGTCACAATGCTTACATGCCTCTCCGGTCATTTGTCCTTTTTGACGAATGCGTCTCTCGTCTGTGGATACCCCCCCCAGCTAACATGACCGAGCTGTGAGGATGCAGAGAGCCTTTCTGCCGGCATGGAGGGAAATAACTCAGGTGCCTCTTCTGTAGGATTTGAATTGAACTCATTCATCTTCTGGGTTCCTGTCAATGCATGCATTCTGAGACATCTGCCTGAAATCAATACGGAAAAAAGGATCTAGCTTAAGAGCTCTCTCATGCTGTCAACGTATTTCAAGCCAAGAATATACACGTAAATATGGGCAACTGCCAAAATAAAGGAAACGCGGGCTGGCGGATGGCGTAGCGGTCTAACGCACCACACTTCGGAGTGGTGTGCGCTGCCCGTCAGGGACGCGGATCGAAACCCGCGTCTCTACCACACCGGCCCTGGTCGTCAGCCCCGATCGGAGGCGGCATTTGGCTGTCCGCCTCCGGGGGAGGGGGGAGGGAGAGCCGGCACGAGTCCGTCGAGGAGAAGGTTAAGGCGTCCGTGGAAGAATTCCCGTCTCGGAAGAGGCGGGAACAATCGGCCAGGAATGTGTGTCTCATTCCTGGAGGACGGGCAACGGACTCGTGGGGGTGGGGAATTGAAATAAATAGAGGGTTTAATTGGCAACCAAATTGGGAGAAAAAACGGAAAAAAATCTGAAATAAATGTATAAAATATATATATATATATAAATAAAGGAAACGCCAACATACAGCGTTTGTAAGGCGTTGGGTCACCATGAGCAGCCAGAGAAGCTTTATTGCACCCTGGCGTAGATTCTACAAGAGTGTGGTGTTCTATTGGAGAGATGCAACACCGTTCTTACACAAGAAATTCCATCATTTTAGTGTTTTGGGTTGTCGTCGCTCACGGTGGTGCCACAGACGGGTTCTGGGATCAATTATTTGCGAATAAGGATTCGGTCCGATGCCACAACTTTACGATGCTGAATTGGAGGCCGTGAACACTGCCGGGCGTGCTAAATTACTCTCGCAACAGCTGTTCCTCTGATTGCTAACAGATGTATCATGTCCGTTGAGCGATATTTTAAATGCTTGATGAGAAAAAAAAACGAAAAGTGTTTCATGCTGAGCTAGATTTAACATCGCTTACATGATGCTGTCAGGAGCACACATGATACTCACCCCTGCAGCTACATTTGAAAGATAATATGCTGGTGCGCGCACATCGATGGTGGTGAGAAAATGTTTATGCTTCAGGGAAACAGCAGAGACACTGTCCATGATGACGCCGAATAAGCAGGATCACCATAACCCTCAAAGTGATCTTCAATCTTGGCAGACTAAATGTATTAGCAAAAACTGTCCTTTCCATGCTTACAATAAAAAAAACAATACAGACGTACAAGTGTTACGCATAGCTAACGGCAGAGCTGCATAGGGCATGGTGACTGAGTGAAATCTGCCCAAAATCTAACTAAAATAAAATAACAAACTGAAATTAGCTAGCTCATACGATGTCATAAATAAATGGCAGCCTAATTTCTGACCTGGCATAGACAAAATGTCTAGACTTTAGGCTGTTTGTTGGCTATTATCTACTTAACCTTGCCTGAATTACCCCACCTTGAGTGTACAGTGTATGATTAATTTAGGCCTCTGTGATTAGCATTTAAATGCGCACTCCAACCTGACTTCTTCAGAACTGAGTCACATGAAATACACGGTGTAAATGTTAAGTAGCTTTAATATTGCATCGAATTTGGTAAGTCTGACACGCATGAGATTAGCAGTGCAAAACGGGTGAGGAGGACTCTGCATACAAATGCGTGTCTTGGCACGGTGCCATTTTCCTGCCACCCAGCGGCAAGTGAAGGCCAGGAAATAAGGCCATATATCTACCAACAGCAAAATGTACCCAGAGAAAAAAACAGCGAGGCACACAACACACAACCAGTCCTCACAGTGTTCCGAGGCCTGGCACACATCAATAACCATGCTCTTACATGTGGCAGTACCCGGGACTTCAGCTGCCTGCCGCACAGCCAGTGGAGGCCATCAAATCAGAACAACTGAAAACCTGACAAAAAAAAAAACCTGGCTCTGAATATCATTTTCTTCCACTGACAAGGTTCATTTCCTCAAAAGTCAGCTTTTCCGAAATGTCATCATAAAATATGTACCCTTTATATTATTTTTCCTTCATCAATCGGACGCCCCTCTTTTGTTTGTACTCGGCCTAATTTCCCCCCAAATCAATCCTACCAGCGCGTTTGCATCCCCTCCTCTTTCCCTCGGATTTTTAGAAGCACAGAGCTGAGGCAATTCTAGATTCTCACTCTCACGTCAGTATCAGGGTCTCCCTTCACACTCCTCGAACCTCATGAAATAAAAACAGTTGTTCTGGCCTGCAGCCGCAGCCCCCCCCCCCCCCATAAAAGAATTGAATCAATATTAGATTATACAGTTATTTTTCTGATAATGGCTGAACAGTATCCACATATCTCTCAGGAAATTTAACTCACCATAATAACCGAGTATAGCGCTCCACTTTAATTGAGCAACTCTCTCAAAGGGGTTCAGCTAATTCACTCCACTTAAAAAATCCACTTAGGTTGAACCATTAAACAACCTGGAATAATTGTGTTGTTATGCCCGTGGTGTTGTTTCTCTTTTTGTTTCAGTTTCTACAGGAGAGTGCCTGGATTGCACCACCTAAATAGAAAATGGCTATTGGAACGTTATGTGACAGTTGGTGTGGCACTCATTTGGAGGGCGAGGGAACCGAGATGGAGGAGCTTGGAACGCTGAAACATCCGTCTTAAGAAATGCCTGCTGCCGCCGCAGAAGTCACAGTCACCACTGCAGCTGTAACGTTCCAGTTACAATCCCAGCTCTGCAGTATTTCTTTGTACCTGAATGAAGCACATTAAAACCACTGACAGGTGAAGTGAATAACATTGATCGTCTCGTTACGATGGCACCTGTCAAGGGGTGGGATATATCAGGCAGCAAGTGAACAGTCAGTTCTTGAAGTTGATGTGTTGGAAGCAGGAAAAATTGGCAAGCGTAAGGATCTGAGTGACTTTGACAAGGGCCAAATTGTGATGGCTAGACGACTGGGTCAGAGCATCTCCAAAACAGCAGGTCTTGTGGGGGGTGTATGCAGTGGTTAGTACCTACCAAAAGTGGTCCAAGGAAGGACAACCGGTGAACCTGCGACAGGGTCATGGGCACCCAAGGCTCATTGATGTGTGTGGGGAGCAAAGGCTAGCCCATCTGGTCCGATCCCACAGAAGAGGTGCACAAATTGCTGAAAAAGTTGATGCTGGCTATGATAGAAAGGTGTCAGAACACACAGTGCATCGCAGCTTGCAGTAGTGCCACAAATCAGAGTGCCCATGCTGACCCCTGTCCACCGCCGAGCGCCTACAATGGGCACGTGAGCGTCAGAACTGGACCATGGAACAATGGAAGAAGGTGGGCTGGTCTGATGCACCTACATCAATGGGTTTACCTGGGGAAGAGATGGCACCAGGATGCACGCAAGCCGGCGGGGGCAGTGTGAGAACTGGAAACCATGGAACAATGGAAGAAGGCTGATGGCTGGTCTGATGAATCAATTGTTTGGTTTACATCATGTGGATGGCAAATTCCCCAGATCTCAATCCGATCGAGCATCTGTGGGATGTGTAAATGTGTCTTATAAGGTGTCTTAATAGGCAAGCTGCCAGAGGTCAGCTTCAATGCAGCTGTTTTGCAAAGATTCTGGTTTTAATGTGTCTGCAGGTAACTCTAAAGGAAACACCAATTGGTGGAATGCTTCAAAGATTCTAAGTGTCTGCAACTCTACTGGAGGAATGCTTTCACAAGAAATAATGGATGATGGATAATTTAGTGTTTTGTTGATGGGGGTGGAAAACGCTGGCTCAGACGATGCTCCAGAATCTCTCATAAGAGTTCAATTGGGTTGAGATCTGGTGAATGAGACAGCCATAACATAAGGTTTATGCATTTTCATGCTCTTCGAACAATTCAGTGACCACTCATGCCCTGTGGATGAGGGCATTGTCATCCTGGAAGAGACCACTACCATCAGGATAGAAATGCTTCAAAATAGGATGAAGGTAATCACTCAGAATGGCTTTGTATTTATTGGTGTTCACCTTGCCCTCTAAGGGGTTGAGTGGACCTAAACCATGACAGGATAATGCACCCCACACCATAACAGAACCACCAGAACCCTTCAATTACTTAAGTGTTTCCTTTATTTTGGCAGTTACCTGTGTGTATATATATATATGTGTGTGTGTGTGTGTGTGTGTGTGTGTGTGTGTGTGTGTGTGTGTGTGTGTGTGTGTGTGTGTGTGTGTGTGTGTGAGAGAAGGTATATGAATTTGCATGGAAAAAGCTGTTGATTAAATTCATTAATATTCATGATTTTCTCTGTTTCTCTGTTTGCTAAGAATTATGGGAGATCTGAACAAGCAAGTCTGCGCAAGCCTACACCTGAGCAGACTCCCTTGGAGGGCATGAAAGCGAGGGTGAGTGAACAAAAATGTAAACTACACTTCCCATTACGTCAAAACAGACTTTTCCATCCCGGGACTCACAGAGAATTCCCCCGAGTGAGGATCGCGCGAGTGAAGTGAGCAAACGAACGGAAGACTCCGGAACGGAATCCATTGTGACATCACTGGGATCTACTTAATATTCCTGCGTCCAAAACTGTCACAGAGATCCCTGGATGTGAACAGCGCCAGGCTGCCGTTCTTTTCTGAGCGCGCTCCACGGATGTCCAATGCTGGACAGTAAGCACTGGGCAACGCGTCACACCATGGGGGACTGAGGTGTCACAACTGCGTAACATTTTGATTCGTTCTAATCAGTCCATTATTAACACGCGGACCCTCGTGCACCCGTCTCGTTTTTTTCCCTCGACGACGAACGTCCGTGTCAATAACATTTGACCTCATTACATCTTGTTACGGCGCACCATTAAAATAAACGACGGACGCCAGCGCGAACAGTGTTTTCCCCTGTCAGACGCAAATAAATTCTCGGCTCCGCGGGGGAATACGCACGCGCTCTCGGGAGCCCTTCACTGTAAAGGCCTCCTCCTTCTCCGCTGCATTTCTGAAGTGCTATCGAGGCGTCCGTCTGCCTTTCCCGCTCCGGGCCGTACATCACAACAGCGCACACCTTGTTAAATATGAAAGTCGCAACCGTCGTCCCATTTAATTAAATGTACATTTCGAACACGCACCCACACACACACACACGCGCAATTTGAAAATTTACAGTTTTGTCATCTGGCAGACGCTTTAATCCGAAGTGATTTACAAGAGTAAATTAAAATGGTTCGAGGATCATCGTGAGAGCTATCGATCACTGTGCTACAACACATAGGTACATGCGCACACACACACATTACTGCTTTATGCATTCCCAACATTGGACCATCCATCTGTCTGACATGTGTCATACATGTGTCCATTGCCTTCCCGAATGTAATTGAAGGATTGCAGGATATTTGTGGTTCTGTGTGGCTCAGTAGATAGAGCATGGCGTCAACAACGCTTAGGTTGTGGGTTCAATCCCCACTGGGACCACATATACGGAAAAATGTATGCATTCACTACTGTAAGTCGCTTTAGATAAAAGCATCTGCTAAATGGCGTATATTATATTTGATTGCAGGGTGGGCATGGCTAGATCCACGGACTGTGCCACTGAGGAGATCTAGTTTCTAAGGATAGGCTAGGATAGGTTAATTAATGTATTAATTTGTTGTTCGGCATTGCCACATCAAAGTTCAATGAAGTTGTAATAAAGTGCATTGTGTTCCACACTATCTGAAAAGCTACAAAACAATGTTTCACTCTCTGCTCCTGCTCAAGTCAGAACATTACCATTTCCGTAGTCCAATTGATATCATCGGTCTAAAACGAGGTTATGACAAGTCCACGAAAGCAGCCAGCGCACAGAAAGGAGAATGCGATGCTGGTCCAAGCTGTCCGCTGCTATTTCAGCGCAAACAAACATTAAAAAAAAAGAAAACCAAAACATCAAACAAAAAAAGGAAAATGAACCACAATGTCTTAGAATCTTAGTGAGCCCAAAGTCTGCATGTACATCACTTCCAGAAAAGAGAACTTACAGACAATACTGGTATTCAGTGTTAAAGTTAACTGCCAAAACAATGCATTTTGTTTTTGTATTGCGCGTATAAAGTGTTTCTATTTATTAACTATCTAGAAAGTAAAATAGAAATGATAAATTATCTATAAACTGCACCTTCCTATCAAGAGGTAATCATTTTTACTTATATATAAGGTGTTGAAAGTTGGGGAAGGTAAACCCAAAACATTGCAAAGGCCAGTCCTCCTCTAGGAAGCTATTGTGGGCCGGGTGAGCTTTGGCTACCGCCGTCCCTGTGCCAATGCAAAGCAGCAGCGCGGTCTGCTGATCCGTCGGCCTCTCCCTGCTCTCGCAGCTCCCCTCTCGCTCCTGACCAGAGCTCCACATGCCCAGGGCATCGCTTAATGACCCTCACCAGACAGCGGCGGGACCCCTGCCCACCCGCACCCACACAGGGAGCCCGTCCAACCTCGATTAAAACAGGCGGTTCATCACAAATTCAAATTAAAACATTTTTGCATGCACGCATGAATAATTAACCGAGGCCAAAGGACGGGAACATTAGCATACGCCTCCGCACGTTTTGGTACAAGTTTGGACTGTTGCGCGCTTTGCCTCGCCGTGCAAATTCAGCGCGCACATATGCTCAGGTTATGGGCACAAATGTACGGTATTAGGCAACCATCGGTTTGGGTCACTCAGTTCTCAGGTCAGGGTTGTTGCTGAAGGCAGGTCTGGCGCAGGTGTTTAGTGTCCTAACAAGCAGCGGAAATTAGGCAGTTATGACCAATTTCCCCAGTCGGGAAATCACAGAGGAAAAAATATGGAAATCCTCAGTAATTGTAAAACCACGTCTGAGCCAAACCCAGGCCTCTATCTATTGTTTGTTTTCCCCAAATCACAGCTTAGGCACTTAACTGAATGCAGCCCAACACACAGCTGATTGGTTCAGTCTACTGACACACATCCCATTCAATGGTGTCTCCATTTTACTAATGTACATTACTGTGTACTGTATTACTAAATATAACTTGTTGCCCTGTTCTGTGTTGTACTTTACCGTGTTGCCATGTCAATGCCCCTGTCCTATATGCCAAGGTGTTGCGTGTACATGTACAGAACAAAAATGGAGATAGTAACAGATAATAAAATGCATTCATTCAAAACATTCTGCTCTCCGATGTAACTTTTACAAAATATACACGCACACACAACACACACACACATAACTAAAAGAGAATGCCAGGTACTGTAGTATATGGAAATATAAGACAAAGATGATTACGCAAGGCTTAAATATAAATAGCTATGACAGTGAGGTCTCGGGGCTGTGGAGTGGTGGGAGTTAGAACCTGCTGCCCATCACTGACTCAGGTGCTTAAGGCTATACTTAGCCCTGAGCCACATCCCCATCGTTATGCAAATAAGTGGAGAAACAGTCACTTGACATAAACTTCATATGACACCTGTGAGTCATCCAATTATTTACAATTGCAGATAGCCCAACACGACTACAAAATATAAATAAAGCAGAACCGATTATTAAGCCACATGGGATGAGATCGAGCACGGTGGAATATCCTGGATCCGTCTTTGGGTTTGACTCGCAAATAATCGATTGTTCCTTTTTTTTCTTCACCAACATTGTTTGGCAAGTTTGGCCATGGCCAAAATTAAACAAAACCACCACTTGCATTTAGTCTAGAAAAGGTCAAGGACAAACGTTGAATCGGTGGTACGTCAAAACATTATATGAAAAGTAAAAAACAAAACAATCTCTACATCTGTATGAGTGGCAGTCTACACATATAAAAACCCTCACTCTACAGACTTAGGATTGCTACATGGGAACAAAAGTTATAGTGTCAGTTGAAAAGGGGATCCTGGTTTCTCTGGAGACAGATGTGTTCTGTGTGGCTCAGTAGGTAGAGCATGGCGTTGGCAACACTTGTGGGTTGTGGGTTCAATTCCCACTGGGATGACATGTACTGAAAAATGAAAAATGAAAAAAAGTATGCATTCACTACTGTAAGTCGGTTTGGATAAAAGCATCTTCTAAATGGCGTATATTATCATATATTAGATGAATCTGAAGTGGCGATGGCATATTCTTGGTTCTTTTCTGATTCTGTGCCTCCCCCCCAACCCCCCATCATCCCGAACATCAACCCCCAGCATCACCATTCTGGATCCATGGGGTATGAGTTTCACTCTAACCCAGCACCAAGGATGCTGACCTCGTCCTTCCAGAAGCCTCCAAAGCCTCAGGAGCCTCAAAGGAACCTGAAGTGCATTCTGAAATTCCACCAGATCCTCAATCAGACTGCATTTTAAAGCCTTCATTTAAAGCAGTGGTTCTCAACCTTTTTTTGCCTCAGGACCCATTTTTTATCGATGCCAGCTCAGTGGCGACCTGATATACATTTGTGATGCTTTAAAAAAAAAAAAACACCACAAAAAACAGCTATCACTTTCTCTCAAATGCAACACATTGATAAACTGTAACACACTCGTAACTAATGAACACTTGGAACGTTTTCAAACGGAGCCTACTCACATTTCGGGTCGTCTTAATGAGAAACCTCAAGTTGTGATTATCCCGTCGTGAAGTCGCAACCCAATCGCAGATACGACATGAGTTCTTCAGAAGGGGTTACTGTTTGGCTACGAGCTGTGAAATCTGATCTTAGATCTGCAGTTATTTTCACATTCACAGTGAGCCACCTAACCAACACACATTAATCAAAGCGCTGTCGGGCTGGTTTAAAATGTAAATCATTTTTCAACTCGGGCTCGTGACCCGTTCAGAAGGTGCCGCAACCAACAATTGGGTCGCCACCCACGGGTTGAGAAACACTGATTTACAGATGCTACACAGATGTAGACCTGCTTGACACTGCATTATTAAGGCAAGGCGTAGATCACTGTACTGGCACTTTGTATTGTTACCTTATTACATTATGGACAGGGGCGAGTATAGTGATGTATATATGTATGATATTGTTGATATTGTTTTAATTTTTACTGTCGTACAACAGCACTTCATTAATGTCGATTGTGCCTCTGATGTTGTATTGTTGGTATTGTAATGAACTGCTGTCTGTGTATTGCAAACACATAATTGTCTGCACAAAAATATGTAAGCTTCAGCTTCAAAAAAATTCCTAACAACTTCACGGTTGGCATGGCGATAAAGATACTTGACTTGATTTGACTGGATTTAAAGCATCATTCTTAAAAATGATATGCTGAGCTGGCAATTACGGGACCTGAGTCACCCAATAACTCTTACTAGCGTCATCCTCCTTTTATTTGTATCTGTTCTGTGTTGTGTCACTAATATTTTGTATCCCACTGTTTTCCAGCAGGTCAAATTGATCACCTGTTAAGAGATCAAGGTTTTTCAGGTGATTATTTTCAGGCTTTTCCCAAATTGGACAATTTTAACCGCTGTGTGGCAACCTGATTGCAAATGACAGTATGCAAACTATTGATAGACAGATTGATTGATTGATTGATTATTTTTAAAAATCACTGTTCCTTGAAGTTTGGTACAGTAGATATATAATGAATTAATTAGTTTACCAGAAAATCTTAAAGGACTGTCTTAACTTAATGACCATCTTAACAATAGTCTTAACAATGACAATAATATTACAACTGAAAATATAATAAAATTTAGATCGCACAAGCTAAAATCATAATATTTGGAATAGCACATTCAGTTTTAGTCACCGTGCTCAAATCTCTTTCGTTCTCACTGTATCTATGATGACATAAATCACTGTTCGTTTAGCCAAAATCTCAAAGGTATCAAAGCAAAATTGGTACAAAATGTGTCTGTCTTTATTCAAAAACAAGAAAATCTATTATGACTGAGAGCCCTGTGCTCATATTGATCGCTGAAGAAATAAGATCATTTGACTGAAACTGGACTTTTTGTGCTTTCTTTTGACATAATAAGACTAGGCATTTCTACAGGAACTTCAGGCATAAATCATTTAAGAGGCAATTTTTCAAAGGATTCATTAATACCATGCCCCACTTATTACCATCAGGCAACTGATGTGACAGCAATGAGGTTTTTTCTTTTCTTTTCTTTTTAGATAAATGTCAGAATTGCAAAACACGTGATTTTAGCATAAAACATGGGATAAATATATGTACTAGGAGACAGGAATTCATCCTTATTGAAAGTCTTGAGATTCTCCTTGTTAAGCTGGCCATGCACAGGTGTTTGACAGGAGCCAATCTGCTGCGGGCAGCAGCCGCCTCAAATTAATTGCAACGGAAAACTGACACACCTGCTTCCAATCCTGCGTCTGATAGATTTCTTGAGTGTCGACACAAATGGAAAAGCTGCTTTGAGTGCAGAGAATGGTAAAAAAAATGCCATATCATAACTGTACAGTATATTACATACTGTTGAACAAAAATATACTGTTTATTACTTGAGAAAAATGAATTAATTTTATTTGTGCAGTGTAGGCAACATTAAAAATGTGCTTAGTTTAAATCAGTATTGTTGCAGTATTTGTTGAGCCACAGAGTCTAAAGTACATTAGAGTAAATGAGAGATTATTTCAACGTCTGCTATTTCTGAGAAATGATGTGTTTCCAAGTTCACTTTTGTGACATTTACCTTTTTTTCCAAACTCACTTTTAAATGTAGAGTTGTCTTTACACATAGTTGCTTTTAAACCAAAAGTTAATTGGTCTCGTTTTTTAAAACCAAACATATCATTTTTCCACGATTAAGTGAATTAACCAAATATTCTGTGAAAAATATGACTGTTTTTTACTTTGGCAATGAATTTAATTCAGTGTAAGTGTGGACAATTATTGCCAATATACGTATGTCAAGCTAATTAGCATGCTGAATAAATTAATTATATTTGCATTTACAATAGCATTTAGAGATGAGAATCATTTTTAAAACTCAATTAAACTTTTACTATTACTAATGTTGTAGATTAACCAAATCAATCAATACAATATTTACATCCCCTGCACTGTATTTTGGTTTTATACTAAACATATCAAGAAAGGTGATGTAAAATATCATTTTTTTACTGTATGTCATGTATTTTTAATTTCTCATTTATACTGAGGCCAAGATTTAATTTAACCATGAAGTGCTTTGTCTACATTGTTAGTATCAGCAACCAGAAAACTCTGTTTTATATATTCTGTAAAAATATTCTTACTTAATGTGTGGTTCGAAGTTGTGGGTCAAGCTCTCATCTCGTCAGGTCTTTCCCATAAAGGAAGTAGGTGTAAACTCTTAGTCGGTATGCAACAGACACAGCCTGAAAGTGAATGCCTGTTCAAAAAACCATGAGTGCCTACACACACACTGCTATGTATACTGGGCTCTTGCTTGTTATTCGTGGAACAGGTAGCCCCGAAATAAGGCGGAATAAATGTAAGGAGCACATTCCCAAGCTCTAACTGAGTACTGACCATAAACTGTGCATGTCAACCAAAACAAATAGACGAAATAAACTTCACGCTGACAACATGGACTATGTAGTCGTTTTTTGGTTGATTCAATTCAAGTTCCTTCCAGTAAATGGGTTCTTGCCTAAAGCACCCGTGCGTTTGTAACAGTCAAAGGACACAATCAAAGAAGGCCTCCGTGTAACAGAGTTGGTTCTGCCGACAGCAAGTTTCGAACCGAGGGATCTCGACACGACAAGAGAGCGATTTAGCCCGCTGAGCTAAAGACTCAAGTCCCTAACTCTGGGAACTAATCACACTCTTATCGACGTCACATTCTGTAGTGGACGCTCAAGTACCAGAGCTCACCCACTACATTCTCCCCCTCGAAACTCCTGCGGCAGCAACCGCACCCCAACCGATTACCATCAGTCGTAGCATTCGAGTCATGGCACCAATGTAACACAGTTTGGTTCTGCCTGCAGCGAGTTTCAAACCGAGGGATCTCGGCGCGACAAGAGAGCGATTTAGCCCGCTGAGCCAAAGACTCAAGTCCCTAACTCTGGGAACTAATCACACTCTTATCGACGTCACGTTCTGTAGCGGATGCTCAAGTACCAGAGCTCACCCGCTACATCTGCAACAAAGACCTACTGCACAATATCTGGAAACTAGTCACTGCCACACAGAATAGAACCAAAAAATGTGATTAACCGACAGCCTCCCTCAACAGCTTTGAGAAACAGATCAGAGAACGCGCACATAACCTCGCCGGAGTGGCCAAATTCATTGTGTCAGGCTTTAAAGAAGAGCAGCGTTGAAGTATCAGTGCGAGACAACAAAGTCAATGCCTCAGTTGAAAGAAAACAAAGAGCCAACAGAGGTGATCCTTGAACATTATCACTACAAAAAGAGGTGGGATAGCTGAAAAAGTCTGAGCAGATTAGACATCACTGGCGATACATGAAGGGGTATGGGACAACGGTGCTGCCTCTAGATGAATGGCCACTCCTTCCCTCCGAGTGACCAATGGCCGCTCATCTCAGTCACGGCTCTTCTCCTGACACGATGGTGGAATGGACTCCCCACTGATGTCAGGACAGCCGGATCGCTGGCCATCTTCCGCCGCAGACTGAAAACACACCTCTTTAGACCGCACCTCGGACCTTAACCCACCCATCCCTATATTTAAAAAATTATAATAATACTTCTTGTTGCACATATTATTGTAGTCAATTTGCCTTAGCACTTGTGTTCTTTACTTGAGGGAATTATGTGCTTGAGGATTGTAGCGTCTTTTGGTTGTTTATCTACTCAAGCTAAATACACTTTCTGTAAGTCGCTTTGGATAAAAGTCTCTGCTAAATAAATGATTATTATTTTTCTTACAAAAAGTCTTTACAATAGCAATGGCATGGCATGTGATGGCAAAACATGCCCCATTTACAGTATGCTTATGCCAAATGTTAACACATGATTTCAATTGAAACAAAAACTACAACACTCCAACTTGTTTCAGAGATACACGTGGCTAGCTTGTTAGCAAACCAGATCCAATGCTGGTGTTGTACCCAAGGCCATTCTGTACTCGCTGGTCAATCTCTAAGCCTCAAAACATATATTTTTCTATTTGAATACCTACCAGCGGTGTATCTGAACCCAAATACACTATTTGGAAATGCACAGATAATGCATTGTATACAGGTATTTTTCTATTCAAAGTTGATCAATGATATTTGGAAGATTTGTTTTTCATGGTAGGCGGTGGAGGTACCATTAGGCCTACGCTCCCAGAAATGTCCAAAATGAGCTGTCAGAGGAAGGAATGCATCAGCACACTGGGGCAGTCAGGAGGGGTAACGCATCGGTGCAGCGCAACAGCGATCAGTCTGGTGTTGTGGGTAATTGGGAGAGCTTTCTGCAATAACCAAAAATGTTAGCTATGCTTTCCTTGTGTTAATTATTATTTTTGGAATATACTTGAACACTACTTATTTGTACAACAATGTTGACTACACCCTTTAACCAGTATTTAATGAATCGTTTGATTTATCCTGAATTTACACAAATATATGTCATTAAAACATGTTTAAGCTCTTGAAAAATGATCTTGAAAACATCATGGCTGAACGGCTGATTTCATTGCCATTCACTTTCTATGGGTGTAATGACCTCATAGGCATAGATTGTCTGTTTCGTTGTTGTTGGAGGCACACTAGTGTTAAGTTCAGTTTCTGGGACATTTCTGGGAGCATGGAGAAAAGGCAAGTTCTGACATATAATCCTTTGGATTAGGTTCCACACACAAGCACACACACACACACACACACACAGGCTACAGAGCCGCCAAGACTGAGAAAATTGGGACAGGATTCTCTCCACTGCACACAGCCTGCTTGCCTTGTGATTTTCTAACTGGCTTTGCCACACGGATAGTGTCATTACTTTGATTGCAAGCAAAAATAAAAATCCGCAAGGAAGGAAACTTGTGAGGCTGCCTTTCATTACCATTTGAGATTGTTGTAAGGGGGCTGGTCTGCTGTGGACACACACACGCACATACATACACACATGCGCACGCACACACACGCACGCACGCACACACAACCAAAGGGAGGGAGTGAGGCTCCCATGCAAATCTTATTTTTAATGAATGTTCAGAGAACAATTAATTATTTTTTCACTCTGAAGTTGTGGGATAAAATATGAAAAAAGGTGGGAACAATCTGATTTTATATGTTTTCATTTCAGGCTGTAAGGCAACAAAATGTGACTTTTTAGAGACAGGGTATAGACTTTAAAAGGGCACTGTATATACCCTATACATAGGTAACTGCCAAACAGAAAGGAAACACGTGAGTAAATGAAAAGTTCGGTCAGCTCTGTTATGGTGTGGGGTGCATTGTCCTGGCATGGTTTAGGTTCACTAAATGCCTTAGAGCCATTCTGATCACCTTCATCCTGTGGTGAAGCATTTATATCCTGATGGGAGTGGTCCCTTCCAGGATGACAATGCCCCCCATCTACAGGGCACGGGTGGTCACTGAATAGTTTGATGAGCATGAAAATGATGTAAACTATATGCCATAGCCGTCTCAGTCACCAGATCTCAACCCGATTGAACACTTATGGGAAATTCTGGACTGGCGCCTGAGACAGCGTTTGCCACCACCATCAACAAAGCACCAAATACTGTATATATATTGTGCCATCCAAAGGGGCAGGATAAGGAAATGGATGCCTGCATCTTTGATTCTTGGGAGCCACTGGAGAGGAAAGAACTGCATTTTCCAGCAGCCTGCAGTCCCGCAGCTGAACGAGGTCAAGCGATTGGGACTACAGATAGCTGAAGTCTATTTGGAGGCCTATTTAAAGGACTTGTTCATGTCACACTGGGAAGGAGTAGGTTGGTGGTTGTGGAGAATTGTTTGGAAGAGAATTGTTTGGAAGAGAATTGTTTGGATTGTGTTTTGAATTGGATTGTTTTGAGGACCCAGCTTGTGTACCGACTTTTGGACTTGAATTACGGACATTGACTACGAGTAAGGATTGTGGACTTTATGTGTTTGAATTCCCCCGAAGACCCCACCCTTTTTGTGTTTGTCGAAATTAGTTTAATATATTATTGTTTTGTTTGTATTACTGCCTCCTCTGGGTTATTTAACTGCCTACGCCCTCTGCAAAGGTCCGTGAGTGTCGCCCCACCCCAAGGGGCACCGCAATATATTGATGCCCCACAATTGCTTCCGCTCAAAAAGAAAAAAATCGGATCTGAATATGAAAAATAAAGAATGCTTCTCACTGTGAGAGGAGAACACCAGATGGTTATTAGAGCATTATCCTCTTCTGAGAATCTACCGCAAATGACTGACTGAGTCCATTGTTTGGGAATTAACACCGCAGGGGCAAGCAGACAAAGACAAAAATATGATTCAATTTGCAAAGAAAGTCATTCGCAATCAGGTCCGCAGAGCTTTAAAACGTGCAGCAATCTGCAATAAATGAGGCGTTCGCTTCGCCGAGGTCCTCAGCAAGGCGGGCAGGGAAGCATGTGCCGGGGACTGCAGCCGAGGGTCACAGTGGCTGAGCAAGGAGGCCACAGAGCCATCCTCCGTGATGGATATGCTGCTGATACACAGAATTAATATTCATGAGTGGACACTGAATAGCAACACCGGCAGTCCTTCAAGGCCGTCCGCCTATGGAGGCTGATTTGAGCCCAGATGAAAAAAGCGAAAGTCAATTAGTATTTGCAAATGGTCATTGCTCTGGGGCGTCCTTGTTTGGTTCCCTTCATAAAGTGGCCGATCGTGCCAAAATATAAAAAACTAATGCGAAATTCTCCGTGGCACACTTTGTCCGCACTGCTTTTCATCATCGTGCTTATTTGTATTGCTTTCGTCGCTGCGATTTGCATAGCTCTTTCCATTTAAATTGCTTTAACCAATCAGCAACCTGTATCCGTCAATCACCCCAGGTGCGGAGACGATGGTGAGGTCAGGGTCACAGAGAATGTCCTCTTTTGTATCACTTATATTGGAGATGAGTTACATAAACGAATACAAACCAACAATGCAAAGGACTGGATAAAATCTTGTTTTACATTGGACGTATTGCAGAGATTTTCTTCTCAGACAATCAGGTTTCTGAACGACCGAAAGACTTAATTGCACAGAACAAATTTCACGGCCAACGACAGTATTCTCATTTGAATATCAGTTGTGGTGAACCTGATGATATCTGCGTGATATCGGAAATAGAATGGCAAAGGTGAGAGTCCAGCACCCAAAAGACTGCAAATTTTCCCAGCAGATAAACACAACTCTCTTAAATCTGCTCCATGCCATTAAATTGCTAGGAGAAGTGGTTCAATGTTGTTTCATTTATCATTCCAACAAAGAGAGGAATCCATGAATCAGGCAGATCTTGCAAGATATGGGTCGCATGTGCCCACATGTACAAATTACCACAATGGCACAATTAGACAAGAAGTACTTCTTCTGTTAGAGCACAGGTGTCAAACTCATTCCATCGAGGGCCGAGTGTATGCAGGTTTTTGTTGCAACCAATGCACTACTCCAGGTGATTTCACTAATTAGCTCACTTCTTCAACTAAGGAGGGAACCTAATTGAAATCACCTGGTGTAATGCATTGGTTACAACAGAAACCTGCACACACTCGGCCCTCGATGGAATGAGTTTGACACCCCTGTGTTAGAGCATGCGATACCAATACGGTGAGTGAACATTTTATTATCAGGCTGGATATCTGCTGGAGAGGATAGGGAAGATAATGGCTTTTGCTGCTGAAGGGATCTCAAAAAAACACATCAGGTCTGGAGGCTATTCACTAACAAATTATTCCAAGATCGCCAGAATTAGATAAAACAATTGTGTAAGCAGTCGAGACCACATATTCTGGTACATTTCAATCTAGGAAAACATGCTGTCATGTTCGCATAAATGTCCTGGTCATGAGAACGGCAGTGAAGGAATCGGCCAAACCGTTATTCTAGCAGTTCGTAAACACTAACCAGCACCAGTTGATGGACTGATATACACTGTGGCTAAATCATCTTCCAACAAAATGAATAGACTTCAAGATTTTGGACAGAGCAGAGAATAACCGTTCGTTCGTCGTTCGCCTTCTAGGTTTCTGGTTGGCTAGCGCTATTCTAGCAATTGGTTTACACAGGTCAGTGCGTTTTAGAACTGGAAATGGGAAATGCGCAGTTTTACTGGAAATCGTACCTGAATTTCAAGCCTCTGATATATTTAATAAAAACAATGCGGAAATACTTAGCCACATGAAAACAATGCAAACATGATTTTGGGCACGGGTGGTAACTGAATGGTTTGATGAGCATGAAAACGATGTAAACGATACGCCATGGCCATCTCAGTCACCAGATGTCAACCCGATTGAACACTTATGGGAGATTCTGGAGTGGCATTTTCCACCACCATCAGCAAAACACAAAATGATGGAATTTCTCATGGAAGAATGGTGTTGCATCCCTCCAGTAGAGTTCCAGACACTTGTAGAATCTATGCTGTTTTCTTAAGGCTACACAGCTGTTTAGTCCCAATCCCTTGAGTTCCCTTCGCATTGTGCGTGTGGAAATGCTCTTACTTTCACTATTAAACATAGCCGTGAGTTCTACTGTTGATTTTTTACAATATGATTTCACCAAATGTTTCAGTGATCGCCGATCACGATCATTCAAGATTTTTTTCCGACCACATTTCTTCCTTGAAGATGATGGTTCACCACTATCCTTCCAGATTTTAATAATGCATTGGACAGTTCTTAACCCAATTTTAGTAGTTTCAGCAATCTCCTTAGTTGTTTTTTTTGCTTGATACAGGCCAATAATTTGACCCTTCTGAAACAGATTAACATCTTTTCCACGACCACAGGATATGTCTTCCGACATGGTTGTTTAAGAAATGAGAAGCTACTCACTGCATCAGTTAGGGTTAAATAACTTGTTGCCAGCTAAAACATATGAATCACTGCAGTAATTATCCAATGGGCGGCTCTTACCTATTTGCTTAGTTAAATCCAGGTGGTGACTTGTTTTTTGCCCAGGCAGTGTATATTTCCACTAGAAACTCCATTAAAACCACTGAAAGAGTTGCCAGAACACGGCTGTACTCCAAACCAGCCACACAGGCCATTTTATCCACTCAATGTGTGCTAACTCAGAGATCTGACAAGTGTCTCCTGACGGCTAGTTTGCAAGAGCATTTTAAGCATGTAACTGATGCAATCGGTGCTCATCCACAACAACCTCACACACTGTGCAAGTGGTCTGCAGCAAAGTGGATTTCCTAATACACCTTGTGCTATCAAGACGTTTCCGCCATTTGATGACGATAAACGTTATGACAGAGATGCCAGTAAAAGTACGACTGGACATGTTTAAAGACCTCTACATGATCTAGCCGACAGTAGGTGACAAGCTACCACTGCTGACTCTCCCAAACCATAAACACTTTCTTCCAAAGGAGACATGTGGTACACTGCACCAACTCTGGATCAACCAGTCCTTTTTTTTAAACCAAATCCCCTCTCAAAATAAACACTCCAGAACGCAATGAAGCAGCTTTCCTGCACTCATGGCCGTCTCCGTCGCCAGATCTCAACCCAATTGAATGCTTATGGAAGGTTCTGGAGCAGCGCCTGAGACAGCGTTTTCCCTCAGCATCAACAAAATATCAAACAATGGAATTTCCCATGGAGGAATGGTGTTGCATATTGCCCTCCAGTAGCATTCCAGGCACTTGTAGAATCTATGCCAAGGTGCAATGGAGCTGTTCTGGCAGTTCGCGGTGACCCAACACCATATTAAGTCACTTTATTACAGGGTTCTCTTTGTATATTTCCCTCCTAAACAAACTAAAGGTTTCGAGTTTCGAGTTTTCATTGTAAACTACAGTAGTAGGCGTAGGAGTAGGAGTAGGAGTGTTTACGTGTCTGAGGCACAAACTCAGGCATTAACAGCTGTCTGGTGTTCTTTTACTCATTTTGGACTCCTCCAGAGCCACACAATGTGTCAGGTGTTTGGAAAGTGGCTGGGAGTATTAGGTCATTATAAAACCATTTTCACAGCTCCTAGTCCCACAGTGGCACAGGGTTTGAGTGCCAGCGCCTTCCTGTAAGACTATTCTGAGGGTCAATTCAGTCCTCCCGCTTTGTGAAATGAAGCATTTACTCCTTTATTTTTATTTTTAAAAATCATTATGGGGTTGGTAGTCACTGAGATTATGGGGCGGTGAAGTGAGAAAGTGAGAAAGCTGTCCTTAAAGTGTTACAACTGAACAATCATCTTCACTCAATCTGACTGACTGCAAGAATGCATGAGAGTATTATGACCACATTATTTCCCTTTTATTTCTGAAACACATGCTGCCACTTTTTTTTCACTCTGCAGTCCAGACACCAGTTGAGCTCATACAGTCATTACGTCAAAAGAGTGCACTTCATGTGCAGCTTGTGCAGGCTGCCTATTAACTACTGCCTATTGACCAGAGTGGGTTGCTGGTGCGCGATGAGATATCCCACCAATGTATTCCTTTCCTCCTGTGACATCCACACACTGGAACAGTGTCTTAATGGATGACCCACCCAGTAATCCCCAGATGAAAACACTTGTTGCCAGGCATCAGAATGATGCACACAGGTTCAGTAGGTACTGTAAGCTGCCTCCCTCTCTCTTTTTAAACAGCTATTTCGAGCCAGACTATGATCTCTGCACTGGAAACAAGTGCCTCAGCTGGACACAATTCTCTCATGAAAATTCAGACGCAAGCAGAACCTTATGCATAACAATAAAATAATAGAGTTGTGTTTCTGTGCCACAGAACAGCATAGCTGACATCAGCACCAACCTTCCCAAAGACATTCATGGAAATATCCACTTTGGTGCTCACAGGTGGAATGAGAAAGCGTGAGATAGATTTGTGCTATTGTTGCTCCTGCCCCCTCAGAGATGACTGAAGCAAAAGTGCCTGAAAACCCTTTAAGAGTATTCTACAGCCTGCTTTTATGTAGCCTACACACACACAGCTTGCAATGAGACACGGCCCTGCACTGTGTGTGTGTGTGTGTGTGTGTGTGTGTGTGTGTGTGTGCGTCTGACACGCTCTGGGACATGCCTTGGGCTGTTCCCTGAGAGAAACAGGAAGCTTGGCTTTTCCCCTTTCTCATGCTCTCCCTAGTCTGCCTCCATATAAAGGGAGGGGAAATAAGATTCATAATACAGCTCCGCTGTTTGCATTCTATTCAAAATGCATGAATGCATATATTGCAATTCCACCCATCCGAATTTTAACTTTCAGAAATATTCTTTTCTGTGATGTCTACGGAAAGCATCCTGAAAAGAAGTATTACGATCAAATAACGATAAATCTCATTCAAATAGTTTTGGGGGAGAGGGGGGGTTTATCAATAAAGAAAGCAGATTTTTTTACAGCTCCACAGATTCGCATCTTCGTTCCAGTGACCAATGAATGTTGCCAATATTCCGTACCATCTCCCTGTGCTTTCTATCAGTTCTCAAGAAACAAACCTTTCCCCCATTCCTCCACATCTCCCCATTTTCCACCATGACAGCACCCACCCCAACAAATCCAACTTTTGTGTGCTCTCTCAAGAAATCAAACCTTTCACCCCATTGAATATGATGGACTACCACAAGGAAGAAAATGTGACGACCGCGCTAAGGACCCAGACGCAGATCAGGGATTAGGCAAAAGAGTTGTTTATTCCAAAACCAAGAATCAGGGAATCAGAGGTACAAAATCGTGAGGCAGAGAGAAGTAGTAATAGGGCAGTCAAAAGGTCGATACTCAGGAATCAGAAGGGCAAAAGGACAAAATCGCTGGGCAGGCTCGGGGTAGTAATCAAAGGGTAGTCTCGGGAAATGCTAATAACTCTGGCTTCGGAAAGGTAGGCTCAGGGAAATAGAATCAACGTACTGACACGGGGAAATTAAAACACTGAACATATATACAGGGAGACATAATAGAAATCAGGTGAGACAACGAGGAGAGAGAGGCTGGAACACAGGGAAGAGATAATTACATAACAAGAGGGAAACGTAAGACACGGACACTGAACCATACAAACATATAGACAATAAACGACCTGGGAGAGCAGGCAGACACGTGCATAGTAAAGGGGAGGTACGCAAGGAGAAACGCGTTGCGTGCGTATGAGGAGAGAACGGAAAACTAAGCAGGGATAGGATAATGAGAGAGAGAAATGCCGGTAGTAGGAAGCGTGAGATAATTAGTGATTAGTAGTGTTAGTAACTAAATCTAAATCCCTAACGTTAGTAGATTAGTTAGTTAGTACTGTACACATCTAACTAATATATACAAAGTGCGATCACGAAAGTAGGAAAGAAGAAAACGAGAGAATAAGCGAAGGCAGAGGAAACCCGTAAATTCTAAACACCCGAAGTGCATGACAAGACAAGAGTGGATCTAGAAATAAACGGAACGGGGAACGATAACAGACGGGAGAGCAGAACGTGACAGAAACAAACACTCAGAATATAACAGGACCCCCCCCCTAAGAAACGCCTCTTGGCGTTTAACAGGAGGAACAACAAAAACAGATAAACAAAGAAGACGCAGGGAAAGCCAGGCAGAACGGGGCAAAGCACGTGGCGGGATCTCAGAACAGGCAGGGTCAAAACACATGGCAGAATCTCAGACAGGCAGGGTAAAGGCACGGGGCAGAATCTCAGACAGGCAGGGTCAAAACACATGGCAGAATCTCAGACAGGCAGGGTAAAGGCACGGGGCAGAATCTCAGACAGGCAGGGTAAAACACATGGCAAAATATTAGACAGGTCGGGAACACTCAAAGTCTCTGATAAGGGTTTTGTCCAATATGAACCGGGATGGGACCCAGATCGTTCCTCGGGACCGTAGCCCTCCCAGTCCACCAGGTATTGGCGACCACGGCCCCTGCGGCGAACGTCCAAGATCTTACGGACCGTGTAGGCATCTCCACCATCAATAAGGCGGGGGGGTGGGGGTGGCTCAGGGGCGGGACACAAAGGGTGGGTTACAAGGGGCTTGAGGCGGGAAACATGGAAGGTGGGGTGAATACGACGCATGGTGTGGGGTAACTTCAAAACAACGGCAGTGGGACTGATAATTCTGGAAATGGGAAGGGGCCAATAAAACGGGTGCGAGTTTGCGGTGGTCCATTCTGAGGGGAATGTCCCTGGTGGTCAACCAGACCCGCTGCCCAACCCGGTAACGGGAGCCTTGGAGCGTCCCTTGTCCGCCGTCTCCTTCATGCGGGCGCTGGCTCGGAGGAGGTTGCGGCGTGTGAGGTTCCAGGCACGTCGGCATCTACGGATGAACGCCTCGGCAGAGGGGACACCCACCTCCCTCTCCTGGCTAGGGAATAAGGGTGGTTGGTAACCAAGGCAGCATTCAAAGGGGGACATACGGGATGAGGAAGAGGTTTGGGAGTTGATGGCATACTCTGCCCAGGGAAGATGTTGGCTCCAAGAGGATGGGTTCCGAGCACAAGCACCGCAGAAACGGTTTCAATAACCTGATTAGCCCGCTCTGTCTGGCCATTGGATTGGGGATGGAAACCTGAGGAAAGACTGACGGAAGAACCAAGGAGTAAACAAAAAGCCTTCCAAAACCTGGCGATAAACTGGGGACCTCTGTCAGAAACAATATTACTGGGGATGCCATGCAAACGAAAAACGTGTTGGATAATGAGGGTGGCTGTCTCCTTGGCGGAGGGAAGCTTGGGTAAGGGGACAAAATGAACAGCCTTAGAAAAACGATCAATAACCGTCATAATGGTGGTGTTGCTGTTGGAGGAGGGTAAACCCGTAACAAAATCCAGAGCTATGTGGGACCAAGGGCGGTGAGGGATGGGTAGGGGCTGTAACAAACCAGGGGGATGCTGATGGGAAACCTTATTCTGGGCACAGACAGAGCAGGCAGAAATAAAACTCCTAACGTCCTGGACCATGGCAGGCCACCAAAAACGTCTCTGGATAAAAGACATAGTCCTGTTTATGCCAGGGTGACATGACAGGCGAGAGGAGTGACCCCACTGAAGCACCTGGGATCGGACAGAACTGGGCACGAAGAGGCGGTTCGAGGGACAGCGACTGGGGCCGCCTCACCCCAAGGCGGAGCGCACTGTTGCCTCAATGCGAAGTTGAACGCTGTTGATAGCGCATTGAGGCAGGATGGTGTCCGGAACGGAAACCCTGGATACGGGTTCGAAACGGCGAGAAAGGGCATCAGGCTTAGTGTTCTTGGATCCAGGTCGATAAGAGAGAACAAAATTAAATCTCGAAAAGAAGAGCGACCAACGAGCCTGGCGGGAATTGAGTCTCTTGGCAGTCTGCAGGTACTCCAGGTTCTTGTGGTCTGTCCAGACCAGAAAAGGAACTTCAGCCCCCTCCAGCCAGTGCCTCCACTCCTCCAAGGCGAGCTTGACTGCGAGCAGTTCCCTGTTGCCAATGTCGTAGTTCTGCTCCGTAGGGCTGAGGCGATGGGAATAGAAGGCGCAGGGATGAACCTTCCTGTCCTTGGCGGAGCGTTGGGAAAGGATGGCACCTGCCCCAATGTTGGAAGCGTCGACCTCGACGATAAACTGGGCGGTGGGATCAGGGTGAATGAGAATGGGGTCAGAAGTGAAGCGTTGTTTAAGTGACCGGAAGGCTAGTTCAGCTTGAGGATTCCAGTGAAACCGGATCTTGATGGAGGTGAGGGCGGTGAGTGGAGCAGCAATGGTGCTGTAGTTCCTGATGAACCTTCTGTAGAAGTTGGCGAAGCCCAAAAAGCGCTGTAACTCCTTCCGGGACTCTGGCTGGGGCCAGTCCAAGACAGCCTTGATCTTGCGTGGATCCATTTGGATGCTCCCCGCCGAGATGACGAAGCCCAGGAAGGTGGTGGTGTGACAATGGAAGTCACATTTCTCTGGCTTCACATAAAGCCTGTTCTCAAGGAGACGCTGTAGAACTCTGCGGACCTGGGTGACATGTTCCTCCATAGTTTTGGAAAAATAAGGATATCGTCCAGGTAGACAAAACAAAACTGATTAATGAAATCCCTGAGGACATCGTTGATCAACGCCTGGAAAACGGCAGGGGCATTGGTTAACCCAAAGGGCATTACCAGGTACTCCCAGTGACCTGTCGGAGTATTGAACGCCGTCTTCCACTCATCCCCCTCACGAATGCGCACCAGGTGGTAGGCGTTGCGCAGGTCCAACCGTGAAGACGGTAGCTCCCTGAAGTTGTTCAAATGCGGACGTCATGAGGGGGAGAGGGTAGCGATTCTTGACGGTGATGTCGTTGAGCGAACGGTAATCAATACAGGGACGAAGAGAACCGTCCTTCTTCCCCACGAAGAAGAACCCGCTCAGCGGGTGATGAGGATGGCGAATGAGGCCAGCGGTCAGGACTCCTGAAGGTAAGTGTTCATGGCCTCCGTCTCGGGACGGGACAAGGAGAAAAACGCCCCCTAGGAGGGTAGCGCCAGACAGGAGCTCAATGGCGCAATCATAGGGACGGTGGGGGGGCAGGCAGGTGGCTCGGGACTTGGAGAAGACCTCCTTGAGGTCCAGGTACTCGGAAGGAAAGACCGACAGGTCAAGACTCATCTCGGAAGAAAGGGGACTCGGGACAGAAGACAGGGGACTCGGAACAGATGAATGGGCTTGCTGCAGGCATTGGGAAAGGCATTGTGGGCTCCAACCCACAATCCTGTGACTGCTCCATTCCACGGACGGATTATGCTTCACCAGCCACGGGTGGCCAAGGACAATAGGTGAGTGAGGGGAGTCAATAATGTGCAACCTTATCTTCTCCTGGTGGTTGCCGGAAGTACGCAACGTAAGAGGGGAACTGATCTGGGTAACTTGGGCCAGTCTCTGACCGTTGAGTGTGTTGGCAATGAGGGGGTGAGACAGACTGGAAACTGGAATCCCCCACTTCGCGACCGCACCGGCATCCAGGAAGCTCTCCTCAGCCCCGAGTCAATGAGCGCGGTGGTCTCTCGCCTCTGACCCTCCCACTCGATGGTCACCGGCAGGCAGGTCCGTTGTTTAGAGGAGCGTTCGATTGGAATGACACCCACTAGTGCTCCTCTCCTAACTAGTGGGTGTTGGCTTTTACTGGACAGCCGGAAATGAAGTGCCCAGACTCACCGCAGTAGAGACAGGATCGGTTGGCCATCCTGCGGTCACGCTCCTGACGAAAGGCGGGTCCGATCCAGCTGCATGGGTTCAGGCTCCGGGGTAGTAGATGGAGCTGCTCCCGGGTGGTTGTAGGCACCGATAGGTGACCTGACCCGGTCCTCCCAGACCCGGGAAAACCTCCGAACTGCGCCAGCGACGACGCTCCTGAAGCCGGGAGTCCACGCGGATGGCAAGGCTGATAAGGTCATCGAAGGACTCTGGCAGGTCACGAGTCAGGATCTCGTCCTTAAGATGTTCGGAGAGTCCACAGATGAAGGCGTCGTACAGCGCCTTCCTTCCCCAGCCACAGGCGTTAGCCAAGGTCTGGAAACGAATGGCGTAATCCGACACCGACCCTCCCTCCTGGCGTAGGTAGAGCATCTCCCGAGCCGCGTCATGACCCTGCTTAGACCGGTCGAAGACCCTCCTCATCTCCTCGGAAAACCGGTCAAAGCTCTGACAGCAGGGAAGAGAGCCCTCCCACGCGGTGGTAGCCCAGGACTTGGCACGACCGGTCAGTTGGGTGATGACGAGGCGACCGGGATAATTCGCTGGGAAACGTGGATGGCTGCAGTTGGAAGATCAACTGGCACTGCGTCAGGAACGCACGGCAACCTCCCGGTTCACCTGCGTATCTCTCAGGAGGAGGCAGACGTGGTTCGCGCACCAGCGCGAAGGAAGGCTCGGGTTGAAGTGGCGCCGCGGCATGCTGGGGTGCGGGGTTAATGACCGGAGCTCGCAGCGTGAGGGTAAGCTCAGCCAAACCGGAGGTGAGAGACTGCAGGTGTTCAGCCACACGCTCCAGATGGTCCTGGTGCCGTCCGAGCATGGCACCTTGCTGCTCGAGGGCGAAGCGGAGCTGGTCTGGATCTGCTGGGTCCATCTTGGTCAGTACGTCCTGTGACGACCGCGGTAAGGACCCAGACGCAGATCAGGGATTAGGCAAAGAGTTGTTTATTCACAGGCAGGGGTCAAAACCAAGAATCAGGGAATCAGAGGTACAAAATCGTGAGGCAGAGAAGTAGTAATAGGGCAGTCAAAGGTCGATACTCAGGAATCAGAAGGGCAAAAGGACAAAATCGCTGGGCAGGCTCGGGGTAGTAATCAAAGGGTAGTCTCGGGAAATGCTAATAACTCTGGCTTCGGAAAAGGTAGGCTCAGGGAAATAGAATCAACGTACTGACACGGGAAATGAAAACACTGAACATATATACAGGGAGACATAATAGAAATCAGGTGAGACAACGAGGAGAGAGAGGCTGGAACACAGGGAAGAGATAATTACATAACAAGAGGAAACGTAAGACACGGACACTGAACCATACAAACATATAGACAATAAACGACCTGGGAGAGCAGGCAGACACGTGCATAGTAAAAGGGGAGTACGCAAGGAGAAACGTTGCGTGCGTATGAGGAGAAACGGAAAACTAAGCAGGGATAGGATAATGAGAGAGAGAAATGCCGGTAGTAGGAAGCGTGAGATAATTAGTGATTAGTAGTGTTAGTAACTAAATCTAAATCCCTAACGTTAGTAGATTAGTTAGTTAGTACTGTACACATCTAACTAATATATACAAAGTGCGATCACGAAAGTAGGAAAGAAGAAAACGAGAGAATAAGCGAAGGCAGAGGAAACCCGTAAATTCTAAACACCCGAAGTGCATGACAAGACAAGGAGTGGATCTAGAAATAAACGGAACAGGGAACGATAACAGACGGGAGAGCAGAACGTGACAGAAACAAACACTCAGAATATAACAGAAAAGTGTGGTTATTTTAGCTTTTAAGATGTTTGAGCTGTTGGTGTCATGTGTACTCTGCTCATATACATTTTCAGAGACCGTGGGCAATAATAAAATAGTCACTCATCTCAACACGTACCTGCCTGAAAGGGTCTACTGGTTACCTTAATAAAAAGCATGTTAGCACAGTGCATGTTGAGCTATGAAATATTAGTGATGTGTTATTAACATATCTCAAGACATCAAATTGATAAATTCATTATTGCCACTGTTATTGCATACATTTCAGAATGAACAAAACAAAAAACAAAATCAGAAACTAATTACCTGGTCTATTCAGAGCTGATCTGAAATGACTGACAAGTGAGCAGATAAGAAGACCGAAGTGTTCATATGATTCATACACAGTGCTGCGTATGTTCCAGTCTTGGGCTTCATCTCCAAATGAGCTCCAAAGAAAAATCTCACTGTCAGCAAACAAAAGCCCCGCTCCGCGGCTAAGATCCATATTTTATGCAGACTCTACTGGTTCTGTATATCATACGAAGAAGCTGATTTGGACGGCGGTTTTCCTCCCTCCTCTACTTAAAATTCAAGGGAGCCATTAAGCAAACAGAAAGACAACAAACGGATTTTTAAAAAAGGCATAAAGAATAGCCATTGATTTATAGCACCATCAGCCGCATTTAAGGCCTGCCAAGAAAAGTTCAGTCTTACAAATGCAGTGTTTAATGTTTAGCCTCATATAATCCCTGAAAAAATGCACTGAAAATGCCTAAATGTTTCTTTTTTCTTTCTTTTTCAGTTGCCATTTCTTATTATAAGAATAATTTAACCAGTCATATACAATTCATAGAGTGGAAGATTCAGTCGAATTCACATTCAAGTACTGTATATGCAAGATCTGAACAGAAATATTGGATGGAAATAAAAGCAAAAGCATTTCTCAAAAAATAATAATAATGTACTTGTCTGCAATAGAAGCTACTGTGTCGAGAATAGCAGGTAACAATCAGGTAGCCTGTGGGATATTTTATGCCTGTGGTTTCAATTTGCCGTCGGGGTTCTATCTTTATAATTCACAATCTCATAGAGGCCCAAAATGTCCATTTATATTTAATCTTACATATATCCTGTAGACAGCCATGAATATTCATTAAAACTGATTCAAACCACTACCAGTATGTATAGGATCTTTGTCGCTGCCAATCATTCCGGATCAAAAATGGATTCCAGGTCTGTCTGGCCATGAATATTTATGAGTGTGAAGATTGAGAGCCGTCTTCGTACTGTATGAGCTCTTCTGCAAGGACAGGGACGAATGGAGAAGTTTGTATAATGTCGGAAAAAAATAATGTCTTTCTCAATTTCTTACGAACAGGACGTTGTACATCCAAATCAAAAATGCATCATTAATCAAGGGCAGGAAACAACCCTTCTAGTGCAACATACAGCTGTGCCCATAAGGTTTGTGAAATGTGACAAATCCACCAAAAAGCATGAAAACTGTAAACCGTTTTTTAAATTGAGTTCTATTTTCGCCAACATTCCATGATGTAGAGTGGGGCTTTCGCTGAGGAGAAAGACTACGGGATCCAATAGAAGATAGAGAGGAGTTGTGGAAAATACTATTAAAATGGTGTGCAGGTGGCTGGCTACTCAAATGTGGCATGTTAGGAAAAAGGAATAAGTGTCCACAGGTCCCCCATCAATAATGACAAGATGAAAATAACACTGGGAATATGGGTGCAACGTACAGGACTAAGTGGTCAGTTAAAGATCTGAAACACACCTAGCTATATTTGTAGCGAGCATTTCACTGCAAATTGTTTTGAAGAATACCCCGATGGACAATTTCAGGATGAAGATAAAAAATCTCCCAGGCCTTAAAACTGACAGCAGTGCCATCTGTTTTTTTTTTTAACAAGTTGGGGGGAAGATGGGAGACCAGCGGTGAAGAAACCAAGACAGGTTTTAGAGAAGCAAGAGAGGATTTGGAGAGATATGTTTCCCACAAATTTAGCTAGCCAGTTAACTAGCTGAACTACTGTGTCAAGCAAGCTAGCTATCTCCAAATGCTGCCAGATGATAGCCAGTTCGGCCAGCCATCTAGCTAACCTGGCTGTCTTTCTATACACATACCTGTTCTGTCCCACCTGCATATAGTCCCTTGTGAACTAAAGCAAAATGCAGATGCTGAGCCCTAATTTCCCCCGCCCCCTCCAACCTTGTTGCTTAGTTTGGCTGAAGCAGAAACATGCACTTATGTGACAGGTTGAGACAGGTAGCTAGCTCTACATGCCACATTATGCTAGCTAAGAATTATTTTAAAGCTGTAGTGCAAATAAATTGGCAAACAAATGATTAGCTTTCAATCACCCAGCAGCTTTTAACACAGTTATCTAGCAAAAGTTGCTCCAAAAAAAAGTGAATCCAATATTGAGCTAGTTTTATCACTGAAAATATATCATACTCTTCACGATACCCTATTTGCATTTGCCATTTTCCACAAACATAACAATGATCACCATATAGATATGACTCCAGTTAGCTAGCACTGACTGTTGACAGGGTCGGGAGTGAAAGTGGGCAAGTCTAACATTAGGTGATTAGCCACAGAAACGAAGATGCCATGGCAAGATATGGACCAGCTTGTTTGGATTCATTAAATCGCCTACACCCTCTGAAAAGGTCCTTGAGTGTCTCCCCACCCCCAGTGGCTCTACAGTACCCAATGAGCTTGCTAATGGGATCTTCACATTAGCTATCTAACCACAACAGCTAGCTTGTATACCAGTCTGTGTTGGTGAGGTGATTGTGATCCGAATCTGCCAGAGGAGGAGTGGCAGCAACAGTATCAGTATCTGACCCCAATTCTGAGTTTGTGATAGACATGAGAGACACAGTGCAAAGCTGTAAATAAACTGCCCTGGGGTAAACTTGACCATGCTGGGAAATTTTCTGCTTCATACTCACTGTTGGAGAGCTCAATATTGAAGTAGTTTTCCCGCCGACTCATATTTATATAATATTTGCAAATACCCGACTCTACGTCACATCCCAAACGTTCTATGAAAGTATGAAAATGTATAAATGGGCATGTTTATATGTTGGCTTGTCACTAACTGAAAAAAACAGGCGCCATACTACTATCGAGGATGTAAATTGATAGATTGAAGTACAGTATTTCTGGTGATGTTTAGAATTGTGTCAGCTGTCCTTTTAATAAAACAAACACATTCCTGTCAAGCGCTGGATCAGAAAGTGTTGCACTTGCACACACAAACACACACTCACAGATGCACACGCATGCACAAACACACACTCACAGATTGCACACACAACACACACACACACACACACACACACACACACACACACACACACACAACATTTGCTCAGTACTCTAACTCATACTGTTATGGGGCACTCCTCCCACAGAGTAGGCGGCAAGGTGAAGTAGAAGAGACAAATTTATTCAAGATGAGCAAAACTGTGCAGAGATGTCAAAAGCCTTTTATTTTTCTATTTAAAATGAGCTTCTAGAAAATGGCACATAATGTTATTACTGTATCTGTTGCTCCATCTGTTGATTTGCTGTGTGCACCTGAAAATACCACGGCTGGATACCAGTCAGTTTTCTGAGCCAAAGTTTGTTTGGTATTTGTATAGTTAACTGTGCCGATCTCATGATAGATGGGATATAGAGACTGGCCCACTCAGGCGTGAATGCGCCGATTCACCACGCTCCACCCATCTGCAGAGACCTTTATACCTCTGCGCTTCATTCATGAAAAGATTATAGAGTTAACTGAAACTGTACGACTAGCTTTTTAATATTTTTGTGCCTAGTCTTTTAAAAGAGGCTTTGTGTTTTTGTTACGAATGTGAAAAGTGGAAAAGGGGGCCAGTGCGTTCCAATTTCTTCTAGAGAGACCAACAGCCTATGGAGTTTTCAGAACAAGGTTATGGAACTGAATTCACAATCTTTCAAATATGACTTAATGGGCACTTGCTCTTAAGCCATTCCAACCATATTTTTTCAAAGACGTGGCCCTGGAGAACAGCAGTGCAAACACTTCTCCAGTTACAAAGCAAATCTGCTTTCCCTTAAGAGAAAATAGTGCACTGTATCTTAAAATAGTAATTACAAAATAAAATGAAATGTATATATGATCATATATATACAGGGGGTAGACAAAATAATGGAAACACCAAACAATATAACTTCCTTTGTTTTATAAATCCAGATGTAGGAAAACGAGTAAAGGACAACTCTCCAGACCATACTGCTTTCTTACACTGTTCAGAAGTCCAGGTTTTGTGCTCATTACACCAGGTTACGCGGTGTGGCGCACTGGTTGGTTACAAGTGGTTTCAAATGGAAAACCATCAGCTTTGTGAAGCTCACAACATACAGTTTTTTGTTGAGACTGGGTCAAGGAGGTGTAGATTCAGTTCTGTGGTCATTTTTGAGGCTGTTGCTTTGCGGTTTTTAGCAATTATCCTGTTAAGTGTCCATCTGTCCCTGTCGGTGAGATTAGACTTCCAACTACTGTACCTCTGTCCTGTGATGCAGTTTTTCCAATGCAGTTTTTGTTGAGACTGGTTCTAACCATCATGTTAATATGAAACACATGTGTAGACTCCTTTTTAATTACAATTTACAGTAATCATCTCTTCCTGAACCTGGGCAAATGAGGAATTCTATTTCTTGGCGGATTTACAAATATTATCATTTTTACATCATAACAGTTCACATTTTTTATACTTTCGCATTTTTATATTTTTTGTAGCAAGTAGCCATGGTATAAGCGGAATTAACAGCCTCATGCCGCAGCACCACCCCAGGCGTGAGTACATATCCTGAGAATGCACAGCTTGTGATGGTTTATTCCTTACATACAGTATATATATATATATATATGGAAAATATAAGTTTATTATTAAATATGTAAAAATAAACATGTTTTAAATATATTCAAAATTAAACATTGTCTTCATGAACATATATGATTTTTGCTGTAACATATCATAATGTAAAGTTAAATGCCATATGAGGCCACAACCTCAGGAAGAGAGCAGTGAGTGTGCATCTATCTGGAGAAGGACATAAAATCATATCAAAAAGATTTGGGCTCCATCTGTCGAATGTGAGACAAATAATATACAAATGGAGAGTGTTTAACATGACATTGACACTACCTAGAAGTGGGCGTCCTTCTAAAATATCACCAAGAGCCACAAGTAAAAAGCAACCCAAGAATAACATCCAGGGATCTACAATCCTCCCTTGCTACACCTGATGTCATTGGTCATCCATCAACTATAAGAATAAAGCTGAATAGAACTGCCATGCAAGGGTAGCCAGAAAGAAGCCTCTGCTGTCTAAAAAGAACCAAGCTGCCCGTCTTAAGTTTGCACCTGGACAAACCTGAAAGTTTCTGGAAGTCTGTTCTTTGGACGGATGAGCCCAAAATCAACATTTTTGGTCACAATCAAAAATGCCATATCTGGCAAAAACCCAACACTGCAGACCACCAAAATAACCCAAATAACCTTATCCCTACGGTCAAGCATGGTGGCGGGAGTGTCAAGACCTGGGGCTGCTTTTCTTCTTCTGGGCCTGGACAACTCAACATCATTATGGGAACCATGAATTCTGAGGGATATCAGAGAATACTTGAACAGAACATCAGGCCATCAGTCCGAAAGCAAAAAATTGGCCGAAAGTAGGTGTTCCAACAAGACAATGATCTGAAGCATTCAAGCAAATCTACCAAAGAATGGCTCAGGAGAAATACGTTTTGTGTTTTGGATTGGCTAAGTCAAAGTCCTGACCTAAATCCAATTGAGATGCTGTGGCAGGCCCTGAAGTGGGCTGTTCATGCCAGACAGCCTTCAAACCTCACTGTGTTGACTGGGTTCTGTAAAGAGGAGTAGGCGAGAATCCCTGAAAGAAGATGCCAGAGTCTATAGGAGACGTTTGCTTCAAGTCATCGCTGCTAAAGGAGGTGCCACAATTTATTGATTGAAGGGGTTCACATATTTTTGCACACAAGGGTATCTTTTAAGGGTAGAGTTTTTGTTAAATAAAACCAGTCTTGTTGAATTAACAATGAAAATATATCATATTTCTTTGTGTGTGTCATTTATTTGGGATATCGTTGTTAAGAATTTAGGTTTAGATAAAGATTTTATATGGTTAATTTTCTATAATATATAAAAATAATGACCACCCCCTGCAAGGTTCACAAACTTGAAAGCATCACTGTATGTTACGTTATGATAATAATTATCATTATATGTTATAATATGCACTAAAATATATCCCTTTTTGTTTATGAATATCCAGAATGTCCTTCAGTGAAATCCTACATTGAGAAAGTAGGTTATTCCGAAGGCCTGTATTCTAAAATGCTACAATACAGCACCGATGTAAACGTTCTACATAGCTACAGCAATCGCTTTTTGGGTAAAAGCATAAATGATTTAGGACAATAGAACTGCCGGCATAATAATGGAATAAGAGATCAGAATGTAAGTTGAGAGATTCTTAACACCAAACTTCATGACAATAAAGTGCAACACGCTATAGAGAATGAAGTGTCAAACATTAAAAAAGGCACAATTTTCAGCCTTGCAGTCTGACCGCGCATACATTATCTTACACAGCCAAAACTAGCACCACAATAGCGAAGTCCACCGGGAGGCACATGTACTTGCATAATTTTTCAATGAGAGGAAATCAAAACACCTGCATTTCACACCACACGTACATTCAAACAGCAGCGCAACGCACACGTGTAAGCTGAATATCCGATAAGTATGGGGTTCAGAAAGACTTTTAAGAAACCGTTTGAATTGTGCCCAAACGGAACGGGCGATTTGACTAGTATACTGACTTGAATGAGGGCGCCGATTTCTTCAGAGAAACAATTACAATCACCGGCAATATATGAACAAAAAATCAATATCAAAAACAAAACAAAAACGCAATCAACAAGACGTCACAATCATACGTGATGTGTCAAGGGGATCGCTGGTTATCGCTAAAATAAGAAAATCAACCAGAGAGACATTTGTATGTTGTCTGTTGTCACCACAATCATAACAAAGTCGGTTGTCTTGTG
Organism: Aldrovandia affinis; assembly: GCA_029706075.1. Classification (NCBI taxonomy): domain Eukaryota; kingdom Metazoa; phylum Chordata; class Actinopteri; order Notacanthiformes; family Halosauridae; genus Aldrovandia; species Aldrovandia affinis. Next base: position 902,973 of record JAINUG010000232.1, read on the forward strand.
CACGTTTGATCATTGATTCGCTCGTTGCTGAGCCGCCCGATATAGCTGGTTTGAGATGCCTAAATGCGTCTCATCAGAAACCAACCACGTTGGTTACACAGCGTCATTCAGCGTGCCATTCACGAAAACTGTACATTTACGGACAGACTACGACTTAATCTTCAACAAACATACCGCGAGGTATCACAACTCCGTTCCAGACCTTGCTTTTGCATTTAACCTAGTCTAAACCCACATTTTATCCCGAGCTGGGAAGTGGCCCAAGGACGCGCCAAACCCATCCCATCCGGCTCCCAGTCTGGCCATTCAGCATAAACACGTTAGCTAAAATGATTCCAACTTATAAATGCAGATCACATTTGAGAATGATGATATTCCTCTAACATATACATGCATGTTAATTGACTGGGATCGCTACGCATTTAAGTCCCAGTCCGTGTTCTATGTGGAGGAGGGTCGACGTATGTAAACATAGTTCAAGTTCCAAAATTGCAAACGCCGAATTACCCGTTAGTTACGCGTGAACCTATGCGTTGAAGATACGATTCGTTCGATAACGAATTGGTGTGTCGGTCTGGTCACATACATAGCCCAAAGTAGTAGCCTAATCACCTTTCTGTAAAATAGTTTCCCTGTTCTATGTTAAAATAAGCCCGTTTAAAACACATACTACCAATATACAAATGCTAAACTCACTGTAAATCCACGAAAAGCACGTTGCTACGTTAACCACCTAATTTCATCCTGACACATCAGCCTAGGTTGCACACACCTTTCTCGCCGCATTTATGAGCTACTTAAAGTGCGTATTCGGCTAAAGAAAACAAATACAATATAGGCTAATGTCAAATAGAACGCAAAGACATTAAACTATACGTAAATTAGGCAATATTGTCCGAATCATTTCCTTCACAATTCACTATGCATTCCCACAGATTGCTCAAAGATCGAGTTGTCAGTGTGTGCTTGCATTGTCCGCATAGTCGTGCTACCTGTTAACGTACTGTACCTACAATCGAGTTCATAACAAACACAAAATCTGAATGACTTCTTGAGTATTTCAGTCCCGTTTTCAAAACAAATACATATGTACTTTACCCTTTCCTTTTGTGTCTTTCGCCATCCCGTCCTGTGTGTTTGTAGGCTACTGGCAATACGCGTGGAGTCTATTCGTGCGTGTCTTCTTTTGAGCGAAGTCAGTCAGCTTTAGTCCCGATTCCTGCGCCCCGCTCACCCCCACCCCCAGCCCCCCCTCCTCCCTTCCCTGTCCACGCGCCCGCACCTTCGGGGTCCGCTACTGCCAGGAGCCGGGACCAGGAAGCTGGCGCGTGGGTGAGCTTGTTTTATGGCACGGTCGTAGCCAAGTACGTGCTAGGAGATGCCTAGGATGTGACACTTCTGCCATTTAACTGTAAAGACACTCTCTATACATGTGTACCTCTGTAGGCTCACCTGCCCTCCCCTCTGGTATTGTGTACATAGGATCCGCTTTTCCAGCCCTAGTGTTTGACTGCCTCCAGTGGTGTGTATGGGGGTAGTGCTGGGATTCCCCTCGTTTTTCTCTTTTTTTGGCCTGCAATAGATACCAAGCATTTGTGCTTTTATTACGATTACTACATACATTTTATGGATTTTGAAGCAGAATGTGCTCTTCATAAAGGGAGCACTGGTCACCAATTCTACTTGCCATGTACATGTGGGACAGAATTCAAGAAAGAGGTCTGCCAGGACTTTTATTAGGCACCAAAGAAGAGGAAGAGAAAAATGTGGATTTGAATGCCGGGGCTGTTCAAGTTGGGAGGAGAAGAGAGCAAGGTGATAATGAAACTGGGTGTACACACTGCATTGACATTGCAATCACAGTGTCTCTGGAGAGGAAGGAATATAAAATCAGTGGTTCAATGGATTAAAATGTAGCTGAGGAAGTGCTTTGGTTGGCCCTATTATTTTGGTCCTGTTACTGTTTCTTTGGAATAGTATTCCTCCTAGGAATGTGACTAGCAAAAGTACATCATACAATGACTCAACACAGAGTACAAAAAAAACTCAGACACACTCAAATAGAATGGTAATGTCCTTGAATGCAAATTTCTAAAACTACTTTTTGAAAGGCAAGGACACATTAGGAAGAGGCAATAGCTGAGCACAGACCTGTCACGCTGTCTCCTGAAAACCCTTTTCTTCATGTTAGGTTTATAAAAAAACGAATTAGCCACCTAATTGCCACCATGGAGGGCCATGACACAGCACAAAAGTTGAAGAGCATTTGGTCTGGAGCGAGGGCCAGATTCTTAAAAGACATTCGTTTCTCAGACTAGAGAAATAAACATTAATGTTGTACTTGGAGCCACAGAGGCCAAGGTCACTTCAATACAATTACTCCTTGTATCTGAGAGAAAGAAACGCCCTTGAGAGTATTTCATAAGGTATATTTTGGGATGGCAGGTGTGATATATTGGAACATATTCAGCAATTGCTTTATTAATTCAGGGACAGCCGTACATCATACCACGAATAGTTAAAGTAAATACAACAAAATGAATGTCATGACTCAATTGTTGTTACACTTATAAACGCATACACATGACATTCATATCCTCACCTCTAATGTAAGCTACAATTTAAAAAGATGTGATATCTCAACAAAAATGTTTTCAATGTAAAAAGTTACTCAAATATACAAAACATATACTCTCTGGACATAAAATACCATTCCTAAATTCACTCTGCATACTAAATTGCTGATATCAAAATGATACCAAGTTACAACTAAACTCTGACCAATATATTTCACAGCTGAACTAAACAAGCAAACAATTGTTCCAATGCAATGCTTCCTATGTTTTCTTACATTCTTTCAAGTAACTTTGCCCTGTCTTTCTTCATCTTCATCTCATTACTCGTTATGTTACTTACATCTCATCTCATCTCATCTCATTGTCTAAGCCGCTTATTCCTGGTCAGGGTCGCGGGGGGGCTGGAGCCTATCCCAGCATGCATAGGGGCAAGAGGCAGGAATAAACCCTGGACAGGTCGCCAATCCATCGCAGGGCACACACACCATTCACTCACACACTCATACCTACGGGCAATTTAGACTCTCCAATTAGGCTAACGTGCATGTCTTTGGACTGTGGGAGGAAACCGGAGTACCCGGAGGAAACCCACGCGGACACAGGGAGAACATGCAAACTCCACACAGAAAGGCCCCCGGCCTGGATTCGAACCCGAGACCTTCTTGCTGTGAGGCGACAGCGCTATCCACTGCACCACCGTGCCGCCCTTTGTTACTTACATCACATCCCAAAATGTCTAAGTGTATATGAAATCATTTGTATGAGTTTTATGTTCTTTGTTTGAAAATAGCACACTCCATAGTGATTAAACAATAAAATATCCATCTAGATCAGTTCTAGGGTGCAAATCCAAGAAAACCACGTTTTCATTTTTCCATTTTCATTTTTTTTGTCAGGTAGATTTTTTTTGTGGTAATATAATAATATGTGGGTTTGTCTTTAGTGGGTAAACAATAAAATAATATGAAAATAATGTTAAATAATATAATATAATTTTTTTAAATTGCGGCCCCTTGGGCCATCAATAAGCATGACTAACTACTCTGCAGGGGTAATATATTATTCTTAGGCCACCAGATGGCAATGTTGAGCCCTGGTCTAGCTGCTATGGTTGTCCATTTGGACCAGTTCTTGGGTAGAAAGCCTTTGAAAACAATACATTTTTCACCTTCCTTCCATTTAAAAATATTTTGAGGGGTTTCACAACTTTATTAACTCATTACATTTAATCACTAAGTTGTGTTTTTTCATTCAATCTATTTCTGTTGATAAGTGTAGCTGATGTGCACTTTAGACGAGATCTTGAGTATAGTACCTATACAAATATATGTTTTTTCAAATTTCGTTCCATTTTCACACATGTTCACAGCTCTGTAAACTGTTTGTTTGTAATCCGTCATGGCTTGGACATGCTGCTATGGTGTTCCTTCACACCAGTTTTTGGGTGCAAATCCTTTGAAAACCATGTATTTTCAACTTTGTTATATTTTCACACATTTATGAGAGGTTTCACGGCACTATTGACACAATACATGTAATCACTAGGTTGGGTTTTTTAAGTTTATCCAAGTTTGATAAGTCTAGCTGCTGTGGTTTCCACCTAAAGCAGATAAAACTGCTGTAAAACATACTTCACCCTGCTGTAAAACACACTGCACCCTGCTGTAAAACACACTGTGCCCTGCTGTAAAACACACTGCACCCTGCTGTAAAAACACACTGCACCCTGCTGTAAAACACAAACACACTGCACCCTGCTGTAAAACACACTGCACCCTGCTGTAAAACACACTGCACCCTGCTGTAAAACACACTGCACCCTGTCACCCTGCAATAAAACACACCTAATAAGACCACAACACCCTAACTGGGATGCAAAGATAGAATTCTTTGGACATGATGTGCTGTCATCTGCTGTTGTAATACTATGCAGGTTGGCATTTATTGATTAGTTAAGTGTGACCTTGAGAAAACACGCACTATCAGAAGAAATGCAGTCAGTTTTGGCAAGCCTGTGGTAATGCAGCAGAGCTTGACTGGGAGCAGAACTGATCCTAATCCATCACTTTTCAAATGGTATTCCACACAAAAAATTAAAATGGCTAAAATAGAGTTTAGCTAATGGAGTGATTCAGAGCATTGGTGAAAATGAATTCTTAAGGCACTGTGTGAAGGACATGGGCACAGAGGGGACTCAAAGGGCAGTCATAGATTCACTTTTGGAACATTCTGGAACACAGTGCCAATAATTTAACCTGCGCAAGACATCAGAAGCTGGGAAGGTTCTGGGAGCTCTCAGCCTCAGTGTTCACTGTCACAAGCCAGAGTTCTTCACTGCAGGGCTACCCTCTCTCCCTCACTGTCAGAATGAGACAGGCGGATAGAGACAATCTTAAAGCGTGCACTGCATCACAGTAGATTCATGTGGCTGTCCAATTGTAATTGATCCTGCCCAGGGGCGTCGTAGCGGGGGGAAAAGGGGAACTGATTACCTAGGGCCCCAAGTGGGGGAGGGCCCTTGAAAAGCCTGGAATGAAAAAAACATTTGTCTGCAATTTTAAATTTCGAAGTAATTAGTGCCATTACTAGATTATATTGGCTGAATAAATAGGTTGAGAGACTGAACTTTTTATCCATAAAAATATTGGAGGCTCTCTGGGCCCCCTCCCCTCTCAAAAGCGCAAATGGTTTAGTCCGCCACCTGCACTAAGTAGGTATGTTACAATTACCGTGCGCAGCGGCGGTCTAGATGTGCCTGTGTCCCTGTGCAAGCGATTTCGAGATACTATGGCCATACCCCAAAAATGCAGGCTTTTCAAGGGCTGTCAGGGGTTTTTTTCACCATATGTCTGCGATATAACGTAATTGAAAACTCAATCCTCCATCTTGTTTCCGAAATTTGATTAAACATTGCTCGGTTTGGTCATACGCTACACTTCAGAGTCAGACTCATGTTTAGTGCTTTCAAAATGATATATCGCAAGTTCAGGACTAAATAAAAGGTATCCAGGACGTTAATTTAACATTTTATCTTGTTTCTGGTGAAATTTCATTGAAATATGTCGATGCGAAATGCAATATTTTTGACCCAGAATGTGAGATATCTTTGCCCAAATGCTCACTGCCTGCCGTGGTTTTTGCCGTGTCGCGGTGTGTGCGCAACATGTAATTATGTGATTAATTGATTATGTAATGTAATTTCAGATAATTCAAATTAAGATATATCATCTATATACATCTTTTTTTTAGAATGCTTCAATCTGTAATTACAGAAAATTTCATGCAATTATCTTTATTTTTAAAAAGTTATGGGCATTTATGTTATTGAATCACAGCTTTTGTTTCAAGATCATTGAAAAACAATAGGGGTCAATATGCAAATTTCCTAGTGTAAAAATTACCATAACTTCCTTAAAACGTAAGATATGAGAGTGAATAAGGTATCAAATTAAAGGTATTGTCATGCTCTATCTGGTGGGATAAGTTTCAGGCTAGATTTATAACATCTCAAATTTTTGTAACATACCTACACTAAGATTCGTCACCAAACACGGCTAATCACGCTGACTGGTGGTGATGCTGGAGCCCGCAAGTTTCAGTCAATCATGTCTTTCCAGAAGAAAGTGAAGTCGGGGTTTCAAGAAAGAAAAGAAAGAGAAAAAAGGCAAACTGAGGGAAAACAACTGCTCACTAATTTCTTTCAAAAGAAAGGTAAGCAACTTGCTAACACTGTTTAAGAGTGGTTTAAGCTAATATTGGTACGTTGTTTCGATTGAACTAGGGCTGTCAACGTTAACACGTTAACGCATGCGATTAATTTCAAATAGATAACGCATTCATTTTTTTGTATCGCGATTAATCTCATTTCAGTTTCAGTCTCAAATGCGGGCAAACATACTACTGGTGATGGTGAAATGCATTGAAACTTTGTTTTTGAGGACTCATTTGATCCAGTTCTATAACAAGACAAGCTAACGTAACGATAGTTAGCTAGCTAGCTGGTAAATTAAATTAAATCTCGCCTGTAGCCTGTTTCATTGTATATTATAAGCAGGTTAAGAAGCTAATATCAATCCTGTATGCTTCATGCTTGTACAGGGGCCTGTCGCAGAGAGTGAGCAGGAAGAAGATGTGATTGAGGCAGAGAGTGAGCAGGAAGAAGAGGCAGAGAGTAGCAGTAGGACTAGTGAAGAGTATGATGGAGGTGAGCTACACCTTGGCCGCAGATGGACCTGACAAAAAGACAACAATCCCAAACATATGTCCAAAGCAACTAAAAAATGAATGACAGAGCACAAGATCAATGTCCTGACGTGGCCATCTCAGTCTCCAGACCTGAATCCAATTGAACATTTGTGGTTTGAACTCAAAAAAGCAGTCCACAAACGTCAACCCAACAATCTGAAGTTACTAGAACAATTCTGCATGGAGGAATGGTTGAGGATCCCCCCTAAGAAATTCCATAACCTCATATGACCCTACAGAAGGCGACCACTTGCTGTTATAATGGCCAAGGGAGGAACCACAAAGTACTGATAGCGGGTATGAATATTTGTGATTCTTGATTTTTCTGCAGAAAAAATAATAACTTGTGAAATATTCCGTTGTGGTTCGTGCCAATGCATTATTATTAAATAATATAATTTTCATAATTTTGTGATCATAAAATAAAGCTCATTACTTATATAGTTTATTTTATACGATCTCTTTTGTTCATCTTTATCAAGGGTATAAATAAAAACGGAATCTACTGTATCTTAAGGTCAGAGTTAAGTGTGGAGAGGGACGGTAGCTTGAATACTCTGTAGGGTCTATGTCCTTCTTCACCAATAGAGAAATATTGGCAATATTCAAATATCTTGACAAATAACCCTGCTCGATGTAAAATTGATCCTTTCTTGGAGTAAGGGCACTAGAAGGTCCCAACAAGAGGGGATTTGGCATCATTTTGTTATCAATAACTTGATACCCAGAAAGATTTTGGGAATTGTGTTTTTACAAATGTATTTAGAGTAGGCCATACATGACAATGGACTGCTCAAAAGGCACAGCCTAAGTGAGCACTGGTTTATTAGCTATGCAAATCCACTGTAGTTGGGCGGACCTATCTCACATCAGTGTCATCCTTGTCAGGTTAATAGGCCAACAAAGCTGTAACTTCAGAGACTATTGTTAAATTGTGTCACGGTTGTTCCTCAGATTCGCCACCAGATGGCGGTGTTGCGCCTTCCCTTTGGAATGTGCACAGGTGAAACGAGTGTTCAATTATCTCCCTATATTAACCGCACCTGGGCTTCTGATCGGGGCGAAATCGTAAGCCATCTTTACGATTTGTAGCCGGTAAGGTAGAATGTATTTTTCAAGACGTTCATGAAGACTTACACAAAGACTTCCTTTAGAAAATGACCATCTCCATTCAATCCCTTTTAAAAAACGAAATAACTTATTTAGTTGTACCTTTTGTGGAAACCATTCTCTCTAATGGGGGTTTTCGTTTGTCAGTCTGTTCGACTGCTTTGAGGTTACTAACTTGTTCTTTTGGCTCTCCTAGCCATTTACGTTTTTGGGGAAAACTCTGTGCCTACCAAATAACTTATTTAGTTTACCTTCATTAGGACCCTTGCTTATTATGAGAGATTTTAGTGGGGTTTCTGTGTTTTCAGTCAGCCTGACTGTTCGGGTTACTAACTGGTTCTTTTGGCTAACTGCCTTTCTTGTTTTGGACAATCAGAGTTTTGGTTTAAGGTCTGTTTACGGGTTCAATTTCATAACCTTTTGTTCCTACATTAGAAACTTCGCTCGTGGTTAGGAGCGTTTCATAAGTTTCTTTTGTTCAGTCGCCTAGGCTGTTTACGGGTTATTTCAATTTTTTGGTTCTGATGGCTTTTGTTCCCCTAGCCCCAATTTGGTTCTGGTGGCTCCCCTAGCACCCTGCGTTTCGTACGCTCAGAACTTTTCATAACCTTTTTCATTGTACCTACATTAGAAACTTTGCTCGTGGTTAGGAGTGTTTTCATAAGTTTCTTTTGTTCAGTCTGATAGGCTGTTTACGGGTTACAATATGGTTCTGGTGGCTCTCCTAGCCCCCTGCGTTTTCACACGCTCAGAACTTTTCATAACCATTTACTTTGTTCCTACATTAGAAACTTTTGCTCGTGGTTAGGAGCGTTTCATTAAGTTTATTTTATTCTGTCGCTTAGACTGGTTACAAGTTCTATGTGGTTCTGGTGGCTCTCCAAGCTCCTCCGCGTTTCCGGACGCTCAGATCTCTTGGTATAGGTTTTACTCTGTGGTTCTGTCGGTCCCCCTTAACCGTTTCGAGTTTTTGCGGACGTCAGATGTGGGTCAAGTTGTGCCCTGTTTGTCTGCCGATCCCCCCTAACTGTTTCAAGTTTTTGCGGATGTCAGATGTGGGTCAAGTTGTGCCCTGCTGTCTGCCGATCCCCCCTAACTGTTTCAAGTTTTTGCGGATGTCAGATGTGGGTCAAGTTGTGCCCTGCTGTCTGCCGATCCCCCTAACTGTTTCAAGTTTTGCGGATGTCAGATGTGGGTCAAGTTGTGCCCTGCTGTCTGCCGATCCCCCCTAACTGTTTCAAGTTTTTGCGGATGTCAGATGTGGGTCAAGTTGTGCCCTGCTGTTCTGCCGGTCCCCCCTAACCGTTTCGAGTTTTCGGACGTTCAGTACTTGTGGGTCAGGTCTTACCATGTTATTCTGTGGGCTCTCCAAGCTCTTCCGCGTTCTCGGACGCTCAGAACTTTTGGTTATGTCCGGTCATAATAAATTATTTACTTGTCACTTACTAATAAAAACCTTTGCTCGCTATTAGCGCTTTTCATTTGGTTTTCGTTTGTTCAGTCGTTTAGACTGTTTTCGGTGACAACCTTGTTCTGTTGGCTCTCCTAGCCTTTCACGTTTTCGGAAGTTCAGAACTATTGGTTCAGGTATTTACATAATACTTATTTAAATTGTATCTTCATTTGAAACCTTGCTCGTTTGTTATGGGCTTTTGTTGGGTTTCGTTTGTCAGTCACTTCGACTGTTTCGGGTTGCAATGTGGTTCTGTGGCTCTCCTAGCTTTTCGCGTTTTCGGACGCTCAGAACTTTTTGGTGTTATGTAAACTAAGGAACATGTGTAATTGTACCTACTTTAAGAACCCTTCTCGCTATTAAGCGCTTTTTGTTCGGGTTCCTGTTGTTCAGTCTGTTAGACTGTTTTCCGGTTACACCATGTTCTCTCGGCTCTCCTAGCCTTTATTGTTTTGGGAAACTCGTGTCTTAACTTACAAACTTATTTAGTTTGTACCTATTAAAAAGAACCTTGCCCGCTGGTCGGTGCTTTGACTCAGGTTGCTTTTGTTCAGTTCGGTTCGACTGGCTCAGATTACAATCTGGTTCGTTTGGCTATCATAGCCTTTGTGTTTACAGACACTTGGATTAACCACCTGTTGGGTGTGATTTTCCGTTCCTCCCTGGTTATTATCTTCCCTATTTCTCTGTTTTGCAGAGCAAGTGGTTAGACTGGTTCAGTCTAACTTTTTGATCCCCTAGGGTTTCTGCGAGTGGCGCCTATCACCACCAACCCTTACAAAATTGAGTCCGGACTGTGAAGTATACAGAGAGTCGTACTCATAACGATAAGTTTGGAAATGGAGATCAAAGCTAAAACTCTCGAAACGAATGGAGACCTGACCTGCGATAGGAGCTCGGTCACGAAGTCAACGTCAAATTCATGGACTGTTTGTGGTGGTTGTCTAAGGCACGTGCGCAGCTGGGTACCCATCGGCTACAAAGAAGAAATCTTGCACGTTCTAAAATTTGCAGGACCTGTGGTGAGATTTCTGTACCCACACTCAATGTTTTTAATCTTAATTTGTGTGTTATAAATTGCGTTTTGGTAGTGTATTCCTTTGTAGTTACATAGAAATTGTAGTAAAATGTAGGAACTTTGTAGGAGCATGAAAAATGTACATTTTAAATTATATGACAAGCGCGCATTGTTCATGGCATGCATAGCTATTTCTGACATATGGTCTTAACAGTGTGAAATCATGCTTTAATATAAATTAAAAGTGTCTAATTAAGAACAAGTAACAGCTAGTTACAATAGAGAGGCTACAATTATGGTTGGAACGAAAACCAGCACACACAGTGGGACCCCAGTAACACTTACTGCCCAGATAAATAGCTGAAAACATTATTTACTCAGGTGCACTGTACTGTATATCATATTATTTTTCACAGCCCAACTTCTTTTGTTGTTGCTGAGTGTACTAAATATATATTTATAGAGTAGATGTTTCGGGCAGATCAATATGACAGAACATGCTACTTTTTTCTTTCTTGTATTGCCAGTTCTTGTCCAAGGTCATGGTCTTTCTGATCAGCTTCATCAGCGCTGTGTTCTGTGGACATTTAGGGAAGACTGAACTGGCAGGAGTGGCCCTAGCCATATCTGTAAGTGACACACACTTCCCAGTAATTATTCAGTGTTGAGTATGGTATTTTATGAGTTCTGGTGAACTGCCAAATCCCACATAATATATATATATATACACACACACATACATGTACATATACACACAGAAATGTTGAGATTTGTTTTTGTTTTGTTCTCACTTTGGGCAATGCCCTTTATGCAAGTCAAACATTCTTATGAGTCTAAAGCAGGGGTGGGCAATCTTACCCTGTGTGGGCCGGTGTGGGTGCAGGCTTTTGTTCCAGCCGAGCACTAGCTCACCTGATTTGACTAATCAGCTAATCAAAGTCTTCAATCAGGGCTTTGATTAGTGGAATCAGGTGTGTCACTGTTCAGTTGGAACAAAAGCCTGCACCCACACCAGCCCACCCCTGGTCTAAAGCCTTGTTACTTTGGGCTACGCCCTTTAGTTAGTTTCCTAGCAACAGCAGAGCAAGGAAGTGTGGTTATAGTCTTGGGCACAGAAATTTAGCATCAACATCAACAGCAACAAGCATGCGGTTGCACTTTCTGTCACACACGTCATACGTCAGACCGGTAGACCATGACTGACCTGACCTCTCTAGACATCTCGAACCTTCTCCTCCACAAATGTTACATTTCAGGCAGCAAAAGGTGCATTTTTTTCATGGGGTGTAGACTTTAAAGGGGCACTGTATATGCACATGCATACAGGTAATTGTAAAAATAAAGGAAACACCAGCAGAAGTCTTCATCACTGAAGCTCCTGCCAGACAATCACCGATTCAAAGTCACTGATATCTCTATTTCTAGCCAAGGTAGCCAAAATAATGGGCAACTGGGCTTGTCCAGCATTTTTATACATGTCCCTAAGCATTATGGGATGTTAATTGCTTAATTAACTCAGGAACCACACCTGTGTGGAAGCACCTGCTTTCAATATACTTTGTACCCCTCATTTACTCATGTTTCCTTTATTTTGGCAGTTACCTGCATATTACATAATACATTATAATATGACAATAATTATTATTATAGTAATGATATAGAAAGTTAATGTCAGTAGAGAATTATATACATATATGTGGTTCTCTGTGGCTCAGTTGGTAGAGCACAGCGTTGGCAACGCTTAGGTTGTGGGTTCAATTCCCACTGGGACCACATACTGAAAAAAGTATGCATTCACTACTGTAAGTCGCTTTGGATAAAAGCATCTGCTAAATGGCATATATATATATATATGTATGTTTGTGTTCATTTGTATGTTTTTTTACTATGTTTGCAAGGTGATAAATGTTGCTGGAGTCTCTGTCGGAATGGGATTATCAGCTGCGTGTGACACACTGATATCTCAGGTATGGGCTTGTTTACTCATTTTGTTGTTTTATTTAAGTGGAGTGGCTGTCTTGAGCATTTCTTGGGGGTCAGAACATATTCCAGTTTCAGAAAGCAGATTCACGGGGGGCTTCGGAAAGCATAGCGGTCTAACGCACTCACATTGACAGGTGCTTTGCAAGTGTGAGCTGCCTATTGCGGTCACGGTTCAAAACCCGACTGTGCCAGACCGGCTCTGGCCAGGAGCCCCGATCGGGGGCCGCATTTGGCTGTCCGCCCCAGGGGGAAGGGGGAGGGTGAGCCGGCACAAACTCGCCGAGAAGCGCAACGGGTGTCTCCAGAAAGTAGGGGGGCCAGTTCTGTCTCAGAGGAGGTGGATCATCGCTGGCCTTGGGGAATTGGCTTGTCCCAGAGGACGAGCGGCGAGTTCGTGGGGGAGGGCAAATCAAAATAAAAAGAGGGTATAATTGGCTACTAAATTGAGAGAAAAATGGGACAAAATCTGAAACAAAAAGAAAAAAAGAAAGCAGATTCACATTGCTCTTACATTAGGCATTTCTAAGCATAGGCACCATTTGTAGAGGCTGAATCTGGTCTATTTTTGAGCCCTGAGTCAGGGTCTGTTTTTTTATCTTAGGACTTTAAGTCTAAGTATTTAATAATGCCGTGGTGAGGACTGAACTGAAGAAAACTCTTTAGATGCCAGGGCAAACACGTATGTTTAGGCCAGGCCACTGAACACTGAGCTGGCCTTTTCTCTTCAGTAGTCGGTGGAATCTGAACAAATATTAATCATGCTTTATATTTACGTATTATGAAGAAGAGGTCAGTTATGAATATGGATGGGTCCCATTGATCCCATTGGGTCCCCCTCCCATTGCTGTATCCTTTCTGTAGACATTTGGGAGCAACAACCTGAAAAGAGTCGGGGTTATTCTTCAGAGAGGGATTCTCATTCTGCTGTTGGCCTGTTTCCCATGTTGGGCCATTCTCATCAACACAGAGCCCATCCTTCTGGCTGTCAAGCAGAATCCAGAGGTGGCCAGGTGAAGCTTGTTTTTGCTTTTTCTCTAATCTGAAAGATGGAACTCTGATATGATGCAAGTATGTCAGTTATGGTTATTGACATGTGTTTGCCCCACCCCCAGAGTCTCACAGCTATATGTGAAGATATTTATGCCTGTACTTCCGGTGAGTTCAATCGCTCAATCATTTAATGAAGTATGATAGCAATGATCACTTGCTGCTTTTATTTGCATGCATCACCAGTTTAACATTGACTGTTTCAATTAATGTTTTCATAGGCGGCATTTATGTATCAACTAGAGGCGCGGTATCTCCAGAATCAGGTGAGGATGCCTTAGCAGCTATCCGTCTGTATTCAGAGTGAATGGAGGAAGGCTGTTCTGTAATGATGACCCTCCATTTTTCAGGGGATAATGTGGCCCCAGGTCATCACGGGAGTAGCAGGCAATGTTCTGAATGCACTGATTAACTACATATTCCTGTACGTGCTGAACCTCGGAGTGGCGTAAGTGCCGTCTGCTGTTGGCGCATATTATTGTTTTGTTCTGCTGTGAGGACTCTGCCTTCAAGCTGTTGTTGTTGGTGTGCTGTTCACAGTGGATCAGCCGCTGCCAATTCCATCTCACAGTGCTCTCTGGCTGTGTTCCTGTTCATCTACATTCACTGGAAGGGTCTGCATAAGGCCACCTGGGGAGGTGAGTTCCCCGAGCCCTACTGTGTACTGTGTAACGCAGCACTCATCTTGTACAAGGAGCATGACTGAACATCATTTGAAACCTTGCACGTTATTTATTAACTCTGATTCAATGTGATTTCTGCTTATTTGGCAGGCTTACCATTATGGCGAAGCAGGCCTGGTATTTCATTGTTGTTAAAGCAAGGCCACTTGGCCTTAGGTGATGCCTAATTTTGCCAGGGCACTAAAGGCCATCAAGGAAATTTCTGCCCTGGCTGGTCAGCTGAACTTTTTTGAGGGCTGCACTACCTGTCACGTCTCGTGTTCGTGTTCCCCGTAATTAGGTGTTTTCATTTATTCCATGTTTTCCTGGTTGTCTGGTCCGTGTTTTCACTTTCACCTACCTGTTCCCAGTCTTGTCATTGTATTATTGTTTTCACCTGTTCCTCATGTGTCTGATTGCAGTTAGCTGCATTCCTGTTAATTCCTAATTGTTTCTCGTTATGTCTGATGTAGTTAGCTGTTCGTTTCCCATGTTCATTTCCTGATTGTCTCGTTATTGTATTATCATTTTCACTTCATTCCTCATGTGTCTGATTGCAGTCAGCTGCATTCATGTTTATTCCTGATTGTTTCTCGTTATGTCTAAATGTATTTAAGCTGTGTGTTTTCCCATGTTCATTGCCAGATTGTCTTGTGCTTTGCGTATGCTTACACTACTCTCCAGCGTTTTCTCTGTTTCCCCGTGTTTTGTTTCATCGTGTTTGTGTTCGTGCTTGTGCTCCAGTGTTCGTCTTGTTCTCAGTCTCGTTCCCGCTCCTCCCTGTGTTCCCTGGACTGCTTTCACGTTTTCGACCTTCGCCTGCCCACTGACTACACCTTGCCTGCCCCTGATGCCCCTGAAGCCCGGAACGAACTCTGCCTGTCCCCGACCATTCTTTGGATCCCTGCATTGCTCTGATTACCCCTGTTTGACCATCGCCTGTTGTTTATGCAATAAAAGATATTATTGCATTTCTGGGTCCGCGCCTGGTTTTCCGACACCGTTC
>JAINUG010000232.1:918172-1038172 GCA_029706075.1 Aldrovandia affinis
AAAAAAATAATTGCGCCCCTCGGAACACCGGTCCGTGGTATAATATATATTTATTTATTTTTTAATTAAAAAAATATATATATAAAATAATTCTACCGGCCCTACCGGCCCAAAACTAGACCGGCCCACCGGGAATCTGCCCGGTAGACTATATAGCCAGTCCAGCCCTGCATTCAGGTGTAGTTGCAGAACAAACAGTACTGGCAGGAATATGCCTGGAAAGTACAAACACCAGTAATACAATCAAAATATGATAATACGATTACCTCAAGGCGTTGTAGATTGTGGGGAAACAGTAGCTCACTATACACATCTTTTCTACTCCTGTAATCTTTTAAACACATTCTGTCCTGAAATCTGTGAAGCTATGGAAATCATTTTCAAGGGGCTTTTCATTTTAAGAGCTGAACATCTAGTTTTACGACAACATCCAAATAACATGTCAGAAGAAAACAAATATCTTTTTAGAAATGTAAGAATTATAGCACTTAAACAAATTACGAGAAATTGGTTGAAACCAATAGCCCCAAAAATGTGTGACTGGAAGAAGACTGTAAAAAGAACCTGTATGTGATGTAGAAAATAACAGAATAAGGAATAAAGAATAACTTTTTCTTATATGGGATAAAATAATGAATTTAAATGTTATAACCCTTGACATTCTGATGTATTAAAACATCACGTTTCTAGAGATCAAATGTGAATGAAATACCACCTGTATGAAATCTACTCTTGGTTACCTCCTGGTAACCTTTTTTTTGTTTTGTTTTTCTGTTTTTCTTCCCCATAATGTTTATCCTGTATTATTATTATCTTCTCTCCCTCACTTCTTCTGTTGTTGTTTCCCTCACGTCATGCCTTGGGCATGTTTTTTTTCCAATGGGGACATCCCAGTTCACCCAGAAGTCAATGATACAGTCTGTGTTTCTGATACATTCTCACTCCCTGGGCCAAACAATCCACCATCAGCACACCAGCAAAGTCACGGGTCTGTTTGTTTTATTGAACAACAGCATATCCTTGAAAACCTGGTTGTGCTGTTTGAGGGGGGAAAAATCAGCTTTTAGAAAAAATGGCAAACATGTAAGACCTGGAATTAAAAGAAGAGTAGAATTGTTTTTATGACTAGAAAACACAAATAGAAAAGACTCTGATGTTTCTGGCAAATTGTATTATTATTTATGAACACTCAACATTTCAGTCAAGACCTTTGCCAGGGCATTCTAGTCCCTCCTCATTAAGACACCATTGAGGTGTAGTGGTTTTGATTTCAACGTGTTAATAAATTATATCAAATTTTGCAACTGTTAAGTGTACACATCTCTAAACACCTGTAGTCTACTTTTCTAGGTGTTCAAGTATGTTCATTGCGTGGCGTCCTTGACCTCTCACTGCTTGAATAAAATCCACTTTACAATGAATTTAGTCGTATGTGACTGTAAAATAGAATGAGCAGGTAATCCTTTAGTGAAAGCTATAGCAGGGAAGGTGTGAAATTGTTTTAAAACGATCTGAACAGGTACTGTTTTGCTGTTTGTTTGACATCAGACACAGCTCATCAGAACTGTTCGCCCCTGTCCTCCCCTTCATCCGTTACCTGTAACACACTCTGGCCCCTGATCAAATCTCCATTGTGTAGCTGTCCAAATATATAGTGTCTGGTGATTTCTGCTCCCTCTGCACATTTCCTTGACTGAAGCTCTTTCATCCATATATCCGGACTGCTCACTGGTGCTCCCGAGGAGTTTGTCTTCATTGCCGTGACAGAGGAAAGCGTCTACTTTACAGATTTTTATGAACAATGTAAAACAAAGGCGTGCATCAATCCAAATCAACCACACAGTGCTGAAACACCTTGTTGGCGTCACTGTATATGTAGACGCCAATCTCTGATCACTTCAGGGGTAAATATCGCCCCAAAAATGTTACAGTACGATCTGCTCCTCTGTGTAAAGTTACAGTTATGACACTAAGGCCAAAGCGCTCCCGTGATACCATAGCAGAGTCATGATGTCATATCCTGTGTAAAGTTGCAGTAATGATGCTATGGCACAATCCCTGACCTATGATGAAGCATTCCAGGTTGACAGTGATGTTTGGTCCTGGAGAGCAAAAGAGGAAGACACCGATTTCCACATCAAGCAGAGGCTCTCTCTTCTCTCAAAGCGACAGAAACTTCAAACTCATACATGTGAAAGAGGGAGTCGGCCCGATTCCAACGGTACCTTGAAACAGTTTTGAAAAACAGCTGAGAAATACACCCCAGACCATGTGATCCCTGACACCTCCCACTTAACTTTGCACAACATTTTTACAGTAGCTTATGGGTTATTATAAAACAGGTAGAGTTTGGAAAACACCGATGTAAAATGGGTGGACATCATGCTCCGGTGCTTAAAAGCAATATAGACACATTTTGAAATGACCTGAAATAACAAAAATATGGTGCAGCAAATCAAGTTGATTTCACATCAGTACCAAAATAAAATCAAAACTCACGGTGCCTGATGAAGGACAATTAAAGACCTTTGGTATGTGACGTCATGTAGCCTATACCCAATATGAACTAATGTTAGCTAATGCAACATTACAGAATTTATGCTAATTTGTGATATTTGTGTCTGTTGCAGGTACACGATGGAGCCGCTGGGAGTGAACTACCTCATGCCAATGTTGCCGAGGATACGCAGAGCAGCAGGCACCAATATATACACAAATCACTGCCTCCGCAGATCAGATGTCCGTGAGTGGACATAAACGTGAAAGCTCACTCCAAAGCTACTGGAGACTGAGCTACGGTGACAGGGAAACACTGGAGTGACATTCTCGCTGGAGAAAGCGACACCACCAACACTTCAGGGTGAAACATTTATACATTTGTACCTCTGTAGGCTCACCTGCCCTCCCCTCTGGTATTGTGTACATATGATACGCTTTTCCAGCCCTAGTGTTTGACTGCCTCCAGTGGTGTGCATGGGGGTAGTGCTGGGATTCCCCTCGTTTTTCTCTTTTTTTGGCCTGCAATAGATACCAAGCATTTGTGATTGTATTACAATTACTACATACATTTTATGGATTTTGAAGCAGAATGTGCTCTTCATAAAGGGAGCCCTGGTCACCAATTCTACTTGCCATGTACATGTAGGACAGAATTCAAGAAAGAGGTCTGCTAGGACTTTTATTAGGCACAAAAGAAGACGAAGAGAAAAATGTGGATTTGAATGCCGGGGTTGTTCAAGCTGGGAGGAGAAGAGAGCAAGGTGATAATGAAACTGGGTGTACACACTGCATTGACATTGCAATCACAGTATCTTTGGAGAAGAAGGAATATAAAATCACTGGTTCAAAGGATTACAATTTAGCTGAGGAAGTGCTTTGGGTGGCCCTATTATTTTGGTCCTGTTACAGTTTTTTTGGAATAGTATTCCAACTAGAAATTTGGTTGGCCAAAGTACATCATACAAGGACTCAACACAGAGTACAAAAGATAAACTCAGAAACACTCAAATGGAATGGTAATGTCCTTGAATGCACATTTCTAAAACTGTACTTTTTGGCAAGGACACATTAGGAAGAGGCAATAGCTGAGCGCAGACCTGTCACGCTGTCTCCTGAAAACCCTTAGCTCTCTTCATGTTAGGTTTATAAAAAATGAATTAGCCACCTATTTGCCACCATGGAGGGCCATGACACAGCACAAAAGTTTGAGCATTTGGTCTGGAGCGAGGGCCAGATTCTTAAAAGACATTTGTTTTTTCAGACGAGAGAAATAAACATGAATGTTGTACTTGGAGCCACAGAGGCCAAGGTCACTTCAATACAATTACTCCTTGTATCTGAGAGAAAGAAACGCCCGTGAGAGTATTTCATAAAGTATATTTTGGGATGGCAGGTGTGATCTTTGGAACATATTCAGCAATTGCTTTATTAATTCAGTGACAGCCGTACATCATACCACGAATAGTTAAAGTAAATACAACAAAATGAATGTCATGACTCAATTGTTGTTACACTTATAAACGCATACACATGACATTAATATTTATAATAATATGACATTAAAATCACCTCTAATGTAAGCTACAATTAAAATTCATGATATCTCAACATAAAAAAGCCAAGTTACTCAAATATACAAAACGTATACTCTCTGGACATCTATAAATTACAATTCCTAAATTCACTCTGCATACCAAATTGCTGATATCAAAATGACACCAAGTTACAACTAAACTCTCACCAATATACTGTATTTCACAGCTGAACTAAACAAACATTGTTCCAATGCAATGCTTCCCATATTTTCTTACATTAATTCAAGTAACTTGGCCCTGTCTTTCTTCATCTTTATCTCATTACTTGTTACGTTTGTTATATCATATCCCAAAATGTCTAAGTGTATATGAAATCATTTGTATACTTTTTTTATTCTTTGTTTGAAAATAGCCACCCCATTATAAATTATCCATCTAGACCAGTTCTAGGGTGCAAATCCTGTGAAAACCACATTTTCACTTTTCCATTTTCATTTTTTTGTGTCAGGTAGACTTTTTTTGTCGTGGTAAAACAATAAAATATGTTAAACAATGTAATAAAAACATTTAAAAAGTAATAAAAACTTTTAAAATTGTGGCTGACTTCTGGCTGTTTTTTGTTTTCTTTTTTTGTAGTGGTAAAACAATAAAATGTGGATTTGCCTTAGTGGCTAAACAATAAAATATGTTAAACAATATTATATAATTGTTTTTCATTGTGGCCCATTGGGCCATCAATAAGCATGACTAACTACTCTGCAGGGGTAATATATTATTCCTGGGCCACCAGATGGCAATGTTCAGCCCTGGTCTAGCTGCTGTTGTCCATCCAGACCAGTTCTTGGGTAGAAAGCCTTTGAAAACAATTCATTTTTCATCTTCCTTCCATTTTCACAAATTTTTGAGAGGTTTGTCATTACATTTAATCACTAAGTTGTGTTGTTCCATTCAATCTATTTCTGTTGATAAGTGTAGTTGATGCGGTTCTCCACTTTAGACCAGATCTTGAGGATAGTTCCTATACAAATAAATGTATTTTAAAATTTTGTTCCATTTTCACGCATGTTCACAGCTCTGTAAACTGTTTGTTTGTAATTTAGTCCACGTTTGGACATGCTGCTATGGTGGTCCATCCACACCAGTTCTTGGGCACAAATCCTTTGAAAACCATGTATTTTCAACTTTGTTATATTGTCACACATTTATGAGAGGTTTCACGGCACTATTGACACAATACGTGTAATCACTAGGTTGGGTTGTTTAAGTTTATCCAAGTTTGATACGTCTAGCTGCCGTGGTTGTCACCTAAAGCAGATAAAACTGCTGTTAAACACACTGCACCCTGCTGTAAAACACACTGCGCCCTGCTGTAAAACACACTGCGCCCTGCTGTAAAACACACTGCACCCTGTCACCCTGCTGTAAAACACACTGTCACCCTGCTGTAAAACACACACTGTAAAACACACTCACCCTGCTGTAAAACACACTGCACCCTGCTGTAAAACACACTGCACCCTGCTGTAAAAACACACTGCACCCTGCACCCTGCTGTAAAACACACTGCACCCTGTCACCCTGCTGTAAAACACACTGCACACTGCACCTGCTGTAAAAAACACACTGCACCCTGCTGTAAAACACACTGCACCCTGCTGTAAAACACACTGCTGTAAAACACACTGCACCCTGCTGTAAAACACACTGCACCCTGCTGTAAAACACACTGCGCCCTGCTGTAAAACACACTGCACCCTGCTGTAAAACACACTGCACCCTGCTGTAAAACACACTGCACCCTGCTGTAAAACACACTGCACCCTGTCACCCTGCTGTAAAACACACTGCACCCTGCTGTAAAACACACTGCGCCCTGCTGTAAAACACACTGCACCCTGCTGTAAAACACACTGCGCCCTGCTGTAAAACACACTGCACCCTGCTGTAAAACACACTGCGCCCTGTAACCCTGCTGTGAAACACACCTAATAAGACCACAACAACTGGAATGCAAAGATAGAACATGGACATGATGTGTTGTAATCTGCTGTTGTAATACTATGCAGGTTGGCATTTATAGATCAGTTAAGTGTGACCTTGAGAAAACACACACTATCAGAAGAAATGCAGTCAGTTTTGGCAAGCCTGTGGTAATGCAGCAGAGCTTGGCTGGGAGCAGAGTTGGTCCTAATCCATCACTTTTCAAATGGTATTTCACAAAAAAATTCAAATGGCTAAAATAGAGTATAACCAATAGAGTGAATCAGAGCATTGGTGAAAATAAATTCAGAGGGGACTCAAAGGGCAGTCATAGATTCACTTTTGGAACATTCTGGAACACAGTGCCAATAATTTAACCTGTGCAAGACATCAGAAGCTGGGAAGGTTCTTGGAGCTCTCAGCCTCAGTGTTCACTGTCACAAGCCAGAGTTCTTCACTGCAGGGCTACCCTCTCTCCCTCACTGTCAGAATGAGACAGGCGGATAGAGACAATCTTAAAGCGTGCACTGCATCACAGTAGATTCATGTGGCTGTCCAATTGTAATTTATCCTGCCTACATCCGTGTTCTGATCATGAGTTGCATCATGGGTACCATAGAGGGCGCTCAGAGCTGAACTCGCTGATTTAAATACAGAAAATACTTAATTGTATATCCAGACTGCTCTGGGTCCGGTACAACTTAATATTTTACTTCTTGGTCACAACAGACACAACCCTACAGTAATAAGATGTGTTCTTTGCTTTGATATGATCAATGGTTATCGCAAGTTGTATTAGCCTTATACGTGAAGAGTCCGAAAAGCACATTATTCCTTTTATTATTTGCATAAAGGCGAGTAGTAAACAGGCAGGTTTATTCTGTTGATTGTCAGTGAATAGGAATGCTGATCAGTAGAAAACGTATATGTAGATGTAGGGTGATTATCGTTCTAGCTCCAGTTTAGAGTCGTTCGAGCTCCAGTTTAGATATCTGCATAAAGTTAGCTAGCTAGCTAGTGTTTAAGATCATGGCGTTGTCAAGTGAGCCAGATTAATATTAGTGCAGCTCACTGGTTTATTAGCTAGCATGTGTTTCATGCCAACTACTGCCTCATTAGTTTGCTAGTTAGCTAGCTGGCTAACAAGAAAGCTTGACTACACACTAGCGACCTCAGGAGAGAGCTGCTTGTCTAGCTAGAAGATGAAGAGCAAGTTAAACAGATTTCTTCCATCATTTGTTTTACTGGGAGAATGCTGCTCCGTGAATAATGTTGTTCTTCCACCGGAATCAGTGGCAGAGGCGAGTTAGCTGGCAAACGAGTTGCTAACCCCTATACCATAATATTCATATATTATTGTTATTGTTCTCAAATTATAGTGAAAGGCACACGTTTCATTGTCAAATTAATTTTTTACTTGCAATCAAAATAATCACACTATTTGTGTATAAAAAAACATTTTAAAAAGGCCAAGCACGAGGCAAGCAGACTGCGCAGCGGAGCGAATCCTGCCCCAAATGGCTCACTCTCTGTGGCTCTGTAGCCTGTGTGTCTGTGTGTCTGTGTGTGTGTGTGTGTGTGTGTGTGTGTGTCGGTGTGTGTGTGTGACTCAGCAGCAGACGCCGGCCACTCTTGTCAGTGAAAAGCAAGATAGCGAAGTCACAAGTGATTTGTTTATATTGGTGTCTGCTGCTCTGCGTATCCCCGGCAACATTGGCATGAGGTAGTACACTCCCAGCGGCTCCATCGTGTACCTGCAACAGACACAAATGTCACAAATTAGTATCAATTCTGTAACGTTGCATTAGCTAACATTAGCTCATATTGGCTATAGGCTAGATGACGTCACATACCAAAGGTTGGCTGTCCTTCATCAGGCACCATGACAGGCTCAATGTGGGTTGCTGATGTAACGATTCAGACCAGACCAGAGATGGGTCTAATGCAATATTAGCTGCTGATACCGTAGTGTTCACCTTTTACAGTCCTGAAATAATCCCATAGGACATTCGCTGAGTTTTTCATTTATTTTGGTACTGATGTGAAATCAACACCAATTCCGTTCTCATCACAACAGTTAGTGAAGAATTGTTTTCATTTCAGGTCATTTCAAAATGTGTCTATATTGCTTTTAAGCAGCGGAGCATGATGTCCACCCGTTTTTACATCGGTATTCTCCAAACTCTACCCGTTTTATAATAACCCACAAGTTACTGTAAAAATGTTGTGCAAAGTTAAGTGGGAGGTGTCAGGGATCATATGGTCTGGGGTGTATTTCTCTGTAAAGTAGTCGCTTTCCTCTGTCATGGCAATGAAGACAAACTCCTCGGGAGCACCAGTGAGCAGTCCGGATATATGGATGAAAGAGCTTCAGTCAAGGAAATGTGCAGAGGGAGCAGAAATCACCAGACACTATGTATTTGGACAGCTACACAATGGAGATTTGATCAGGGGCCAGAGTGTGTTACAGGTAACGGATGAAGGGGAGGACAGGGGCGAACAGTTCTGATGAGCTGTGTTTGATGTCAAACAAACAGCAAAACAGTACCTGTTCAGATCGTTTTAAAACAATTGCACACCTTCCCTGCTATAGCTTTCACTAAAGGATTACCTGCTCATTCTATTTTACAGTCACATTCATTGTAAAGTGGATTTTATTCAAGCAGTGAGAGGTCAAGGACGCCACGCAATGAACATACTTGAACACCTAGAAAAGTAGACTACAGGTGTTTAGAGATGTGTACACTTAGCAGTTAAATTTATTAACACGTTGAAATCAAAACCACTACACCTCAATGGTGTCTTAATGAGGAGGGACCAGAATGCCCTGGTAAAGGTCTTGACTGAAATGTTGAGTGTTCATAAATAATAATACAATTTGCCAGAAACATCAGTCTTTTCTATTAGTGTTTTCTAGTCATAAAAACAATTCTACTCTTCTTTTAATTCCAGGTCTTACTTGTTTGCCATTTTTTCTAAAAGCAGATTTTTCCTCCCCTCAAACAGCACAACCAGGTTTTCAAGGATACGCTGTTGTTCAATAAAACAAACAGATCCAGTGACTTTGCTGGATTGTTTGGCCCAGGAAGTGAGAATGTATCAGAAACACAGACTGTATCATTGACTTCTGGGTGAACTGGGATGTCCCCATTGGAAAAAAAACATGCCCAAGGCATGACGTGAGGGAAACAACAACAGAAGAAGTGAGGGAGAGAAGATAATAATAATACAGGGCAAACATTATGGGGAAGAAAAACAGAAAAACAAAACAAAAAAAGGGTTACCAGGAGGTAACCAAGAGTAGATTTCATACAGGTGGTATTTCATTCACATTTGATCTCTAGAAACGTGATGTTTTAATACATCAGAATGTCAAGGGTTATAACATTTAAATTCATTATTTTATCCCATATAAGAAAAAGTTATTCTTTATTCCTTATTCTATGTTATTTTCTCTGTCACATACAGGTTCTTTTTACAGTCTTCTTCCAGTCACACATTTTTGGGGCTATTGGTTTCAACCAATTTCTCGTAATTTGTTTAAGTGCTATAATTCTTACATTTCTAAAAAGATATTTGTTTTCTTCTGACATGTTATTTGGATGTTGTCGTAAAACTAGATGTTCAGCTCTTAAAATGAAAAGCCTCTTGAAAATGATTTCCATTGCTTCACAGATTTCAGGACAGAATGTGTTTAAAAGATTACAGGAGTAGAAAAGATGTGTATAGTGAGCTACTGTTTCCCCACAATCTACAACGCCTTGAGGTAATCGTATTATCATATTTTGATTGTATTACTGGTGTTTGTACTTTCCAGGCATATTCCTGCCAGTACTGTTTGTTCTGTAACTACACCTGAATGTAACCGCATTCCTTGTTTAAAGTTAGCTAATGTTTAACCCTCCTATGGTCCTCGGGTCAATCTGACCCATTTTAAAATTTTAACATCAAGGAAAAGTATGTTAAAATATTGTTTTTTCTATGAAACTTCTTCTGCTTGGCTCATTTACTGTACTAAACATGTGATATAACGACTTTAGAATGGTTGAACATGAGCCGGGTCAAATTGACCCGAATGCCCTGGGTGTGACTAAAAGACGAAGACCATAGGAAGGTACATCAATTTAGGCTAAAATATGTCATTTCTTAGTTATTTAAACCCCTTCTTATAGCTAACTAACAAATGTTAGGTCCGGTTGCCTGTAGCAAACGAGCTAGCAGCAGCCAACCGAAACAGCTATCTCTCAACGTTTAAAGTTAAATGCTTGAAATTAAACAAAAGCTAGTTATCAAATATTCCCCTGCTCTTGGATTTGCACCTGAGAGGGCGAAAAACAAAAAAAAAGCTCGGTGTAATGCCAAATTTGGTAATCGGTTAGCTTTTTAACAAGCATGCCGAAGCTAGACCAGGAAACAATTCCCTCTGTCCCCTAATGGCAACTAAAGTTAACCTTAGGAGCAAATCCGCTTACTCTTTTTGATGATAAACGCCAAAATACAATACAAAATATAATCCCAATAATCTTAACGACAGAAAATGGTAGCAAACAAACTGCTCAATAGCACCCCAGAAGAAGAAAGGCTATGTTTATGATGTGATCTTGAGGAAATTGAAAATGAATGTCTCCTGGCTACATTATGAACACAGGCTTCAATGGTTTTTCAAAAAAGGGGCGTATTTGACACCACTCAATTTATTTATAAAGTTGGGGCTATAAAACAAGTGCATTTTTCAGTAGTACTACCTGTTCTGGAACGACATAATATCATAATATATGTCACTTAGCAGACGCTTTTATCCAAAGCAACTTACAGTAGTGAATGCATACATTTTCAGTATATGTGGCCCCAGTGGGGATTGAACCCACAACCTAAGTGTTGCCAACGCCATGCTCTATCAACTGAGCCACAGAGAACCAGAGGACATATAGGTAACCACTGAAATTATGGTGCCTATTGTGTAAAACAGGAATCTAATATATGTACTAGAATATTGCACAGTATATTGAATTGGGCAGTTATTGAATTCCTGCCGTCTCCAATCATATATTTGTCTGAAAGTCTGAAGAAGATGGCGTTGCTGTGTTTGGTAGGAATGGTGGCTCTGCTGCAGACCGCCTCTTCGACCAATGGATCCTCTCTTCCCTTTGGGTGGGGCAACTACGGTCGTGAAAGGGGGAAGAGGGCTGGGGGGATGATGGAGCGGTGCTGACTGAGCTCAGAGTTACTGAAAGCAGGCCTCCTGTCCCCGGCGTGTTCGTTTGATCCTGTGAACCCCGGCCTGGCCGACTCCTCAGTTGAAGTAGGCGGTGAGCAGGATGTTGCAGACGATTCCCGCGGCCAGGATGAGCAGCATTACGCACACTGCCAGGGTCCGCCGCAACACCACCTGCTTGAAGGACAGCAGCACCCCCACCGTAGTGTGGGCCTCCTGCACCCCGCCCCCTGTAGCGTGGGCCTTCTGCACCCCTCCCACCTCCATGTCCAGGGCTGGAATACAAAATAAATAATAATATTAATAACAATAGTTACTATTCTTATATAACTGCCAACATAATAAGCTTATATATTGTATTCAAATGGATAGTGCCGGCGCTCATCACAGAATCTTGTCGTCTCACAAAAAAATATATAATATATATAGCTCGGGCCTTAGTCTTCGTTTGTTATCTCACATGTATTTCAGTCCTCCACCACCAATGGTCAATGGAGCCTTTATTTGAAACTGTGCCAAACAATCAGTCAATGAATTGTAACAATCATCTCAGTTAATCATTCAATAATCACTTAATCAGGCACATGAGAATAATGACAGCACAATGTTTACGTTTGTTGACACTTATCGTGTAGTGCATTTTACAAATGCTGCAGCTAAAAAAGTCCACCAAGAACATTTAAAAATATATATATTTGAAGAGGTGGAAAATGTTGATATAAAATGCAACCTGACCTACAGTGTTGTGAAATATTGTAAGACGAAAAAATAAAACAAGCTATTTGCAACAGGGGCACTTAAACAAAGACAGGGGGCAGCTATGGATGTCACACTGGAAAAAGTCCAGTGCTCTAAAATTTGAAGTTAAATGTAATCATTGTCACTTGATTTACTGTATCTTGTTACATGATGTGTGAAAACTTGCCCATGAGATCAAATTATCTCGGCATCAACAGAATTTATAATAACTGACAGGTAGATCAATTAAATCATGTTTTCTGTCTCTGCTCTTTCACAGCTGTTTCCCCCCTTGCCTGTATGCGTCAAACTTTTGTTTTCTGTGCTTTTGTGTCTTTCTTTAAAGTGATAGTTCACCCACAGTCAACGCAAGTATCATTTTCTTCACTTTCAATATGATGTAGTATGCAACCAAAGAGTTTCTAGCAAATTCACCAACGGATAGCTTGTTAGCATTGATGTACAAAAACAATGGGAGTTTATGCTCATGCCTATAGCATGGTCAATGTTGCATGCCAAAATTATCTCCCAGTAACTTCTAACCAAGTCTCAGCCATGTGGTTTATTTGGAAGTTGAACTTTGTTTTATTGACATCTTAGCTGGTAATATATTTGTGACACCTAAATTGTTAAGTATAGTATAGTATCAATTTCAGGATACTTTTTGTAAGCTACTATTAAAGTATCATCTGATATTATATACATGTTCAACTTCCAAATTAACCATGTGGCTGAGTGACTTGTTTAGAACTTACTGTGTCATTTTTGCATGCAGTTTCAAGCTACTTATGGGTACATAGATTCCCACTATTTTTGAACATCAAGTTAGCCACTGGTGGATTCGCTATTTCTGTAGTCAGCAAATTCGCTGAAAACTCTTTGGATGTGTAGTACATCGTATTGAAAGAAAAAATTTAAATCAAAGTTGATCAATCACTTAAAGTGCTAGTCTATTCTAATATTTGTTGTGTGATCTATAGATACGTTATTTAAGAGATAATAAATTAAGCCTAAGTGGTATACTATGCAGTTTAACAGCCCAGATGGTCACATGCTTGAGATTTTCTCTAGTGTGGAGTCTTACCTTGGGTCTGGCTCTGCTTGGGCAAGGCACAGTCTGGTGCTCTACTCTCCTCTGCCCCGGAGGGGGCTCCACCCCAGCACGCACCAGAGCCTAGCAACACAGCAGCACCGGCACATTAAACCACATTCAGCACCAAACTCACCTATGTACATGAAATGGCTGCCGGGTCCTTCGACACATGGGAGCCAAAACACTACATTTCCCAGCAGGCCACAGTCACACCTGAACGGAGTGAAGGCAATGGAGCTAATGACCAGCTGAGGGCCATTTCAAGGCCTATTTGAGAGAGAGAGAGAGAGAGAGAGAGAGAGAGAGAGAGAGAGAGAGAGAGAGAGAGAGAGAGAGAGAGAGAGAGAGAGAGAGAGAGAGAGAAAGAGAGAGAGAGAGAGAGAGAGAGAGAGAGAGAGAGAGAGAGAGAGAGAGAGAGAGAGAGAGAGAGAGAGAGAGAGAGAGAGAGAGAGAGAGATTGTTGGAGTGTTTTATGTTTGGAATTGGATTGTGTGAGGACCCCCTTTTGAATATTGACTACGGACTGGATTGTGGACTTGGAACTGGATTTTGGAATTGGATTGGACATTGACAACGAGATAAGGATTGCGACTTTGTGTGCTTGTATTCCCCTGAAGACCCCACCCTTTGTTTTGTGTTTGTCAAGAGTTTGTTAATAAATCATTGTTTTGTTTTTGAATACTGCCTCCTCCGTGTTCTTAAACTTGCCTACGCCTTCTGCAAGATCTGTGTGTGTTGCCCAACCCCTGGGGACACCACATATGGTGGAGAATGCGGGCAGAGGGCATCACTTACAGGCAAGAGGAGGTAGTACAACAGAAAAAAAAAATTAATATGGAGCTTTTGAACCCAGAGTGGATGTTGGACCTGAAAATCCTCTCCTGGCTAGAGACCGATGGGAGAAGACACCTGTCACTCGATCAACGCGAGGTGATTGCAGATTTCTTAAAGATGTCAGAGCGCACCCAAAGACGGACACTGGAACGGTCGTGAGGGGGATGCACCAGGAGACTTGGGACAAGGAGCAGGCCCAGCTGGCCCAAAGTGAAACCCACCAATGCCTATGCTGCCTGGGATATGGGCATCAACCCAGTGAGTGCTTCTGGAAGGGAGAAGTTGGCTGGGAAGACCCAAAGAAGGTAGCCCAGGACTATGCCTGCTCAGTGGCGCCCCCTAGAGAAAACAGGAAATTGAGGGAGGAGCACATTGACTCCCTGAGAGTGCTGGGAATCATGACTGGGGAGCTGGAAAAGGAGAAGGCATCCCTTGGCAATGAAGTGAGGTGGATAGAGGCCCACAACCTGGCCCTGGAAGAAAAGGTGAGAACCCTATCCAAGATGTTGGAAGGAAAGAATCGGCAGTGTCTGGACATCCAGGTGTCCCAGAACCAGGCCAAAGAGGAGTATGCCAGGGCCTTGGAGGATGTACAGACCAGGCTCAAGCAGAAGGAGGCGGAGCTGAGGAAAGCAGCGGAGAACCAATGCGTCCGAGGCGGAGCAACTCCGGAGCCGAGTGAGGGAAGGCAGGAGCTGGAGACACAGTTTGAGCAGGGGAAAGCTCTTGCTTTACAAGAAGAATAAAAGATTTTTGCGTTGCAAGAACTTCACCGAACCGCCTCTACAGCCCTCCTGACCGAACAGAAGAGAAACGAAGAGCTCCCTCTACTGCGAGAGGAAGTGCAGGTCTTAACTGAGAGGCTGGACCAAAAAGAAGCCCAGCAGCGGGCCATAGAGAAATCTTGTTGCAAGGTTTTAAAAATTCAAACCACAACTCTGCTTGATCTGCAAAGGTGACTGGAAGAGGTGAGTGAGGAACTTCAGTGTACAAAATGTGTTCCTGTCACCAAAGACGCTAGCACGCAGGTGGAGGTCTCACAGCCAGTGGAGTTGAGAGGAGATGACGACCAGACGTTGGGAGTCGGAGCGGGATAGATGATCCTCAGTCCCACTCAGCCTGCAGGACCTTGGAGGGGAACTGGAGGAGCAGTTAGCAGAAGATGAGCTATGGTGGGACCATGGTGTGGAAGAAAGCCTCTTGGCGATGGCTGAGGTCAGGTGGGACACCCAACCATCTCCTGATGTGGTGAGTCTTTCTGTTCCGGTAGAATTAAAAAGACAGAGAAGAATGGAGCGCAGAAAGTCTCATCGGAATAAAAACGGGAAACGGAGCAGGCAGATGATGGAATGGGATGACCCTAGGAAATGGCTAGGGAAAGGGGATTTTGAGGCAAATGTGGAAAATAAATCCAGGAATAAAATTTACTCTGTGTTGAGGAACATGTTTTCAGTGGATGCTGAACTTGACCCTCTGAAAGCAAAAGGGACGTGGAAGAAAAGGCTAAAGTGAGGACACTGGATTCCGAAACGGCACAAAGTGCACCGGAGGAGCCATGGAGGGCTGGTGAAGACCAGAGCAGGAGCGGTGACCGCTCTGTCCATGGAGCCCAGAGCCGGTACACCCATATGGCCACTTGGTGGCAGTAAAGGTAAGCAAATTGTGCCATTCACTGACGGCGTGCAGATGTCTTTTCAGGCGAATGGAGATGGAATCTGGACGTTTGACCCTGGTGGAAAACTGCCTAAGTGGACCTGGAGAGGGGGACCCTCCTGGTGGCCGTTGGACATAGGCCGCTCAGCCCTCCCGAGGTCAGAGCTGAGGAGGAGGGTGTGTGGCAGCCCAAGGGGCTGCACAAGGAAATGGCTGCCGAGTCCTTCGACACATGGGAGCCAAAACACTACATTTCCCAGCAGGCCAGAGGACCCCCTTTTGAATATCGACTACGGACTGGATTGTGGACTTGGAACTGGATTTTGGAATTTGATTGGACATTGACAACGAGATAAGGATTGCGGACTTTGTGTGCTTGTATTCCCCTGAAGACCCCACCCTTTGTTTTGTGTTTGTCAAGAGTTTGTTAATAAATCATTGTTTTGTTTTTTAATACTGCCTCCTCCGTGTTCTTAAACTTGCCTACGCCCTCTGCAAGATCTGTGTGTGTTGCCCAACCCCTGGGGACACCACAATGGGTTAACAGTGCAATTTGCTGACTCTGGATCCAGCAAAAGAGCCCCAGACCATCACACTTCCACCTCCATGTTTGACAGTTGGTGTTGCACACTGAGGAACCATCCTTTCGCCTACTCGACGGCCTACAAAAACCTTTCAGAATGTCAAGATTTCAAATGTTGATTCATTGGTCCATGAGACCTTCTTCCAGTCTTCAGTAGTCCACTGGTGGTGCTTCATGGCCCAGGCAAGCCTCTTTTTCTTATTTTGGCATCTTAGCAATGGCTTTCTTACTGCCACTCAACCTGTCAAACCTGAAGTTCAAAGTCTTCTCTTCACAGTTGAAACTAAGACTTCCTTACTTCGACCAGTGTTAAGCTGTTGTCCTGTGAGCCGCCTATCACACAAGCTGTTGACTCTCAGAAACTTGTATGCTGATTTTGTTGTGGCTCTGGGTCTGCCAGACCTCTTCCAGTTTCCAAGTGCCTTTTGATGGTGAAGGAAACTACTCTGCCAAAATATTTACATTATTTTTCAGTTTTTGGTAACCTAAACTTTTTTTTTTTAACCTATGGCAGTTTACCACTTACCTTTGTACCATTTCAGGTTATTCACTGGACTTGAACTGCTTACATTTCAGTAAAAACTGGAAAATGGGGGTATTCTAAAACTTTTGACCGGTAGTGTGTATATATATACACAGTATATATAGATTAACAAATAACTCCAAGGTCAAATAAGTCTTGGTAAATATGCTATGCATTGCCATGCTCGCATGTATCATAGTGTGACGCATGTGAGCAAAGGGGGAATGATGGCAGCCTGTAACAAGGACTGGTACCGGGGGGTGAAGAAGTGAAGTGGAGTGGGGGAGGGTACTCACCTCATGTGTGGCTTTCTTCCAGTTGAGTTTTACCAAGAATATGATGAAGAATACAGACTGACTGACCGCACAGATGATGAGACCTGTCCACAGCCCTGGAAATGGGGAGGGCAATAGGGGCAGTTAGCATGTAAGACTTGCAGAAGCCAGGCAATGAACAGATGACAGATGAGAAACATAAAGAGAGGGAATGAAAATGACAAATGGCTAGATGAGATGAAGAGAGACAGAAAGACTGAATGATGGAGAGTATTTTTGTTGGGGAGAAGAAAATGGCATGTCAAAGCACAGGCCTCCAGAACCCAGGACAGACAAACACAGCAGAGCCTACAGTCTTCCTACTCACCCATGATGCCCATTTTTGCAGCGAACATCAGGGACATTCCAATGGGAAGGCCTATGAAGTAGTACCCCACCAGGTAACAAAGCGCCCCAATCTTCTGCTTCCCTGACCCCCTCACGATGCCCCCTGATACAATCTAATGAGACAGGAGAGGAGAGAGGGTTAATAGGAGATGTATGGTCTTATTCACTTAAATACAAAAATAATGATAATAGTCACCTCAATAATGTTGTTACAGGTAGTGAACAAAAACAAAATGAAACCCCAATGTAAAGTCACTTAGAGAGTTGGGCCACCCCTGTTTTTGGATGTCACAGAGGTCTCCTCTTGGAGCCATGCTAGCGATGACTGTAGGCAATCAGGCCTGTCCACCATTTTTAGACACCATTTTTGTTATTTTCAAGCCACACCTGTGTGGTAGCCTCTGCTCTGCATATACTGTATGTGTTGTCCCTCGTTTCAATTTTTTATACCCTACTTGTATATTACACACTTTGTAAAGCAGACCTACATGTTTTTAGAGAAAACCATTACTTATAAAAACAAGAATGCCAGAAACACTGGAAACTGGATGAGATTGGTGACACCCACCAAAACCAGATGTGTAAAAGTGTGTTTCAAGCTTTCACTTTAACTTTCACAACCCAGGGAAGAGGCTAGCTGTGTCATCACACCTCATGGGTACTGTTTTTTCAACATATAATCCAGAATTTAAATACCCCAGAATGATTTATTACAGCAATGAATTAGCAGAGAAGAGTACAGGGAGGAAATTTCTTAATGAAAAAAAAAAAAGTGATTATTTTGTGTCGAGCGATGTTATGCAGATAAGCTAAACATAGGGCAGATAAACATGGAAGAGTTACATGGCCTTGCATTCCTACAGTTTTGTTGTTCACCTGGATTTGTAGCCAACACACACTTATACAGGCAACCACCAAAATAAAGGAAACACCTAAATAAATGAAGGGGTCTGGCGGCTCTGCTATTGTGTGGGGTGCATTTTCCTAGCATGGTTTAGGTCCACTCAACCCCTTCGAGGACAAGGTATAAGCCAATAAATACAAACAAAAACAAAGCTATTCTGAGTGAGCACATTCATCCTATGAATGAACCATTTATATCCTGATGGGCGTGGTCTCTTCCAGGATGACAATGGGCACAAATGGTCACTGACTGGTTTGATGAGCATGAAAACGATGTAAACCATATGTCATGGCCGTCTCAGTAACCAGATCTCAACCCAATTTAACACTTTTGGGAGATTCTGGAGTGGTGCCTAAGACAGCATTTTCCACCACCATCAACAAAACAAAATGATGGAATTTCTCATGGAAGAATGGTGTTGCATCCCTCCAGTAGAGTTCCAGACACTTGTAGAATCTATGCCAAAGTGCTATGAAGCTGTTCTGGCAGCACGTGGTGGCCCAATGCCCTATTAAGACACTTTATGTTGGTGTTTCCTTTATTTTTGGAAGTTTCCTGTACATCAGTAGTTTGAGGATATCCTTAGTTTATATAATACACATACACAAATCTTTCATTTCAGGGTGTCCTTAGCTTAACTGAACACAAATATTATGAATTGCATGTTTCCAGATTTAATTCCTGAGCCTGACACAATAGTATGACTCAGCAGATATTGTCCATGGCCACTGTCTGTTTCAGCTCCCTCCCGTGACAGGCTAACTAAGATAAAGATGGAAGTTGAGACGGGAGAGGGAGTATATGTTCAGAGGGTAAAAGTGTGAGGTATAATAAAAATGATTTTCGGACATGATATTTGCTTGAACTTCACCTAGAAAGTGTGTGTTCTGTATTGTCTCCACATGCATATGAGATGTTGAAGCTCCTGAGGTGAAGTTTCCCCTATCAGTTAAATTTGTTTGTTTTCTGGATCAGAGTATTACAATTTCTGTAGTGCTTACTCATTAATTTACTTAATTTCTTTCTTATGCACTTACATATAAAAAAGCAGGTCGACAACATTAGCAAAGACAATAGATGTGCATGATGATGTCCATAACAACGCAATAAGGGACTCCCAAGGATATACGTAAATACAGATTCATCAAATTATGATTGTGCAATAATCAGCAAGATAACATATGATCATTAAATATAATATATGATAAGAAAGATCTTACTGATTTCTCATATTAAGCTAGGTATGTTCTTGGGGGAAAAATAACCTGGAAGGAGTGATGTGCCAGTAATTTATCATCATTTTCCTCTCCCGAAAAGATGATCAGAATATTATTTAAATTAGCCATTTTAAATGTTCGTTAAATTGGTCAAAGAAAGTTATTTGCAAAATAAAGTGACATAAAAATGAAAAGACCCCTCACGGTTATTGTTTCCATCAGGTGGTAGAAGGAATACAGGACCATGACCTCCTTCACCCTGCCCACAATCTCCCTGTGGGGAGAAAGTATTGTAGACAATGTGGGATGCGGCACATGCGTGTGATATTGCATGCAAAGAGTGTGTGATATTGCATGCAAAGAACAATGCAATTTGAGATTCACACAGATTTTTCTTCTGTTGGGCAGCCGGGAATAACTAATGCTACCAAGCATGAATGCAGAAAGCTGCATTCACCACAAATTAACATTTGCCATAGTTTAATTTTAAACTCTGGAGCACTGCAATGCTACCAGCTAAGGTTCAATTTGAGAAGAACTGGAGTTCATATAAAATGGATTATGTAAGCAAAGTAAGCCATTGCTTGTGAAGATAGCTGAATTGGATTGGCTTCGTTAACTTAATTTATAAATCTAAAGACAGTATGTTAATATATGCCATTTAGCAAATGCTTTTATCCAAAGCAACTTACAGTAGTGAATGCATAGATTTTTCAGTACATGTGGTCCCAGTGGGAATTGAACCCACAACCTAAGCGTTGCCAACGCCATGCTCTACCAACTGAGCCACACAGAACCACATGTTGCTCTCAACTATACAGTACAGGCCATTGTACAGTAGTTTGATGTATGAAATCAGAGCCACGTGGACTCTATCTGTTATTTTTTAACACATAGGTTAGATACACTCTAGCATACTCACTTGTCATTTGTGAAGACATAACCAATCACATCCTTCAGACTCCCGATGATCACAGCCACAAAAAATGAGACCACAGCTGCATAAAGGTGGGGAAAATGAAGAAAACCTGTTTACACTGATGTTGTGAAAATATAAATGTTACTGTAAAAATACACCTCAATTGACTGGTTTAAATAAGGAATAAATACATAATATATAATGCATTTTAACATTATGAATAGTTATTTTTAGGATGGGTTTTTTTCTAAAACAAAACATTGTGAAAGGCTTGACATAGCCACATCACTGTACTGTTCAGAATGTACCAGGTAATTGTATGAAATCAGTGGATTCGAGTGTTGTGGCCCCACTGTGCTGTGTCTATCAGAGAACTTCTTAAACAAAACAGCTCCTGTTAATGTTTATACACTGCCTGCATACAAGGTTTTTAGGTGTAACAGAACTGGTGGGGAGTAAGTGTGGGCGATCCTGATGTATGTGAAGGATGGGATTAAGTGTGAACAACTATAATTCAAGAGTGAAATTCCCCTAGCATGTATTGTAATTGTAACAGAAAATCTATCTCCTTATCTCCACAAATGTCATTGAGCATTCTTGGATTGTATTGGCCAACACCATCTAATGTTTTTTGAACATTTAACTGAACTCCAAGAAAACTTTCTAAACACAGATTCAACCTCAATATTCCAGGAAATCAAAACAATTATTTTACTGTATACTTAAGAAAATGAATTAAACCAAATGAAATGGGATAATCTTCCATCTCAAATGGCCCAGAAAATGACTGTAAAATGCTCACAATAACAAAACTTACGATAAGCACTGATCACATCAAAATAAAGGACATGTGTTACTCCAGTAGGATTGTGTCTGTTGTGATCAATACAAATTTTGAAAAGTCTTAAGTTGTGACCAACCCAGAGCAGTCTGAATATATAATGAGGTATTTCCTGCATTTAAGTCAATAGAGAGAATTCAGCTCTGGGCGATTTCTATGGTACCCATGATGCAACGCGATCAGAACACAGAAGGTAGGAGTGAACCATCTCTAATATTATTTAAAATCTCTGGTGAATGGTGGGGAAACATAAGACACTAACACAGCACAGCAAACACAGGAAAGTGCACCAGTGCAAGAAGCTCTGCTCATTTGTTCACCCTTACCTGCACAGAGTAGAGAGACCTTGCTGGACAGCTTGGCCTGAGATGTGTTCCCCGCTCCCAGAGCGTTGCCCACGCGTACATTGGCAGCAACAGAGAACCCTAGAGGGAACTGACAGCACACGTCAATAACAGATTTCACATTATGCATGGCCTATGATGACTTTTTCTCCTGATCGGCTCATTGTGGGATATGCCCATATCATCTAAACACAACGGAGGATCCTGATGACAGTATAAATCATGGTTTACTTTGAGAGGGTGTGGTCTATACAGCAGAGATGTAGGTTTAATTTACCATGTATGCAAAGCTGGCCAACTGAAACGCTATGGATTGGGCTCCCAGCTCAACCTCGCTGATCAGTCCTGCAATAGAGAAAAAACACATTTTAGTTTGTGAGTGATGGGTTTTGGTGTGCTTCTCCAGTGTTGGACTGGCATTAGAGCTGATGTACATTATTAACAGGAGAAAATGACCGCTGACCTGACATGAGCCCTCCAATCTCATAGATCCACCACTCCAGACAGCACATAAACATGCTGGGAATGGCCAGTTGGGTGAAGGAGTCCCATTCTTGCAGACAGTCTTTGGACCAACCTGCAGTGAGGTGGACAGAGTCAGGGCATCACAGCTCAAACACAGAGGGATAATGAGTCCCCACCAGGGTTGGAATTTCCCTCCAATGGTAAAGAATTTCTCCCCACTCTAAATTTCAAGTGCATGTTTTTGGTTCCTACGTTAAATTTGTTCCATACCCAAATGGAGGAGGTTAATTGTTGCAAATCTGGGTTTCCGGAACTTTACAATGCATCGCTGTTTGTATACAGGGATAGCAACAAAAATAACCCAGCTGGCAACAAAGACTCGGCCCAATGATGCCTCTATTCTGGCCCAAAGTCATATTGAATGACTGCCAGAATCGGCCTGAGTAAAGGTTACTCCTTCAAGTCAGTAACATCACACCGCAATCGGGCTACAATCATTATCCACGTCTTCCAACCTCACACAAACAAAGAGAGCTTGGTTGAGTGAAGGCACAATCGGGAGAGAGTCACATCGGGTGCCATCAACTGGGCCAGCAGCGCGCCAACTGTGATGGTGTTGTAGAGTTTGGAAGGATGATGAGCGCGGCCAGATTGTGGACGATTATTGTGATGTTACTGACATTGAGGGATTAACCTTTACTCGGGCCGATTCTGTGCAGTCGTTCAATATAACTTTGGGCCGAGTCCGGCTCCCGGATTTCACCGGAATAGGGCCTTGATTGGGCCCAGCTGGGAACTGAGCCAAGCCCAGAGAAGATAAAGTAAGTAAAGTACTATATCAAGACGTTGATAGTAAATTATTTGCCTTTAACTTTACCTTAAGGTGCAAACATGGACTCAGGAAACCCAGACACTGCAACAATGAAGTAATCAGCGATAAACAGTGCTGTTCGTCCTGTTTGGTACGGTTAGTACCACATCTTGAACAGGCACCAAAAAACAACGAGAACTATGCAGAACTGGAACCTTGGTGAATGGAAAACCCAACGTTCCTGTTTTCTAGTACCAAAAAGTACCAAAAGCTTTGGTTCTTGTTTTTTTTTGCACAATGGAAAGGAGCCCTTTGTTTGTTCAGAATGGAAAGTGTGCGCGCCTCTCTCTCTTATGTCTCAAGTGTCGATGATTGCCCGCTTGTTTTTTTTTTTTGCTGTGTAAATCCGCCATCTTGGCAGTACGGAAGAAAAGGTTTGTTTGCTCCATGTATGAGAAGAACACAGTGCTGCATATGGCCGGCAGTCTTCATGGCGATTACTTTGGCTGCGGCACACCTACGTTTACATTGGATTGCATTGAAAATCATATATCTGGTGACAATTTCTATTATTCTATATCTATATATGCCATTTAGCAGACACTTTTTATCCAAAGCGACTTACAGTAGTGAATGCATACATTTTCTCAGTATATGTGGTCCCAGTGGGAATTGAACCCACGACCTAAGCATTGCCAATGCCGTGCTCTACCAACTAAGCCACACAGAACCATTGAATATTATATTACTGAATACTGAATGTAAACAAAACAAATTCATATGGCACAAATATAACATAAAGTCAGATTACAAAGCAAGGCCAATCCATTAACATGAAAATGTGAAAATTCACAGTCAGGTTGAAGTAATCCACTGTATTTCTGCTATATAAACCTTAAAGATATAGTACACTCAGAATGCAACCTAATATGATTTTCCAGTTACCTTCGCTGTAGTCTATTTATAAAGTTTTTAAATTCTGTGTATTGTCATAAGGCAATACAAAAAAAATTATAAAAATGTTATGACCCTGTCTTTAGATACAGAATATAGTTAGGTTGGAGTGACTGAATATTTTTCAGGCAGAGTAAGAAATTCAGCCAGCACAGGTAGTGCAGCCTGCAAAACCAGTTCAAAATTAGGCGTCACCAAGTGGCCTTGCTTTAAAAACAATGAAATACCAGGCCTGCTTCGCCATAATGGTAAGCCTGCCAAATAGGCAGAAATCACATTGAATCAGAGTTAATAAATAACGTGCAAGGTTTCAAATGATGTTCAGTCACTTCTTGTACAAAATGAGTGCTGCGTTACACAGTACACAGTAGGGCTCGGGGAACTCACCTCCCCAGGTGGTCTTATGCAGACCCTTCCAGTGAATGTAGACGAACAGGAACACAGCCAGAGAGTACTGTGAGATGGAATTGGCAGCGGCTGATCCACTGTGAACAGCACACCAACAACAACAGCTTGAAGGCAGAGTCCTCACAACAGAACAAAACAATAATATGCGCCAACAGCAGACGGCACTTACGCCACTCCGAGGTCCAGCACGTACAGGAATATGTAGTTAATCAGTGCATTCAGTACATTGCCTGCTACTCCCGTGATGACCTGGGGCCACATTATCCCCTGAAAAATGAAGAGTCATTATTACAGACCAGCCTTCCCCCATTCACTCTGAATACAGACAGACAGCTGCCAAGGCATCCTCACCTGATTCTGGAGATACCGCGCCTCTAGTTGATACATAAATGCTGCCTATGAAAACATTAATTGAAACAGTCAATGTTAAACTGGTGATGCGTGTAAATAAAAGCAGCAAGTGATCATTGCTATCATACTTCATTAAGTGATTGAACTCACCGGAAGTGCAGGCATAAATATCTTCACATATAGCTGTGAGACCCTGGGGGTGGGGCAAACACATGTCAATAACCATAACTGACATACTTGCATCATATCAGAGTTCTTTTATGAAAAATAAGAAAACAAGCTTCACCTGGCCACCTCTCGACTCTGCCTGACAGCCAGAAGGATGGGCTCTGTGTTGATGAGAATGGCCCAACATGGGAAACAGGCCAACAGCAGAATGAGAATCCCTCTCTGGAGAATAACACCGACTCTTTTCAGGTTGTTGCTCCCAAATGTCTACAGAAAAGATACAGCAATGGGAGGGGGGGAGGATGCTCCACCCAATGGAGACCAAACTGACACATTCATATTCATAACTGACCTCTTCTTCATAACATGTAAATATAAAGCATGATTCATATTTGTTCAGATTCCACCAACTACTGAAGAAGCCACTACAAATGGTGCCTTTGCTTAGAAATGCCTAATGTAAGAGCAATGTGAATCTGCTTTCTTTTTTTCTTTTTGTTTCAGATTTTGTCCCATTTTTCTCTCAATTTAGTAGCTAATTATACCCTCTATTTATTTTGAATTGCCCTCCCCCACGAACTCACCGCCCGTCCTCTGGGACAAGCCAATTCCCCAAGGCCAGCGATGACCTGCCTCCTCTGAGACAGAACTGGCCCCCCTACTTTCCGGAGACACCCTTTGCGCTTCTCGGCGAGTTCGTGCCAGCTCACCCTCCCCCCTTCCCCTGGGGCGGACAGCCAAATGCGGCCCCGATCGGGGCTCCTGGCCAGAGCCGGTCTGGCACAGTCGGGTTTTGAACCGTGACCGCAATAGGCAGCTCACACTCGCAAAGCACCAGTCAATGTGAGTGCGTTAGACCGCTACGCTATCCGAAGCCCCCCGTGAATCTGCTTTCTGAAACTGGAATATGTTCTGACCCCCAAGAAATGCTCAAGACAGCCACTCCACTTAAATAAAACAACAAAATGAGTAAACAAGCCCATACCTGAGATATCAGTGTGTCACACGCAGCTGATAATCCCATTCCGACAGAAAATCCAGCAACATTTATCACCTTGCAAACATAGTAAAAAAACATACAAATGAACACAAACATACGTATATAATTCTCTACTGACATTAACTTCCTATATCATTACTATAATAACTATTATTGTCATATTATAATGTATTATGTAATATGCAGGTAACTGCCAAAATAAAGGAAACATGAGTAAATGAGGGATACAAAGTATATGGAAAGCAGATGCTTCCACACAGGTGTAGTTCCTGAGTTAATTAAAGCAATTAACATCCCATAATGCTTAGGGTCATGTATAAAAATGCTGGACAAGCCCAGTTGCCCATTATTTTGTATACCTTGGATAGAAATAGATATCAGTGACTTTGAATCGGTGATTGTCTGGCAGGAGCTTCAGTGATAAAGACTTCTGCTGGTGTTTCCTTTATTTTTGTGACGACCGCGGTAAGGACCCAGACGCAGATCAGGGATTAGGCAAAAGAGTTGTTTATTCATAGGCAGGGGTCAAAACCAAGAATCAGGGAATCAGAGGTACAAAATCGCAAGGCAGAGAGAAGTAGTAATAGGGCAGTCAAAGGTCGATACTCAGGAATCAGAAGGGCAAAAGGACAAAATCGCTGGGCAGGCTCGGGGTAGTAATCAAAGGGTAGTCTCGGGAAATGCTAATAACTCTGGCTTCGGGAAAGGTAGGCTCAGGGAAATAGAATCAACGTACTGACACGGGAAATGAAAACACTGAACATATATACAGGGAGACATAATAGAAATCAGGTGAGACAACGAGGAGAGAGGCTGGAACACAGGGAAGAGATAATTACATAACAAGAGGGAAACGTAAGACACGGACACTGAACCATACAAACATATAGACAATAAACGACCTGGGAGAACAGGCAGACACGTGCATAGTAAAAGGGGAGGTACGCAAGGAGAAACGTTGCGTGCGTATGAGAGAAGAACGGAAAACTAAGCAGGGATAGGATAATGAGAGAGAGAAATGCCGGTAGTAGGAAGCGTGAGATAATTAGTGATTAGTAGTGTTAGTAACCTAATCTAAATCCCTAACGTTAGTAGATTAGTTAGTTAGTACTGTACACACCTAACTAATATATACAAAGTGCGATCAAGAAAGTAGGAAGGAAGAAACGAGAAAATAAGCGAAGATTGAAATCCCGAAATGTAAACTCCGAAGTGAATGACAAGACAAGGAGTGGATCAGGAACAAAAACAGACGGGGATAACAGGCGTGAACGAAACATGACTCGAAGAAAGATAAACAAAGTACAAAAACAACAGAACAGATACTCAGAATATAACAGGACCCCCCTAAGAAACGCCTCTTGGCGTTTTAAACAGGAGGACACAAAAACACATGAACAAACAAGACGCAGGGAAAGCCAGGCAGAACGGGGGGCAAGGCACGTGGCGGGATCTCAGAACAGGCAGGGTCAAAACACATGGCAGAATCTCAGACAGGCAGGGTAAAGGCACGGGGCAGAATCTCAGACAGGCAGGGTCAAAACACATGGCAGAATCTTAGACAGCTCGGGAACAATCAAAGTCTCTGATAAGGGATTTGTCCAATATGAACCGGGATGGGACCCAGATACGTTCCTCGGGACCGTAGCCCTCCCAGTCCACCAGGTATTGGCGACCCACGGCCCCTGCGGCGAACGTCCAAAATCTTTCGGACAGTGTAGGCATCTCCACCATC
Source organism: Aldrovandia affinis (assembly GCA_029706075.1). Classification (NCBI taxonomy): domain Eukaryota; kingdom Metazoa; phylum Chordata; class Actinopteri; order Notacanthiformes; family Halosauridae; genus Aldrovandia; species Aldrovandia affinis. The sequence continues at coordinate 945,605 of JAINUG010000232.1, forward strand.
AATAAGGCGGGGGAGGGTGGCTCAGGCGGGACACAAAGGGTGGGTTACAAGGGGCTTGAGGCGGGAAACATGGAAGGTGGGATGAATACGACGCATGGTGTGGGGTAACTTCAAAACAACAGCAGTGGGACTGATAATTCTGGAAATGGGGAAGGGACCAATAAAACGGGGTGCGAGTTTGCGGTGGTCCATTCTGGGGAATGTCCCTGGTGGTCAACCAGACCCGCTGCCCAACCCGGTAAGGGGAGCCTTGGAGCGTCCCTTGTCCGCCGTCTCCTTCATGCGGGCGCTGGCTCGGAAGAGGTTGCGGCGTGTGAGGTTCCAGGTACGTCGGCATCTACGGATGAACGCCTCGGCAGAGGAACACCCACCTCTCTCCTGGCTAGGGAATAAGGGTGGTTGGTACCCAAGGCAGCATTCAAAGGGGGACATACGGGATGAGGAAGAGGTTTGGGAGTTGATGGCATACTCTGCCCAGGGAAGATGTTGGCTCCAAGAGGAAGGGTTCCGGGAGCACAAGCATCGCAGAACGGTTTCAATAACCTGATTAGCCCGCTCTGTCTGGCCATTAGATTGGGGATGGAAACCTGAGGAAAGACTGACTGACGAACCAAGGAGTAAACAAAAAGCCTTCCAAAACCTGGCGATAAACTGGGGACCTCTGTCGGAAACAATGTTACTGGGGATGCCATGTAAACGAAAAACGTGTTGGATAATGAGGGTGGCAGTCTCCTTGGCGGAGGAAGCTTGGGTAAGGGGACAAAATGAACAGCCTTAGAAAAACGATCAATAACAGTCATAATGGTGGTGTTGCTGTTGGAGGAGGGTAAACCCGTAATAAAATCAAGAGCTATGTGGGACCAAGGGCGGTGAGGGATGGGTAGGGGCTGTAACAAACCAGAGGGATGCTGATGGGAAACCTTATTCTGGGCACAGACAGAGCAGGCAGAAATAAAACTCCTAACGTCCTGGACCATGGCAGGCCACCAAAAACGTCTCTGGATAAAAGACATAGTCCTGTTTATGCCAGGGTGACATGACAGGCGGGAGGAGTGACCCCACTGAAGCACCTGGGATCGGACAGAACTGGGCACGGCGGTTCGAGGACAGCGACTGGGGCCGGCCTCACCCTCAAGGCGGAGCGCACAGTTGCCTCAATGCGAGATTGAACGCTGTTGATGGAGCATTGAGGCAGGATGGTGGCTGGAATGGAAACCCTGGATATGGGTTGAAACGGCGAGAAAGGGCATCAGGTTTAGTATTCTTGGATCCAGGTCGATAGGAGAGAACAAAATTGAATCTCGAAAGAAGAGAGACCAACGAGCCTGGCGGGAATTGAGTCTCTTGGCAGTCTGCAGGTACTCCAGGTTCTTGTGGTCTGTCCAGACCAGAAAAGGAACTTCAGCCCCCTCCAGCCAGTGCCTCCACTCCTCCAAGGCGAGCTTGACTGCGAGCAGTTCCCTGTTGCCAATGTCATAGTTCTGCTCCGTAGGGCTGGGCGATGGGAATAGAAGGCGCAGGGATGAACCTTCTTGTCCTTGGCGGAGCGTTGGGAAAGGATGGCACCTGCCCCAATGTTGAAGCGTCGACCTCGGCGATAAACTGGGCGGTGGGATCAGGGTGAATGAGAATGGGGTCTGAAGTGAAGCGTTGTTTAAGTGACCGGAAGGCTAGTTCAGCTTGAGGATTCCAGTGAAACCGGATCTTGATGGAGGTGAGGGCGGTGAGTGGAGCAGCAATGGTACTGTAGTTCCTGATGAACCTTCTGTAGAAATTGGCAAATCCCAGAAAGCGCTGTAACTCCTTCCGGGACTCTGGCTGGGGCCAGTCAAGACAGCCTTGATCTTGCGAGGATCCATTTGGATGCTCCCCGCCGAGATGACGAAGCCCAGGAAGGTGGTGGTGTGACAATGGAAGTCACATTTCTCTGGCTTCACATAGAGCCTGTTCTCAAGGAGACGCTGTAGAACTCTGCGGACCTGGGTGACATGTTCCTCCATACTCTTGGAAAAAATAAGGATATCGTCCAGGTAGACAAAACAAAACTGATTAATGAAATCCCTGAGGACATCGTTGATCAATGCCTGGAAAACGGCAGGGGCATTGGTTAACCCAAAAGGCATTACCAGGTACTCCCAGTGACCTGTCGGAGTATTGAACGCCGTCTTCCACTCATCCCCCTCACGAATGCGCACCAGGTGGTAGGCGTTGCGCAGGTCCAACCGTGAAGACGGTAGCTCCATGAAGTAGTTCAAATGCGGACGTCATGAGGGGAGAGGGTAGCGATTCTTGATGGTGATGTCGTTGAGCGAACGGTAGTCAATACAGGGACGAAGAGAACCGTCCTTCTTCCCCACGAAGAAGAACCCGCTCCAGCGGGTGATGAGATGGCGAATGATGCCAGCGGTCAAGGACTCCTGAAGGTACGTATTCATGGCCTCCGTCTCGGGGACGGGACAAGGAGAAAAACGCGCCCCTAGGAGGGGTAGCGCCAGACAGGAGTTCAATGGCGCAATCATAGGGACGGTGGGGGGCAGGCAGGTGGCTCGGGACTTGGAGAAGACCTCCTTGAGGTCAGGTACTCGGAAGGAAAGACCGATAGGTCAAGACTCATCTCGGAAGAAAGGGGACTCGGGACAGAAGACAGGGGACTCGGAACAGATGAATGGGCTTGCTGCAGGCGCCGGAAAGGCATTGTGGGCTCCAACCCACAATCCTGTGACTGCTCCATTCCACGGACGGATTATGCTTCACCAGCCACGGGTGGCCAAGGACAATAGGTGAGTGAGGGGAGTCAATAATGTGCAACATTATCTTCTCCTGGTGGTTGCGGAGATGCGCAACGTAAGAGGGGAACTGATCTGGGTAACTTGGGCCAGTCTCTGACCGTTGAGTGTGTTGGCAATAAGGGGGTGTGACAGACTGGAAACTGGAATCCCCCACTTCGCGACCACACCAGCATCCAGGAAACTCTCCTCAGCACCCGAGTCAATGGCGCGGTGGTCTCTCGCCTCTGACCCTCCCACTCGTCGTCACCGGCAGGCAGGTTCGTTGCTTAGAGGATCGCTCAACAGGGATGACACCCACTAGTGCTCCTCGCTTAACTAGTGGGCGTTGGCTCCTTAGTAGGCAGTTGGAAATGAAGTGCCCAGACTCACCGCAGTAGAGACAGGATCGGTTGGCCATCCTGCGGTCACGCTCCTGACGAGAAAGGCGGGTCGATCCAGCTGCATGGGTTCAGGCTCGGGGTAGTAGATGGAGCTGCTCTAGGGTGGTTGTAGGCACCTATCGGTGACCTGACCCGGTCCTCCCAGACCCGGGAAAACCTCCGGAACTACGCCAGCGACGACGCTCCTGAAGCCGGGAGTCACGCGGATGGCAAGGCTGATCAGGTCATCGAAGGACTCTGGCAGGTCACGAGTCAGGATCTCGTCCTTAAGATGTTCGGAGAGTCCACAGATGAAGGCGTCGTACAGCGCCTTCCTTCCCCAGCCACAGGCGTTAGCCAAGGTCTGGAAACAAATGGCGTAATCCGACACCGACCCTCCCTCCTGGCGTAGGTAGAGCATCTCCCGAGCCGCGTCGTGACCCTGCTTGGGCCGGTCGAAGACCCTCCTCATCTCCTCGGAAAACCGGTCAAGGCTCTGACAGCAGGGAAGAGAGCCCTCCCACGCGGTGGTAGCCCAGGACTTGGCACGACCGGTCAGTTGGGTGATGGCGTAGGCGACCGGGATAATTCGCTGGGAAACGTGGATGGCTGCAGTTGGAAGATCAACTGGCACTGCGTCAGGAACGCACGGCAACCTCCCGGTTCACCTGCGTATCTCTCAGGAGGAGGCAGGCGTGGTTCGCGCACCGGCGCGGAAGAAGGCTCGGGTTGAAGTGGCGCGCGGCATGCTGGGGTGCGGGGTTAATGACCCGAGCTCGCAGCGTGAAGGTAAGCTCAGCCAAACCGGAGGTGAGAGACTGCAGGTGTTCAGTCACACGCTCCAGATGGTCCTGGTGCCGTCCGAGCATGGCACCTTGCTGCTCGAGGCGGAGCGGGCTGGTCTGGATCTGCTGGGTCCATCTTGGTCAGTACGTCCTGTGACGACCGCGGTAAGACCCAGACGCAGATCAGGGATTAGGCAAAAGAGTTGTTTATTCACAGGCAGGGGTCAAAACCAAGAATCAGGGAATCAGAGGTACAAAATCGCAAGGCAGAGAGAAGTAGTAATAGGGCAGTCAAAAGGTCGATACTCAGGAATCAGAAGGGCAAAAGGACAAAATCGCTGGGCAGGCTCGGGGTAGTAATCAAAGGGTAGTCTCGGGAAATGCTAATAACTCTGGCTTCGGAAAGGTAGGCTCAGGAAATAGAATCAACGTACTGACACGGGAAATGAAAACACTGAACATATATACAGGGAGACATAATAGAAATCAGGTGAGACAACGAGGAGAGAGAGGCTGGAACACAGGGAAGAGATAATTACATAACAAGAGGGAAACGTAAGACACGGACACTGAACCATACAAACATATAGACAATAAACGACCTGGGAGAACAGGCAGACACGTGCATAGTAAAGGGGAGGTACGCAAGGAGAAACGTTGCGTGCGTATGAGAGAGAGACGGAAAACTAAGCAGGGATAGGATAATGAGAGAGAGAAATGCCGGTAGTAGGAAGCGTGAGATAATTAGTGATTAGTAGTGTTAGTAACCTAATCTAAATCCCTAACGTTAGTAGATTAGTTAGTTAGTACTGTACACACCTAACTAATATATACAAAGTGCGATCAAGAAAGTAGGAAGGAAGAAACGAGAAAATAAGCGAAGATTGAAATCCCGAAATGTAAACTCCCGAAGTGAATGACAAGACAAGGAGTGGATCAGGAACAAAAACAGACGGGGATAACAGACGTGAACGAAACATGACTCGAAGAAAGATAAACAAAGTACAAAAACAACAGAACAGATACTCAGAATATAACAATTTTGACAATTACCTGTATGCACGTGCATATACAGTGCCCCTTTAAAGTCTACACCCCATGAAAAAAATGCACCTTTTGCTGCCTGAAATGTAACATATGTGGAGGAGAAGGTTCGAGATGTCTAGAGAGGTCAGGTCAGTCATGGTCTGCCGGTCTGATGAATGACGTGTGTGACAGAAAGTGCAACCGCATGCTTGTTGCTGTTGATGTTGATGCTAAATTTCTGTGCCCAAGACTATAACCACACTTCCTTGCTCTGCTGTTGCTAGGAAACTAACTAAAGGGCTTAGCCCAACGTAACAAGGCTTTAGACCAGGGGTGGGCCGGTGTGGGTGCAGGCTTTTGTTCCAACTGAACAGTGACACACCTGATTCCACTAATCAAAGCCCTGATTGAAGACTTTGATTTGCTGATTAGTCAAATCAGCCGAGCTAGTGCTCGGCTGGAACAAAAGCCTGCACCCACACCGGCCCACACAGGGTAAGATTTCCCACCCCTGCTTTAGACTCATAAGAATGTTTGACTTGCATAAAGGGCGTTGCCCAAAGTGAGAACAAAACAAAAACAAATCTCAACATTTCTGTGTGTATATGTATACTGTATGTATGTGTGTGTGTATATATATTATGTGGGATTTAGCAGTTCACCAGAACAAATAAAATACCATGCTCAACACTGAATAATTACTGGGAAGTGTGTGTCACTTACAGATATGGCTAGGGCCACTCCTGCCAGTTCAGTCTTCCCTAAATGTCCACAGAACACAGCGCTGATGAAGCTGATCAGAAAGACCATAACCTTGGACAAGAACTGGCAATACAAGAAAGAGAAAAGTAGCATGTTCTGTCATATTGATCTGCCCGAAACATCTACTCTATAAATATATATTTAGTGCACTCAGCAACAACAAAAGAAGTTGGGCTGTGAAAAATAATATGATATACAGTACAGTGCACCTGAGTAAATTATGTTTTCGGCTATTTATCTGGGCAGTAAGTGTTTATTTGCTTGGAAAAACACTATATAACATTAGAATAAATACAAATAAACATGAATACAAAAAAAAGTAATAGGAATTTCTTGTGCTTTCCAAAAGGTTATTGATATCTTGTGAGATGGCTAGAAGAACACAAGTTCGGTTCCCAAACCTCTCCTTGAGCCACTCCAGCCATTCCATGTATTTGTTAAATTCCACCATCAGCACACCTGATTCAACTTAAGGAGGTATTGATTAGCTGAACCAGTTGTGCTGGTGGTGGTATTTAAAAAATGCCATGTATTTGCCTGGGGTGCCTCGAGGAGAGGTTTGTAAATGGCTAAGCTAACACAGTTTGACAGACATTAAATCATAGTTTTGCATCAACAGGGCATTTCTCAGCTACCAATAGCCCACCTAACTGGATTTCAAGCTGTATCTGATAAACAATAGTTAAAGGTCATATCCTTGAGGGAGAAAAGGAAACCCAGTGAACTGCTTGCTCAACATCTGGCAGTCATCTGACACCAAAGTACATGCTTCGGCCCACACCATGTTTAGCAAAACCATGTAGGCTAGTGGCCATGCCCTGTGGATGGGGGGCATTGTCATCCTGGAAGAGACCACTCCCATCAAGAAAGATATGATTCACCATAGGTTAAAGGTAATCACACGGAATGGCTTTGTACTTATTGACGTTTACCCTGTCCTCTAAGGGGTTGAGTGGACATAAACCATGCCAGGAAAATGCACCCCACACCATAACAGAGCCTTGTCCATTATCCCTATCCATTATTTACTGAAGTGTTTCCTTTATTTTGACAGTTACCTGTCTGTCATGTGGCTGAAAAGTTATTACAATTCTTTATTTTTCGGCCAACATTTCACTCTGGAAATGAACAAATGGCTAGCGAGCTAGAGAATGAGCTAGCTAACATTAGGTATCTTGCTGCACAAATCACCAAAACAAGCCATCTAAGTAAAATGAGGTATGCTACATATTTGGGGTTTCTTCTTAGAGCTAGCTAGCTAGGTAGCTTTGTTTGTTTTATTTTTAATTGTGTCAGGCTATTTTACCATATAGCTGGTTAGACATGTGATTGCTTCAAAAAGGGCAACAATTTGTACAGCCACCGGTTTGAATCTTTAACTTAGCTAGTAGCGTTTGCTATCTAGCCAGCTTGTCCACTATTAGAATGTTGAGGATACAGTTAGCACACAAAATACATTTTTGTGTATGCAATCAAAAATAGCACAGGTAGCAGGCATTTTCAATGTAAGACACAGTGCGAGAACTGCGACTCAACCGACCGTTCAAGAAGAAATTGAGTTCAAGTGGTATATTTAAAATATTGTATCACAAAAGTTAATTCTGAACGCTCCACCAATGCAAGCAATATGATTATATATATATAAATATATATATTATGAATATCTCAAAAACTACTTGGAGCATCAAAAAACATTTGAATAGCAAATTATATTACACTACATTGTAGGGCTACCATTCGGAAACCGCTTGTAAACAAAGCCAATCCGCAACAACACGTAACACGGTGTAATGAGCACAAAACCTTTATGCTTGTCATATAATTTAAAATGTAAATTTTTCATGCTCCTACAAAGTTCCTACATTTTCCTACAATTTCTATGTAACTACAAAGGAATATAGGCTACTACCAAAACGCAATTTATAACACACAAATTAAGATTAAAAACATTGAGTGTGAGTACAGAAATCTCACCACAGGTCCTGCTAATTTTAGAACGTGCAAGATTTCTTCTTTGTAGCCGATGGGTACCCAGCTGCGCACGTGCCTTAGACAACCACCACAAACAGTCCATGAATTTGACGTTGACTTCGTGACCGAGCTCCTATCGCAGGTCAGGTCTCCATTCGTTTCGAGAGTTTTAGCTTTGATCTCCATTTCCAAACCTATCGTTATGAGTACGACTCTCTGTATACTTCACATTCCGGACTCAACTTAATAATAGTCTCTGAAGTTACAGCTTTGTTGACCTATTAACCTGACAAGGATGACGTGAGATAGGTCCGCCCAACTACAGGGGATTTGCATAGCTAATAAACCAGTGCTCACGTAGGCTGTGCCTTTTGAGCAGTCCATTGACATGTATGGCCTACTCTAAATACATTTGTAAAAACACAATTCCCAAAATCTTTCTGGGTATCAAATTATTGATAACAAAATGATGCCAAATCCCCTCATTTTGGGACCTTCTAATGCCCTTACTCCGAGAAAGGATCCATTTTACATCGAGCAGGGTTATTTGTCAAGATATTTGAATATTGCCAATATTTCTCTATTGGTGAAGAAGGACATAGACCCTACAGAGTATTCAAGCTACCGTCCCTCTCCACACTTAACTCTGACCTTAAGATACAGTAGATTATTTATACCCTTGATAAAGATGAACAAAAGAGATCGTATAAAGTAAACTATATAAGTAATGAGCTTTATTTTATGATCACAAAATTATGAAAATGATATTCTTTAATAATAATGCATTGGCACGAACCACAATGGAATAGTTCACAAATGATTATTTTTTCCGCAGAAAAATCAAGAATCACAAATATTCATACCCGCTATCAGTACTTTGTGGTTCCTCCCTTGGCCATTATAACAGCAAGTGGTCGCCTTCTGTAGGGTCATATGAGGTTATGGAATTTCTTAGGGGGGATCCTCAACCATTCCTCCATGCAGAATTGTTCTAGTAACTTCAGATTGTTGGGTTGACGTTTGTGGACTGCTTTTTTGAGTTCAAACCACAAATGTTCAATTGGATTCAGGTCTGGAGACTGAGATGGCCACGTCAGGACATTGATCTTGTGCTCTGTCATTCATTTTTTAGTTGCTTTGGACGTATGTTTGGGATTGTTGTCTTGTTGGAAGGTCCATCTGCGGCCAAGGTGTCGCTTCCTGGCAGGGGGAACAAGGTTTTTAGAAAAAATATCTTGGTACATGCTGAAGTTCATGGTTCCATCTATTTTAATAAGGCCCCAGGACCTGTGGATGCAAAACAACCCCAAAGCATTCAAGATTAATGTGATGAAGGTGCTACTAGCCTATATGCTAACCCATCAGCAATGATAGCCTACTGTAGCGGCCGAACAGTAGATTTTTAATGAATAAACTTTTGATTCAAGAACTCAGCCCAGTCTGTTTTATTATTTAGCCTCGGTAGAACGCTACAATACTAACTGTGATGAACTGCTGTCCTTGTTTGTAATTTCTAGAGGTTTGCTGATATTTTCCATCTCTCTTGAACCGCTAGCCCAGACAACCCACTAAAAGCCAGATAGTCCCGATTTCAATAGATAACACTCAACATCATATTGCGTTGTATGATGATGATATTGTAATGATCTGGGGTTTTGTGTTGTTCAGGGCACTGTCTAGCTGGGGGGGGTTGTTTCCCCCCGAGGGTTATAGGGAGGAAACCGGATGTAAGACTGAGAGAAGATGCGTGTGTTTGATTGTGCATGTGTGAGCTGTGACAATCTGAAGGCGTGGGTAGCAGCCGATAGCTACCGAATATAAATAAAGCATCACAGGTTTGACCACGACAAACTCTCCTCATCCTTCCTTGCATGCATCACAAGCGAGAACGCTACATTTGGTGTCAGAAGTGGGATTCGGACTTTCACGCGCTTTGTGCCGTTCGTAGCTCCGTATTGCTAACGTTAGTAATGACGGCGAGGGACGTGTCACGCAGCGAGGTCAAAAAGGAGATGGAGGAGGGAGGGCTTCCAGGCTTGGAAGAATGTCAGGCCGGTGCGGAGTGGGGTTGACAATCCCAGGGGACGAGGGAGTGACAGTCGCGGCTGCGGCGGCTGTACCCGGCACGGGCGTCGGTAGGGATAACGTGCGGAGTGTAGCACAATGTGGAGAGTGCGCACGGTGGTTGGAGAGCGGACCAGGCGCCGAAGTATTCGGGTAAAGGCAGCTTGGAGGCGTTTTTATGCAGTTTGAGCTGGCAGCCGAGCTGAATGGCTGGCCTATGGACAGTGGAAAGAAAGCTGCACGTCTCGTTTTGTCCCTCACGGATGACGCCCTGGCGTGCTTGACGGCGCTGGGCCCGGTCGAGCAGAGAAGACTATGGAGCTGTTGTGGGCGTTACAGAGGCGTTTGGTCGATGTGACAACAAGAGCATCGTGGTCACAGAGCTATGTAACCGGCACAGACGGGCGGTGAGTCCCTTCGTGCACTGGCAACTGACGTTGAGACACTCACAAGGCGAGCTTACGGCCATATGCCCCCGCAGTGCTGGTGAGTACGCCAGAGATCAGTTTGTCCGCGCCATCGAGCCGCGAGACCTGCGTGAACGGGTTCAGCTAAGACACCCGAGCACGCTGCAGGAGGCCTTGGAGCTGGCGCTGGAGAGAGAGGAACTGAGGGGTGAGACCACACAGGGGGGCATGAGAGAGGTCTCCCCCACGGTGAGGGTTGCAGTGGAGAGCAGCCCAGCCCGGGAACAGCCGGAGTGGGTGGGCGCGATGATGGAGCGGATGACCGAGCTGGTTCGTGCCGTGACATTGCAGCCCCAAGGAGGTGCGGCTCGTTCCCCAGGGCCCATGCGCTGCTGGGGGTGTGGCCGGGCCGGCCATCGCCTCAGGGACTGCCGCGATCGCCCGGAGAAGCAGGGAAACGGCAGGGGGTCCGTCTAGGCGGGGCGGAACGGACCCCTGGCGCCATGTCCCATGCTGATCTGTCTCCAGCGGAGGGAGCCAAAACGGCACAGCTGGGGAGTGGGGCTCTACTCCCCAGGAGCAGGCGATGGCGCTGAGTCGGTTATGGTGGTGGGCTGGACGCATGCAGGCAATTTTTGCTATGTCCCCGTCGCCCTGGCTGGGGCGCCGTGTTCGGCCCTGGTGGACACGGGTTCGACTGCGACGCTGATGAGGCCCGACATGGTTCCGGTGGGGACACAGCTGGAGCAGACGTCGGTGCAGCTGAGGACGGTGACGGGGGAGCTAGCCCCCATGTTGGGAAGGGGAAAGGTGGTGATAACAGTGGGGGGCCTGTCGGTGGAGCTCCGAGTGTGGGTAGCAGAGGTGCAGGACCCCTGCATACTGGGGTTAGACTTTTTGAAGTTTGCTCGCTGCCTGCTGGACCTGGGGGAGAACACGTTGAGCTTCCCTGGGGGCCCCACTGTCAGGATGATATCCCCCCCACGTTCCTCGAGGTCAGCACCACTGGCGGTGAAAACAACAGAGACACAAAGCTCCCGCCCCCTGAATGCCCGCCCAAGATGTTCCCCTGCCTACTCGACGGCTGAACGCTCATCCCCCATACCCCCTACCCCTGACAGTCAGCTCACCTCACCTGCCGGCAGTACACCCCTGTCCCCATCAGCAGCCCCGTTCACACCCAGTGCCCCCCTTCCCCTGGCGCAGCCAAACATGGAGGAAGAGGCAGACAGGCTAGCGGTTGTGAGGGGAATATGGGAACGCAGCTGTGGTCACTTGGAACCTGAACAGCAAGAGGAGCTGTGGCAGCTGCTAACTGAGTTCAAGGGCATTTTTGCCCTGACAGATGCTGAAATTGGCCGCACGCACTTGGTGCATCACCAAATAGACACGGGGGACGCCCGGCCTATCAGATCACCACCCCGCCGCCTTCCCATGGCGTACAGAGAAGCTGCAGAGTGCGCCATTGATGAGATGCAGCATGCGGGCATCATTGAGCCCTCTGCCAGCCCCTGGGCTTCGGGAGTGGTGATGGTGAAAAAGAAAAACACCTCCAAAATGAGATTCTGCGTCGACTACAGACCACTGAACAAGGTGACGAAGAAAGACTCCTACCCGATGCCCCACGTCGATGAGGCGCTGGACACAGTGGCTGGCTCGTCCTGGTTCTCCTCACTAGACCTGCGTGCTGGCTATTGGCAGGTGCCCCTCGACCCCGAGTCTAAACTGAAGACTGCCTTCTGCACGGCGAGGGGGCTGTGGCAATTCCGTGTCCTCAGCTTCGGGCTGTGCAACGCCCCAGCCACGTTTGAAAGGCTAATGGAGAGCGTGTTGATTGGCATCCCCCAGGAGGAGTGCGTCGTGTACCTGGACGACATACTGGCCCACGGCAGCTCCTTCCAGGCGGCCCTTCAGACGCTGAGACGGGTCCTGGGGAGGATAGCCGAGGCAGGGCTGAAACTTCACCCTGACAAATGCCACTTCATGAGGAGAGAAGTGGAGTTCTTGGGACACAAACTGACGGGGAGAGGGCATCAGCACGCAGGAGGAAGATAAGGGCGATCAAAGAGTGGCCCACCCCCACAGACAAAGAGCAGCTTGAGAGCTTCGTGGGGGCTCGCCTCATACTACAGGAGGTTTGTGAGGGGGTTCTCCTGCATCGCTGAGCCCCTATTCCGACTGAAGGAGAAAGGCGCTGACTTCACCTGGGCGCCTGAGTGTCAACAGGCGTTTGACCTCCTAAAAAACGCACTGACAGAAGCCCCTGTCCTCCGACCCCCAGACCTCTCCCTGCCGTTTGTCCTGGACACGGACGCCAGCAACGTGGGCATGGGGGCCGTGCTGTCTCAGGTGGGGCCGGAAGGAGAAAGAGCGGTGGCATACTTCAGCCACACGTTCAACAAGGCTGAGCGGAACTACTGCGTGACCCGCCGGGAGCTGCTGGCTGTCGTCAAGGCGGTCAAACACTTCAGGTACTACCTCTGTGGCCTGCCGTTCACCATCAGAACTGATCACGCAGCTCTCCAGTGGCTGATGTCCTTTCGAGAGCCGGAGGGGCAGGTGTGCCGCTGGCTGGAGAAGCTGGCAGACTTCAACTTCACCGTTGAGCACAGGGCCGGAGCCCGCCACACCAATGCTGACGCCCTGTCCCGACGCCCCTGTGCTCCGGGGGGGTGTCGATACTGCGAGAAGAGAGAGGCAAGGGAGAGAGAGCTCCGGGAGGAGGTGAAAATATGCCCGAGCACGAGGGAGGCGGGCCGGTCTGCAGGGAGCTGCAGGTGATCGGAGGGCGGAGTGGCGAACACAGCAGGAGCAGGACTCTGACTTACAGCCTGTGTTGCAGTGGGTGGAGACAGGTCAGAGGCCGCCCTGGGGGGAGGTGGCAGGGGGCACCACTGCCACAAAGGGACTGTGGGCAGACTTTGCAGCTCTGCGGGTGTGTGATGGGGTCCTACAGAGAGCTTGGAGGGAGCCGGCTACGGGAGAGAACAGGTGGCGTGTGGTGGTCCCCAAGGCAATGAGGAGACTGTGTTGAAAAGCTCCCATGGCACCACGGGGCAGGGCACTTTGGCATCACGAAAACCCTCCGCCGCCTCCGTCAGGGGTTCTACTGGGGGCAGATAAAAAGGGACGTAGAGGACTTCTGCCGCCGCTGCGACCTCTGCGCAGCATACAAGGGCCCACCAGATCAGTCCCACGCACTGCTCCAGCAGCTGGGGGTGGGAGCCCCCATGGAGAGAGTGGCGGTGGATGTGATGGGGCCGTTTCCCTGCACTGACAAAGGGAATCGCTACGTGCTGGCCGCCATGGACTATTTCACGAAGTGGCCGGAGCGTACGCATTACCGGATCAGGAGGCAGAGACTGTGGTTGATGCGCTGGTGGAGGGCATGTTCAGTCGGTTCGGTGCAGCGGAAACCCTCCACAGCGATCAAGGGAGGAACTTTGAATCACGTGTCTTTGCCACCATGTGCGAGCGGCTCGGCACGAAGAAGACCCGAACCACTGCTCTGCACCCACAAAGTGATGGGCTAGTGGAAAGATTCAATCGGACCCTGGGCAAACAGCTAGCCATTCTCACAGCAGAGCACCAGCGAGACTGGGACATGCACCTCCCTCTTGTTCTCATGGCATACCGATCCGCCGTCCAGGAATCCACCTCCTGCACCCCAGCACTGCTCATGCTGGGCCGGGAGCTTCGGACGCCGATGGAGGTGGCGTTTGGCAAGCCCCCTGACACTCCCCCCGTCCCCCCGGGGAGGGAGTATGCCAGGAGACTCCAGGAGCGAATGGAGTCCGCCCACAACTTTGCCCGGGATCAGCTGGAAAAGGCGGGCATGAGGCAAAAAAAGGAACTACGATGTGCGGGCTAAGGGGAGGCACTTCCAGGCTGGGGAACTGGTCTGGGTGTATAGCCCTCGGAGGAAGAGAGGGCGGTGCCCTAAACTGGACTGTCACTGGCTGGGGCCTTGCAGGGTGCTGGAGAGGTTGGGGGAGGTGGTATACAGGGTGCAGCTGCCGCTCAGGGGGAGGAAAGTTGCTCTTCACAGAGACAGACTGGCCCCGTACAGAGGGGATTGCCTCCCTCTTCAAGACCCGGCCCTCCCAGCGGCCTCACCGAGAGACAGTGTTCTGGCCACCACCAGGTCCGGACGTACACGTCGTTCGAGGGGAGTGCACCGTAGTCCACCAGCAGACAGGGGTCCCCCTCCCCTGTTTCGGGGCCATCAGAATCACTCACTGTGTCCCCGTGCGTGACAGCCATCGCACCCCGGACACTTTCTGTCCCGGAGCAGCAGCAGCAGCAGCAGGTCGATCTGACAGGGCAACGCGACCGCGGAGGCGGAGGCGGCCGCCAGGTCGTTTCGAGGACTTTGTAAAGTTAAAAAGAGAGAAATGTTGTTCTGCTTGGAATTAAAAAATGTTACTGGGAATGTTCTGTTATGATGGTATGTGCATGTGGTTAAGGTGTCTCTCGGGGCGAGAGCTCAGAAGGGGGGGGATAGTGTAATGATCTGGGGTTTTGTGTTGTTCAGGGCACTGTCTAGCTGGGGGGGGTTGTTTCCCCCCGAGGGTTATAGGGAGGAAACCGGATGTAAGACTGAGAGAAGATGCGTGTGTTTGATTGTGCATGTGTGAGCTGTGACAATCTGAAGGCGTGGGTAGCAGCCGATAGCTACCGAATATAAATAAAGCATCACAGGTTTGACCACGACAAACTCTCCTCATCCTTCCTTGCATGCATCACAAGCGAGAACGCTACAATATGTTGCTATTTTTAGATGACGCCCTTTATTCGGGCCCCTTGCCTTTTACCTATATTCAACCAGTTTGTGGTCTAAATGACATAATTCTCTCCAAGCTCACATCTGAATTGTCAAACTGAATGTAGCCTACTGTTAATTTCATAAATACAACGCTACTACCGGTGCCACGCCGCACCTCTCGGATTTTGCGATAGATTTTCAGATGCCTCTTAAATTCTTCTGAAGGGGCAAGCGCGCTTAAAATTCTCTACTGGCCGACGAGAAATGAGCGATCGTGATTTACCTTTACCTAATTAAAAGTTATATTAGCCTATTGGGCTTTCACGTTACAAACTTTAACTTTCGAGTTCAATCCGTCTGCCTCTGTCTCTTGGCGAAGCCTAGCGGAAGGTCTTGCACACGCTATTATTACCCTATTTTCAAATATTCCCATCGAACAATGTACATTACAAAACGGTCCAATTATTACCCAACGAATGTCTGCCTGGCTTATGCTACTGCAGAGAACTTCTGCAACATTACATTGAAATTTCATAAAAACAAACATTTTATTTTTTTAACAACCCAGGGGTTCTATTACGTAGTCGTCCATTTTTTTCCCACTGGGTGATATTTTTATAAGGAAGGGTTGCGCATTCCAATACACACACAAGTGTTTTAATGCACCCGCTTCATCTCTTAATTTACAGCTGAGATCTGTATTGCGTGCTTATGTGATACCTTGGCGTACAGTGCTTCCTATCGGCCTACATACCTAAAATGTTTTGTACAGAGGGTTGGAAAAGTGGTATAGTTTCCACAGTTCACGGATACCTAATGCAAAGTTCGTACAAATCCCCCATCATCAAGACAATGTGGGAAAGAGGGTTGGCGCACAATGGAGGGTGTGTGAATTAAAAAAACATTTGCCATTGTGCAAGTTTCGGGCTCTAGTTTGGTGAGAATCACCAGGCAGGCAGTGGGCTGCGCCAAATTCCTTGCTTTGCGAGACGTATATTACCTGTAGAAATCCTCAAAAAATGTTTGGACGGGCTTACCACTAAGCATCATATTAGAAACAACACTGGACATCCATACTAGATTTCTCTATTAATGTGAACTAGGCTGACTGAACGAACTGAAAAACTGGTCTCACAGTCAGTAGGCTAACACAGCACACTGACACAGTACAAAGAACGAATCAGTGACTATATTGTACTGCTTTCTTAAACGCTCTCTAAAAACGAATGCAAGTATTGGCACTCGACGCGAGATTTCCTGAAACTGAAAAGTAAAGTATTATTGTAATGTTGTGGGTATAGCGTATAATAGAGGGGACGTCAATAATGCGCACAATTCCGCAAATGGGTTGGAGCCTGAAGATCAAATTGAACGTCACGCAGCCAGTTGAACTTAATATGACTACTATTGTCCGTTTTTATACTGCGTAGGAGCACTGGGCTACTGTAAAATATATAGCCTACCTATAGATTTATTAACGGAGAAATAAATTATGTTTAGAACTTTCTGTTTGTTTAGAGAGATCAATAGTAGCTAATGTCATGTCCACGACACGGTCTATAATATAGACCTCTTCTGAAGAAATGCGTAGTACATTTACATAGCCTACTTTTTGTCATGTATCCCTATGGAGATTCTGCGTAGCCTAGCGCTGATCTAGTACAGTATATAAGGGACAGCCTGATTGGCGGTGGTGTAGCCCATATTATTACACTACAGACATTTGGCTAATTTGGTACCGTATCGTACCTCTAAATAATTGGCTTCATAATGACCCTGAATAGGATGCATGATAGCCTCTACATAGAGAAGAAACCGGTCATGCTAACCTGTAAATTTGAGTGCTTTGAAAACTGTCCCATTGTACAAATTCAAATTAGACAATTCCATAGCTTTTAAGATAAACAGAAATACTGTATAATACATTAATAATAGCCTACCTGTGGAAAGACAAACCACTTGAACCAGAATTACTATTACAACCAAAATCTGCACATGACAGCATTTTTATTCCACAACAACAAAAAACACATTCTAGGAGATGTTATATACATTATTTGCATCTTGTTTGCTTATATAAAGAGCGAATTGCAAGATGTGCATTAATACATGGTAAGAACAATCATAGTTCACGCAAGAAATCAGTGCAGTAATACAGCGATAGACATCGTTGTTGGCAGCTGCATACCATACCTGTAACACTGGGAAGGAAAAGGTAAGTAAATTATTAATTCTTTTGAGGAGTAAACAAGAATAAAAATACAAAAAGTAGTAAACAAGTAGGCAGTGGTGATGGCAATTGGCTAGATGTACAGAATTCAGTGGTAGTGGAGTCTGAAAAGGTGGGTTTTGAGTCTCTTGCGGAAGATCCTGACCGAGTGCGGAAGATCATTCCACCACCGAGGGATCAGGACAGAGAAGAGGCGAGACCGCGAGGAGCAGCTGCCGAGCGCCCGGAGGGATGGGACAGTCAATTTGCCAGAGGAGGCGGAGCGGAGGGGTCTGGCTGGGGTGTAGGTTGTGATGAGTGTCTGCAGGTAAGGTAAGGGGGAGCAGTTCCTCTTGCCGCTTGATAAGCCACGTGCGTGTTGTCTACCAACACCCTCCCCCAAAACTATGTCAAGCCTGCAGGAGCCTACAATTATGTGAAGTTGGTGGGAGTTAGTGTCAAAGTTGCAAAAATGAAATCCCAAAGGTGAGTGCACAGGTTTTATTTTATCTAATTAAAAATCATAATCCCAAATGGTGACCCGCTTCAGTTCTTGAATCTGAAAAAGGGGGGAAAGTGGTTTAAACATTGAAATTACCTTTGTTTATCCATATTTTTGGATATACAAGAATATATTGCAAGTAATGTTATATTTTACCTTAGCTTGGCCAATGCAGTCTATACTGAGAGTTCAACACCGTGAATAGCGTGGAAAGAATATAGAACTCATCCTGATGCATGACATCACGTGCAAGCTGCAGCCACATGTGCATGGAATTCTGACCTTTCCTACAATTGAATTTGTAGTCATTTGAATAGTCAGCTATAAAGTAAAACAATTTAGTCCTTCACATTTTGTCCATCCATTCTCAGAGAAACTTTCCAGCCTTTCCAAATTTAGAGACCAAATTTGTATTGCCAGCTTTTCATGCTTATGGGCATGTCCTTCATGTATTGCACATTACAAGTTTTCATAATTTTTAGATGATGCTCCACACAAGATGTGTGGAAGGTACTGGATTGGCAGATGGAGAGGTTCTGGCCATATTTCAGGCATTTTGCCAAGGTCACTAAGGAGATGCAACTGCCCCCACTGCATCAACCTCCTGACTGATGCTCTACTCTGCTATGGGACAGAGATTTGGCAGAAACTATGTTAGTATACTTAAAATGTAATCCTTCTATTTAAAGTTAGTTGATCTCCAGTGATGGTCCCACAGAGGCTCTCCAAAGCAACAAGGCTGCTGCTGAGGCAGAGAAGGAGGTCGTGATTTCTCTTCCAGGTGTACAATCAACATTATAGTATGTCTCATGGAATTTCAGGCTCAATTGTAAATGTTACCTCTTTCAATGTTACCTTTTTTTTTTTTTATTGTTTCAGATTTTTTACCGTTTTTCTCCCAATTTAGTATCCAATTTCACCCTCTATTTATTTCGATTCGCCCCCTCCCCTACAAACTCGCCGCCCGTCCTCCAGGTCAAGTTATTCCCTGGGGCCGGCCGGCCTCCTCCGAGATGGAACACGCCTATTATTTTGTCCACAGGGAAGTCCTCCACGCTACTCAGCGAGCTTGTGCTGGTTCACCCTGCCCCCTCCCCCTGAGGCAGACAGCCAAATTCCGCCCCCGATCAGGGCTCCTGGCCAGGGTCAGTCTGGCACAGTCGGGTTTCAAACTGCGACCGCAATAGGCAGCTCACACTCACAAAACACCAGTCAAAGCCGTGGCCAGCGTCGGAAGTTGAAACCACTAGACCACGCGGGAGGCCCTAGGCGGTGGGCTATATAATAAGCAAACAATGACTGCACAAGTGTCACAGCCAGTCTAGCTGCTAGACTTTGAGGGAAACAACTGCTGTATCAAAAAATGTTGCTAGAGGTAAACAAATGTAGCTACACAGTAGGAGTGCATCTGAATCCGAATACCCTATTCAGAAATGCACACATAATGCATTCTGTACCTGAAGATGATCAATGATATTCAGAAGATTTTTTTTCATGCTATTTTTTAGGTACCATTTGGCCTGTAGAAATTAACTTCTGATTTCGCTATCTTACTTTTCACTGACAAGAGTGGCCGGAGTCTGCTGCTGAGACACACACACACACACATCTACATACACACATGCTTAAATGCATGCTAAATGCTTAAAATGTAAAATGTAAATGTACACACACACAGGCTACAAAGCCAGTGTGTGTGTTTGGGAAATAATTATCTCCTGCAGTCTGCTTGCCTGTGGTTGGCCTGGTTTTAACACTGGTTTTGCTGCACAAATAGTCTGATTATTTTGATTGCAAATAAAAATGTAATTTGACACTTGAAACAATGAAACTTGTGAGGCTGCCTTTCACTACCACTTCAGAGCGTTGTGGGGGGGGTCTGCTGTGGATATACACTCACATACACAAAACCGGGGGGCACAAATCTTCTAGCTTAGTTCACTTTCACTGATAGATATTTGAATATTTGATTGCTACCTACAACAATAACAATTATATGAATATTATGGTATAGGGGTTAGCAACTCGTTTGCCAGCTAACTCGCCTCTGCCACTGATTCCGGTGGAAGAACAACATTATTCACGGAGCAGTATTCTCGCAGTAAAACAAATGAAGGAAGAAATCTGTTTAACTTGCTCTTCATCCTCTAGCTAGACAAGCAGCTCTCTCGTGAGGTTGCTAGTGTGAAGTCAAGCTTTCTTGTTAGCCAGCTAGCTAACTAGCAAACTAATGAGGCAGTACTTGGCATGAAACACATGCTAGCTAATAAGCCAGTGAGCTGCACTAATATTAACCTGGCTCACTTGACAACGCCCTGATCTTAAACATTGTAGCTAGCTAGCTAACCTTATGCAGATATCTAAACTGGAGCTCGAACGATAATGTCACCCTACATCTACATATAAGTTTGCTTATTGCTAAGTTTGCTGCATAATTCCTATTCAGTGACAATCAACAGAATAAACCTGCCTGTTTACTACTCACCTTTATGCAAATAATAAAAAGAATAATGTGCTTTTCAGACTCTTCACAATAAGGCTAATACAACTTAAGATAAACATTGATCACATCAAAGCAAAGAACACATCTTATTACTGTAGGGTTGTGTTTGTTGTAATCAAGAAGTAAAATATTAAGTTGTACCGAACCCAGAGCAGTCTGGATATACAATTAAGCATTTTCTGTATTTAAATCAGCGAGTTCAGCTCTGAGTGCCCTCTATGGTACCCATCAATCAATCAATCAATCAATCTTTATTTTTGTATAGCGCCATTTACAAACAGGTTGTCACACAGCTTCTTCAATTGGCATTTTCCAGAGGGAATCAAAAACCAGAAAACCATTGGAGCCAATGTGGAGACTGGAAAATTATTCCCTGACCCCTTAAAAGGCGGTCGAGATGAACTCCTGGAAAATTGTGGGATACAGAGAAAAACAACACAAATAGTCCTTGAGGCTCATGAGGCTTAACAGACCACCGGAAGGGCATTCTAAGTGTAGGAGTGGGGTGGACCTCATCCCTCCAGATACCAGGGCAGGGCGGGGATGGAACCAGCAGCTAGGGTCTGGGCCAGCGGCATCCGGCTAACACATGGCAGGGGTGGGGGTTGACTCTGGGGCAGGTGAGCTCCGGGCAGGTGCCACAAGGCCGGGGAGAAAAGAGGAAAGGTGCAATTATGACTATGATAAATATCACACCGGATCAGGGGAAGAGTAGTGATAACACTTTTGCACCAGCAGAAGTAATCTAGGCAGCATAACTAATTAGGTGAGTGGCACAGGGAGCACACAGCCATGAGGGCACTCAGAGACCATCCCACCACATCATCAGCAGTCCTGATAGGGGCGGATCATCACTTATGATTGGTGACAGTAAGGATAGCTCATTGCACCAGAAGGCTCTATTGCTACGCCCTCCACATCTGCACCTAATGACTATAAGAGAGACTAAAGAGATGTGTTTTTAACCTAGACTTGAAAATTGAGACCGTGTCTGACTCCTTCACAGAGATGGGTAGACTGTTCCACAGTAAAGGAGCTCTATAGGAGAAAGCTCTGCCACCTGCTGTATTTTTGATATTCTAGGGACTACCAAGTTGCCTGCATCTTGTGAGCGAAGTGAACGTGGGGATTGTACGGATGAAGTAGATCCGTCAAGTAAGAGGGTGCAAGTCCATGCAACACCTTATAAGTTAAGAGGAGTACCTTATAGTCTACACGATAGTTTATAGGAAGCCAGTGAAGTGACGCTAACACAGGACTAATGTGCTCATATTTCTTTGTTCTAGTCAGGATCCTTGCAGCAGCATTCTGTACGAGTTGTAGGCTCCTGAGTGAGGCATTGGAACAGCCAGACAGTAATGCATTGCAATAATCTAATCTAGATGTAACAAAGGCATGTACCAATTTTTCTGCATCTATTAATGACAGGAAGCCCCTAATTTTGGCAATATTCCTCAGGTGAAAAAAGGCTACTCTGGAAATGTTTTTGATGTGACTATCAAATGAGAGACCAGGATCTATAGTAACACCAAGGTCTTTTACCACCAAACCTGCAGCAACAGAGCAACCATCCAGATTAAGAGATAAATCAGATAACCCTCTTCTGAGGTTTTTGGGCCCCAATGATGCCCCATGATGCAACTCATGATCAGAACACGGATGTAGGCAGGATCAATTACAATTGGACAGCCACATGAATCTACTGTGATGCAGTGCACGCTTTAAGATTGTCTCTATCCGCCTGTCTCATTCTGACAGTGAGGGAGAGAGGGTAGCCCTGCAGTGAAGAACTCTGGCTTGTGACAGTGAACACTGAGGCTGAGAGCTCCAAGAACCTTCCCAGCTTCTGATGTCTTGCGCAGGTTAAATTATTGGCACTGTGTTCCAGAATGTTCCAAAAGTGAATCTATGACTGCCCTTTGAGTCCCCTCTGTGCCCATGTCCTTCACACAGTGCCTTAGGAATTCATTTTCACCAATGCTCTGAATCACTCCATTAGCTAAACTCTAGTGATGGATTAGGACCAGCTCTGCTCCCAGCCAAGCTCTGCTGCATTACCACAGGCTTGCCAAAACTGACTGCATTTCTTCTGATAGTGCATGTTTTCTCAAGGTCACACTTAACTGATCTGAACTGAAATGCCAACCTGCATAGTATTACAACAGCAGATGACAGCACATCATGTCCAAAGAATTCTATCTTTGCATCCCAGTTAGGGTGTTGTGGTCTTATTAGGTGTGTTTTATTGCAGGGTTACAGGGCGTAGTGTGTTTTACAGCAGGGTGCAGTGTGTTTTACAGCAGGGTGCAGTGTGTTTTACAGCAGGGTGCAGTGTGTTTTACAGCAGGGTGCAGTGTGTTTTACAGCAGGGCGCAGTGTGTTTTACAGCAGTTTTATCTGCTTTTGGTGGAAACCACAGCAGCTTAAAAAACGTTCAAAATCCAACCTAGTGATGACATGTATTGTGTTAATAGTGCTGTGAAACCTCTCATAAATGTGTGAAAATATAACAAAGTTGAAAATACATGGTTTTCAAAGGATTTACACCCAATAACTGGTGTGGATGGAAAACCAGAGCAGCAGCATGTTCAAACCATGACGGATTACATACAAACAGTTTACAGAACTGTGATTGTGTGTGAAATGGAACAACATTTTCAAATACATTTATTTGTATAGGAACTATCCTCAAGATCTGGTCTAAAGTGGATAACCGCATCAGCTACACTTATCAACAGAAATAGATCAGCAATTTGTGAAAATGGAAGGAAGATGAAAAATGAATTGTTTTCAAAGGCTTTCTACCCAAGAACTGGTCTAGATGGACAACAGCAGCTAGACCAGGGCTGAACATTGCCATCTGGTGGCCCAGGAATAATATATTACCCCTGCAGAGTAGTTAGTCATGCTTATTGATGGCCCGAGGGGCCACAATGAAAAACAATTATATAATATTGTTTGACATATTTTATTGTTTAGCCTCTAAGGCAAATCCATATTTTATTGTTTTACCACGACAAAAAAAATCAACCTGACACAAAAAAATGAAAATGGAAAAGTGAAAACGTGGTTTTCACAGGATTTGCACCCTAGAACTGGTCTAGATGGATAATTTATAATGGGGTGGCTATTTTCAAACAAAGAATAAAAAACGTATACAAATGATTTCATATACACTTAGACATTTTGGGATGTGATATAAGAAATGTAACAAGTAATGAGATGAAGATGAAGAAAAACAGGGCCAAGTTACTTGAATGAATGTAAGAAAATATGGGAAGCATTGCACTGGAACAATGTTTGTTTAGTTCAGCTGTGAAATACAGTATATTGGTGAGAGTTTAGTTGTAACTTGGTGTCATTTTGATATCAGCAATTTGGTATGCAGAGTGAATTTAGGAATTGTAATTTATAGATGTCCAGAGAGTATATGTTTTGTATATTTTAGTAACTTGGCTTTTTTATGTTCAAAACATTTTTGAGATATCATGAATTTGAATTGTAGCTTACATTAGAGGTGATTTTAATGTCATATTATTATAAATATTAATGTCATGTGTAAGCGTTTATAAGTGTATCAACAATTGAGTCATGACATTAATTTTGTTGTATTTACTTTAACTATTTGTGGTATGATGTACGGCTGTCACTGAATTAATAAAGCAATTGTTGAATATGTTCCAAAGATCACACTTGCCATCCCAAAATATACTTTATGGAATACTCTCACGGGCGTTTCTCTCTTTCAGATACAAGGAGTAATTGTATTGATGTGACCTTGGCCTCTGTGGCTCCAAGTACAACATTAATGTTTATTTCTCTAGTCTGAAAAACAAATGTCTTTTAAGAATCTGGCCCTCGCTCCAGACCAAATGCTCAAACTTTTGTGCTGTGTCATGGCCCTCCATGGTGGCAAATAGGTGGCTAATTCATTTTTTATAAACCTAACATGAAGAGAGCTAAGGGTTTTCAGGAGACAGCGTGACAGGTCTGCGCTCAGCTATTGCCTCTTCCTAATGTGTCCTTGCCAAAAAGTACAGTTTTAGAGATGTGCATTCAAGGACATTACCATTCCATCTGAGTGTTTCTGAGTTTATCTTTTGTACTCTGTGTTGAGTTGTTGTATGATGCACATTGGCTAACCAAATTTCTAGGAGGAATACTATTCCAAAAAAACTGTAACAGGACCAAAATAATAGGGCCACCCAAAGCACTTCATCAGCTACATTTTAATCCTTTGAACCAGTGATTTTATATTCCTTCTTCTCCAAAGATCACAAATGCTTGGTATCTATTGCAGGCCAAAAAAAGAGAAAAACGAGGGGAATCCCAGCACTACCCCCATGCACACCACTGGAGGCAGTCAAACACTAGGGCTGGAAAAGCGGATCATATGTACACAATACCAGAGGGGAGGGCAGGTGAGCCTACAGAGGTACAAATGTATAAATGTTTCACCCAGAAGTGTTGGTGGTGTCGCTTTCTCCAGCGAGAATGTCACTACAGTGTTTCCCTGTCACCGTAGCTCAGTCTCCAGTAGCTTTGGAGTGAGCTTTCACGTTTATGTCCACTCACGGACATCTGATCTGCGGAGGCAGTGATTTATGTATATATTGGTGTCTGCTGCTCTGCGTATCCTCGGCAACATTGGCATGAGGTAGTTCACTCCCAGCGGCTCCATCGTGTACCTGCAACAGACACAAATATCACAAATTAGTATAAATTCTGTAACGTTGCATTAGCTAACATTAGTTCGTATTGGGTATAGGCTACATGACGTCACATACCAAAGGTCTTTTGTTGTCCTTCATCAGGCACCATGACAGGCTCAATGGTGAGTTTTGAATTTATTTTGGTACTGATGTGAAATCAACACCAATTCCCTTCTCATCACACCAGTTAGTGAATAAATTGAGCACCTACTTGATTTGCTGCACCATATTTTTTTCATTTCAGATCATTTCAAAATGTGTCTATATTGCTTTTAAGCACCGGAGCATGATGTCCACCCATTTTACATTGGTATTCTCCAAACTCTACCCGTTTTATAATAACCCATAAGTTACTGTCAAAATGTTGTGCAAAGTTAAGTGGGAGGTGTCAGGGATCACATGGTCTGGGGTGTATTTCTCAGCTGTTTTTCAAAACTGTTTCAAGGTACCGTTGGAATCGGGCCGACTCCCTCTTTCACATGTATTACATTACATTACATTACAGGCATTTGGCAGGCGCTCTTATCCAGAGCGACCTACAACAAAGTGTTAACCGTAGTCAAGAACAGTTTCGCTGAAAGCCACCCTAGAGGGAAGTACAATTCCAGGTGCTAGGAGCAACCACATAGTTAAACTAGGACCCTGTAGGTAAATCTGTAGCCACAATTCAAAGGCAGCAATAAAACAATTAGTGCAGAAAATATAGGCGAAATAATGCCTAAAACCTAATACAATACATAAACAAGTAGACATGATATAGCAATACTAATACTAAACAGCTATGTCCCTAAGTAACAAAACCGGACTACAGGGAGAGGTGCACCCTGAAGAGGTGAGTCTTCGCTTGAAGGTGGCCAGGGTCTCAGCTGTCCTGACTTCCACGGGAAGGTCATTCCACCATCGAGGAGCCAGAACCGACAGAAGACGTGACCGAGAAGCACGTCTGAATGTATGAATTTATGAATTTGAAGTCTCTGTCTCTGTGAAATGTTTCCTGTAAACACTATCCATATGTGCTTGCTCTTTGAGAGAAGAAAGAGCCTCTGTTTGATGTGGAAATCGGTGTCTTCCTATTTTGCTCTCCAGGACCAAACATCACTGTCAACCTGGAATGCTTCATCATAGGTCAGGGATTGTACTCCAAGCACAAGTGTCGTCACATTTGCCTTGACCTTTTCAGCAGCCTTTGCCATTCTCCTTGAAAGTCGGATGGCAATACTTTGATCAGGGTAATGGACATGATAACAAGACAGTTGGCAGAGTTTTGCGAAGATACAAGACAGTTCTGTCCAGACAGTGTTTACAAAAAAAGAGAAAGTTAACAGTGAAGACATAAAGCAACATGTCATACTTACTTTAGTTGAGAATGAATTATGATTGTTCAAAACATGTATATACTGTAAATATCTAACCTGCATATTTCTTTATCAAGCCAGTGAGGAACTTCCACTCTAGCACCAGACTGTAAATGGCTTCCAGAGTAGTCTGCAGTCAGACAACAAAGTACAACAAGCAACGTGGCAGGTGGCAATTGGGACCATACATAATGGATTAACACTAATATAAAAACAGAATCAGAAAGAAAGCTTTGATACATTGTTTTTACAGTTGCTAAAGTTGTCCATCAATGCATTCTGGTAAGTGTAGTGCTAAATGATGTCAAACGGAAGTAACGCCATCTTTATGCATGTCCGTTATTCATAAAATTGCCTAACACAGTTATAGAAAAATGCATAGGTACCTCTCGATCTGTTCAACCTGGTCCACAGCTATGCCACGGCTAAAAATGCATTAGAGAGCATACATGAATGCATGCCAAAGCAAAGCAAAACATTCCACCATTTGAAATGTGATTGTTCCTACCATGTATTGATGCACATCTTGTAAGTCGCTCTGGATAAGAGCGTCTGCTAAATGCTTAAAATGTAAAATGTAAAAAATGAAATGGATTACATACATTGCAATTTGATGACTCTGTAGCGTCGCAGCGCACTGCTCCCCCCAGGACACGGTAGACTTGTTTAAGTGAGTGACTCACACTCCTGCCCCATTATTTTATTGACTCTGAGGTTATCCCTAAAACATCATCATCAGTCAAAAAGAGGGGTGCTTTGACTGGTGCTTTGCGAGTGTGAGCTGCCTATTGCAGTCGCAGTTTGAAACCCGACTGTGCCAGACCGACCATGGCCAGGAGCCCTGATCGGGGGCGGAATTTGGCTGTCTGCCCCAGGGGGAGGGGGGAGGGTGAGCTGGCACGAGCTCGCTGAGTAGCGTGGAGGACTTCCCTGTGGACAAAATAATAGGCGTGTTCCGTCTCAGAGGAGGATTACATTTTAAGTATACTAACATTGTTTCTGCCAAATCTCTGTCACATAGCAGAGTAGAGCATCAGTCAGGAGGTTGATGCAGTGGGGGCAGTGTCATCTCCTTAGTGACCTTGGCAAAATGCCTGAAATATCGCCAGAACTTCTCCATCTGTCAATCCAGTACCTTCCACATATCTTGTGTGGAGCATCATCTAAAAATTATGAAAAATTGTAATGTGCAATACATGAAGGAATACAATCAAGATTTCTAAGTGATGTTAATCTTCACGTACCTAACATGACAATTCATGCCTATAAGCATGAAAAACCGACCTCTACAAATGGTCTCTACATTTGGAAAGGCTGGAAAGTTTCTCTGAGAATGAATGGACAAAATGTGAAGGACTAAATTGTTTTACTTTATAACTGACTATTCAAATGACTACAAATTCAATTGTAGGAAATTACATGCACATGTGGCTGCAGCTTGCACATGATGTCATGCATCAGGATGAGTTTGATGTTATTTCCATGCTATTGGCGGTGTTGAACTCTCAGTATAGACTGCATTGGCCAAGCTTAGGTAAAATATTACATTATTTGCAATATATTCTTGTCATGAAACAAGTACATCCAAAAATACGAATAAACAAAGGTAATTTCAATGTTTAAACCATCCCCACTTTCCCCCTTTTTCAGATTCAAGAACTGAAGCGGGTTTAGCAGACATTTACTTCAGGGTGCTCTACAACCCCATATTCACGTAGGTCTGCAGTACAATTTCTATGTCTATTAAAGTCAGTGAAAAAGTAGGACACTCCCTTTTTCAGATACAGAATGTAATTAATGCAAATAATGTACATCTCCTAGAATGTGTTTCTTTTTTATTGCTGAATAAAAATGCTGTCATGTGCAGATTTTGGTTGTAATAATCATTCTGGTTCAAGTGGTTTGTCTTCCCACAGGTAGGCTATTATTAATCGCCATAAATAAATGTGACACAGTATTTATGTTTATCTTAAAAGTTAAGGAATTGTCTAATTTGAATTTGTACAATGGGATACATGTAAATCTCTCAGTGTTACTAATCTGTGACAAGTTTTCACAGCACCTAAACGTAGAGGTCAGCATGACCGGTTTCTTCTCTATGTAGAGGCTATCATGCATCCTATTCAGGGTCATTATGAAACGTAATTATTTATAGGTTCGAGGAACGATACCAAATTAGCTAAATGTCTGTAGTGTAATAATTTGAGCTACACCACCGCCAATCAGGCTGTACCGTATTGAACTCAAGCATACATAGATCAGACGCTGAAACCAGGCAGAATCTCCATAGGGATCATTATGACAATTATTTAAAGTTAATGTAAATGTCCCTTACAACTATATACAGAAACTCCATAGGGCATTTCTTCAGAAGAGGTCTATATCATAGACCGTATCGTGGACATGACATTAGCTACTATTGATCTCTAAACAAACAGAAAGTTCTAAATATAATTTATTTCTCCGTTAAAAATCTATAAGTAGGCTACATATTTTACAGCAGCCCAGTGCTCCTACGCAGTATAAAAACGGACAATAATAGTCCTATTAAGTTCAACTAGCTGCGTGACGTTCAATTTGATCTTCAGGCTCCAACCCATTTGCGGAACTGTGCGCATTATTGACGTCCCCTATATTATGCCCACAACATTACAATAATACTTTACAGTTTAAGGGAATCTCGCGTCTGAGTGCCAATGCTTAAGAAAGCAGTACAATATAGTCACTGATTCGTTCTTTGTACTGTGTCAGTGTGCTGTGTTAGCTTACTGACTGTGAGACCAGTACTTCAGTTCGTTCAGTCAGCGCAGTTCACTTTAATAGAAAAATCTAGTATGTGGATCTAGTATTGATGTCCAGTATCGTGCTTAGTGGTTTTTTGAGGATTTCTACAGGCAATATACGTCTCGCAAAGCAAGGAATTTGGCGCAGCCCACTGCCTGCCTGGTGATACCAGGTGCGATTGTCGCTACCATTCTCACCAAACTAGAGCCCGAAACTTGCACAATGGCAAATGTTTTTTTATTCACACACCCTCCATTGTGCGCCAACCCTCTTTCCCACATTGTCTTCATGATGAGGGATTTGTACGAACTTTGCATAAGGTATCCGTGAACTGTGGAAACTAGACCACTTTTCCAACCCTCTGTACAAAACATTTTATGGAAGGGATGTAGGCCTATAGGAAGCACTGTACGCAAAGGTATCACATAAGCACGCAATACAGATCTCAGCTGGAAATTAAGAGATGAAGCGGGTGCGTTAAAACACGTGTGTGTGTATTGGAATGCGCAACACTTCCTTGGACGACTACGTAATAGAAACCCTGGGTTGTTAAAAAAAAAAAAATGTTTGTTTTTATGAAATTTCAATGTAATGTTGCAGAAGTTCTCTGCAGTAGCCTAAACCAGGCAGACATTCGTTGGGTAATAATTGGATCATTTCGTAATTTGCATTGTTCGATGAAAATATTTGAAAATAGGGTAATAATAGCGTGTGCAAGACCTTCCGCTAGGCTTCGCCAAGAGACAGAGGCAGACGGATTGAACTCGAAAGTAAAAGTTTGTAATGTGAAAGCCCAATAATATAATTATTGAATTTTAAGCGCGCTTGCCTCTTTAGAAGAATTGTAAAAACATATCTGAAAATCGGTGCGGCGCGGCACAGGTAGCCTAGTAGTATTGTACTGATGAAATTAACAGTAGGCTACATTTAGGTTGACAATTCAGATGTGTGCTTGGAGAGAATTACGTCATTTAGACCACAAAAATGGTTGAATATAGATAAAAGGCAAGGGGCCTGAATAAGAGGCGTCATCTGAAAATAGCAACATATCATCATCATACAACGCAATATGATGTTGAGTGTTATCTATTGAAATCGGGACTATCTGGCTTTTAGTGGGTTGCCTGAGCTAGCGGTTCAAGAGACATGGAAAATAGCAGCAAACCTCTAGAAATTCGAAACAAGGACAGCAGTTCATCCCAGTTAGTATCATTGCTGATGGGCTAGCATATAGGCTAGCACCTTCATCACATTCATCTTGAATGCTTTGGGGTTGTTTTGTATCCACAGGTCCTGGGGCCCTTATTAAAATAAATGGAACCATGAACTTCAGCATGTACCAAGATATTTTTTCCAAAAACCTTGTTCCCCCTGCCAGGAAGCTACACCTTAGCCGCAGATGGACCTTCCAACAAGACAACAATCCCAAACATACATCCAAAGCAACTAAAAAATGGTTGACAGAGCACAAGATCAATGTCCTGACGTGGCCATCTCAGTCTCCAGACCCGAATCCAATTGAACATTTGTGGTTTGAACTCAAAAACGCACTCCACAAACGGCAACCCAACAATCTGAAGGAACTAGAACAATTTTGAAGGGTTGAGGATCCCTCCTAAGAAGTTCCATAACCTTGTATGACACTACAGAAGGTGACTACTTGCTGTTATAATAGCCAAGGGAGGAACCACAAAGTATTGATAACGGGTATGAATATTTGTGATTCTTGATTTTTCCGGGGAAAATAATATAATTTGTGAACTGTTCCATTGTGGTTCCTGCCAATGCATTATTATTAAAGAATAATTTTCATAGTTTTGTGAGCATAAAATAAAGCTCATTACTTATATAGTTTATTTTATACAATCTCTTTTGTTCATCTTTATCAAGGGTATGAATAAAAACAGAAGATTTGGGGAATTGTGTTTTTACAAATGTATTTAGAGTAGGCCATACGTGTCAATGGACTGCTCAAAAGGCACAGCCTAAGTGAGCACTGGTTTATTCGCTATGCAAATCCCCTGTAGTTGGGCGGACCTATCTCACATCAGTGTCATCCTTGTCAGGTTAATAGGCCAACAAAGCTGTACCTTCAGAGACTATTGCTAAATTGAGTCTGGACAGTGAGGTATACAGAGAGTTATACTCAAACATATGTTTGGAAATGGAGATCAAAGCTAAAACTAGTAGAAGTTTGGTCACGAAACCAACGGCAAATTCATGGACTGTTTGTGGTGGTTGTCTAAGGCACATGCGCAGCTGGGTACCCATCGGCTACAAAGAAGAAATCTTGGATGTTTTAAAATTAGCAGGACCTGCGGTGAGATTTCTGTACCCACACTCAATGTTTTCAATCTTAATTTGTGTGTTATAAATTGCGTTTTGGTAGTGTATTCCTTTGTAGTTACATAGAAATTGTAGGAAAATGTAGGAACTTTGTAGGAGCATGAAAAATGTACCTTTTAAATGATATGACAAGCATAAAAGTTTTGTGCTCATTACACCAGGTTAAGCGTTGTTGCGCATTGGCTTTGTTTACAAGCGATTTCCGAATGGTAGCCCTGCAATGTAGTGTAATATAATTTGCTATTCAAATGTTTTTTGATGCTCCAAGTAGTTTTTGAGATATTCATAATTGTATATATATATATATATATAATCATATTGCTTGCATTGGTGGAGCGTTCAGAATTAACTTGAGTGATAGACTACAATATTTTAAATATACCACTTGAACTCAATTTCTTCTTGAACGGTCGGTTGAGTCGCAGTTCTCATCCTGTCTCTTACATTATTACCATATTGAATGGTAGCCCTACAATAAATATCATCAGCTTTGTGAAGCTTAAGGCGTACTTTTGTTGAGACTGGGTCAAGGAGATGTAGATACAGTTATGTGGTAATTATGTTGGCTTGAAAAAGGCAACTTAGACCTACTTATTCCAAACCAACTGTGAGATAATGTTTAACATTGTCCCAGGCCACCACAAAAACTGGTAGATCTGGGGAAACCACTTCTCTCTCCTATATAAGTTATATGAGGGGTGGGTATAAGTCATGTGAAGCTTCCAAGAATGTGATTGTGCATGCAGTGTAGTATGGACCAATGGTGGAGATATGTGAAATAACAGTATCTCTAGCGATCTCTGCGCACATTGTTCCCTCCGAGCTGGCCTGGCACGTTCATTGTGGCCCGATGACCAATGATTTTCCTACCACGTCTTCAGACTTTGGACAAATTCAATAGAGGTACAGCATTGGCCACAAGCTCCATTATTCTCTGAGAAAAATAACATGTTGTCAGCTATTCCAACAGTACATTAGGCCTCTGCACTGCAGTATTGTAAGGAAAGATGTCATTGTGATGAACCCTTACCTGGACATACCAGCACCTCATTTCTTTTGCTTGGTCGCTGTTCCTCTCAAAGGGTATCAGATACAGATACTTCATTGTCCCCTGTTGATGCTGCAGAATATGGTTGATTGTGGCCAGTCTGACAGCACTGACATTATTGAAAATGTCATGGTCTTCAGTGATTCTTGTGTGAATTTCCCTTATATCTCATTATTGGCCAACACCATGTTCACAGTGGCCACGGTGAAAAGTTATCTACGACCAAGACACTATAAATGACATAAACATAAACACTATATAACATTGAAGTAAACACAAAGAAACATTAATATAATGAAAAGTAACAAAAACTTCTTGTGTTTTTAAAACAAGTCAGTATTTTGTGTGGCCTCATTCGCTTTGATCATTTTTGAAATAGTCCTGTGGTGAATTCGACCAAGCTTCTTGCAGGATTTGCCATAACTCTTCTTTTGACTTCGGCTTCTTTTTGTTCTTTTCCCTGTCCGAGTAATCCCTTACAGCTTCAATTATGTTGAGGTCGGGGCTCTGATATGGCCAATCTAATACTGTGAGTGTTCCACCTGCACACTTCCGCTCCAAGTAGGTCTTAATTGTGTTTGTAAGTCGCTCTGGATAAGAGCGTCTGCTAAATGCTTAAAATGTAAAATGTAAAAATGTTTGCAGTGTGTTTGGGGTCATTATTGTGCTGAAAGATAACGTTTTTTCCATTCATTTGTTTTGCCGAAGGTACAGCATTATTAGTCAAGATCTGTTTATATTTCTCAGCATTCATAATTCCATCAATTTTGACCGTTGGCTGAAATGCACCCCCAGACCATGACAGAGCCACCAGGCTGCTTCACAGAAGGCTGCAGACAGGCATCAATGTACTTCTCGCCAACTCTTCTTCTGACATACTGGCGTCTTTGTGAACCAAATTGCTCCATTAGACTTTCTGCCACTGGTTGTCGCTCCATACTTTATGGTCTTTCGCAATCTCTTCTGCTTGTTGCCTTTCTGCAAGAATGGTGTCTTAGCTACAAGACGTCCTACAAGACCATTTCTTGTAAGACTTCTTCTCACAGTCAAAGCATATACTTTGGTGCCGGATGACTCTGCCAGATGTTGAGCAAGCAGTTCATTGTGTTTCCTTTTGTCCCTCAAGGATGTAACCCTTATCTATTGTTTATCAGAT
Source organism: Aldrovandia affinis (assembly GCA_029706075.1). Classification (NCBI taxonomy): domain Eukaryota; kingdom Metazoa; phylum Chordata; class Actinopteri; order Notacanthiformes; family Halosauridae; genus Aldrovandia; species Aldrovandia affinis. The sequence goes on from JAINUG010000232.1 coordinate 979,148, forward strand.
ACAGCTTGAAAATCCAGTTAGGTGGGCTATTGCTAGCTGAGAAATGCCTTGTTGATGCAAAACTATGATTTTATGTCAAACTGTGTTAGCTTAGCCATTGACAAACCTCTCCTTGAGCCACTCCAGCCATTCCATGTATTTGTTAAATTCCACCACCAGCACACCTGGTTCAGCTAATCAATACCTCCTTAAGTTGAATCAGGTGTGCTGATGGTGGAATTAAACAAATACATGGAATGGCTGGAGTGCCTTGAGGAGAGGTTTGGGTACCAAACCTGTATTCTTCTAGCCATCTCACAAGATATCAATAACCTTTTGTAAAACACAAGAAATTATTATTACTTTTTTTATTTATTAATGTTTATTTGTACTTATACTAATGTTATATCATGTTTTACCAAGCAAATAAACACTTACTGCCCAGATAAATAGCTTTAAATATAATTTACTCAGGTGCACTGTACTGTATATCATATTATGTTTTACAGTCCAACCTTTTTTGTTGTTGCTGAGTGTACTAAATATATATTTACATATATTTAGAGCAGATCAATATGACAGACCATGCTAATCTTTTCTCTTTCTTGTATTGCCAGTTCTTGTCCAATGTTATGATCTTTATGATCAGCATCATCAGCACTGTGTTCTGTGGACATTTAGGGAAGACTGAACTGGCAGGAGTGGCCCTAGCCATATCTGTAAGTGACACACACTTCCCAGTAATTATTCAGTGTTGAGTATGGTATTTTATGTGTTCTGGTGAACTGCTAAATCCCACATAATATATATACACACACACATACATACAGTATACATATACACACATAAATGTTGAGATTTGTTTTTGTTGTAGGGCAAATGTGTAAATAAAGCTGGAAAAAGTCTGATTTAAGATGTGTCATGGAAAATCAACCACTCTTAGTTTCAGACTGATTCATATCAAGGTTGTTTATTCATTCAGAATGGAGAGTGAACCCACAGCAATGTTGTGTGTCCACTCAAACTTTTTGGGCAGAGAAACATTAAAAACATTCTCACTTTGGGGCATCGCCCTTTATGCAGATCAAACATTCTTATGAGTCTAAAGCCTTGTTACGTTGGGCTAAGCCCTTTAGTTAGTTTCCTAGCAACAGCAGAGCAAGGAAATGTGGTTATAGTCTTGGGCACAGAAATGTAGAAAAACAACATCAACAGCAACAAGCATGCGGTTGGCCTGACCTCTCTAGACATCTCAAACCTTCTCCTCCACATATGTTTAATTTCAGGCAGCAATTTCAATGCATTTTTTTCATGGGGTGTAGACTTTAAAGGGGCACTGTATATGCACGTGCATACAGGTAATTGTCAAAATAAAGGAAACACCAGCAGAAGTCTTTATCACTGAAGCTCCTGCCAGACGTGACCCGACAAGTCACTGATATCTCTATTTCTAGCCAAGGTAGCCAAAATAATGGGCAACTGGGCTTGTCCAGCATTTTTATACATGACTCTAAGCATTATGGGATGTTAATTGCTTTAATTAACTCAGGAACCACACCTGTGTGGAAGCATCTGCTTTCCATATACTTTGTATTAATTTACTCGTGTTTCCTTTATTTTGGCAGTTACCTGCATATTACATAATACATTATAATATGACAATAATTATTATTATAGTAATGATATAGAAAGTTAATGTCAGTAGAGAATTATATACGTATGTTTGTGTTCATTTGTATGTTTTTTACTATGTTTGCAAGGTGATAAATGTTGCTGGAGTTTCTATCGGAATGGGATTATCAGCTGCATGTGACACACTGGTATCTCAGGTATGGGCTTGTTTACTCATTTTGTTGTTTTATTTAAGTGGAGTGGCTGTCCCCAATTTCTTGGGGGTCAGAACATATTCCAGTTTCAGAAAGCAGATTCACGGGGGGCTTCGGATAGCATAGCGGTCTAACGCACTCGCATTGACTGGTGCTTTGCGAGTGTGAGCTGCCTATTACGGTCACGGTTCAAAACCCGACTGTGCCAGACCGGCTCTGGCCAGGAGCCCCGATCGGGGGCCGTATTTGGCTGACCACCCCAGGGGGAAGGGGGAGGGTGAGCCGGCACGAACTCGCCGAGAAGCACAAAGGGTGTCTCCAGAAAGTAGGGGGGCCAGTTCTGTCTCAGAGGAGGCGGATCATTGCTGGCCTTGGGGAACTGGCCGAAGGACGGGCGGTGAGTTCGTGGGGGAGGGCAAATCAAAATAAATAGAGGGTATAATTAGCTAATAAATTGAGTGAAAAATGGGAAAAATCTGAAACAAAAAGAAAAAAAGAAAGCAGATTCACATTGCTCTTACATTAGGCATTTCTAAGCAAAGGTATCATTTGTAGAGGCTGAATCTGGTCTATTTTTGAGTCCTGAGTCAGGGTCTGTTTTTTTATCTTAGGACTTTAAGTCTAAGTATTTAATAATGCCGTGGTGAGGACTGAACCGAAGAAAACTCTTTAGATGCCAGGGCAAACACGTATGTTTAGGCCAGGCCACTGAACACTGAGCTGGCCTTTTTCTTCAGTCGTCGGTGGAATCTGAACAAATATTAATCATGGTTTGTATTTATACATTATGAAGAAGAGGTCAGTTATGAGTATGGATGGGTCAGTTTGGTCTCCATTGGATGGAGCATCCCCCCCTCCCATTGCTGTCTCCTTTTTGCAGACATTTGGGAGCAACAACCTGAAAAGAGTCGGTGTTATTCTTCAGAGAGGGATTCTCATTCTGCTGTTGGCCTGTTTCCCATGTTGGGCCATTCTCATCAACACAGAGCCCATCCTTCTGGCTGTCAGGCAGAGTCCAGAGGTGGCCAGGTGAAGCTTGTTTTCTTCTTTTTCTCTAATCTGAAAGATGGAACTCTGATATGATGCAAGTATGTCAGTTATGGTTATTGACATGTCTGTTTGCCCCACCCCCAGGCTCTCACAGCTATATGTGAAGATATTTATGCCTGCACTTCCGGTGAGTTCAATCACTTAATGAAGTATGATAGCAATGATCGCTTGCTGCTTTTATTTACATGCATCACCAGTTTAACATTGACTGTTTCAATTAATGTTTTCATAGGCGGTATTTATGTATCAACTAGAGGTGCGGTATCTCCAGAATCAGGTGAGGATGCCTTAGCAGCTGTCCGTCTGTATTCAGAGTGAATGGGGGAAGGCTGGTCTGTAATGACAACTCTCCATTTTTCAGGGGATAATATGGCCCCAGGTCATCACGGGAGTAGCAGGCAATGTACTGAATGCACTGATGAACTACATATTCCTGTACGTGCTGGACCGCGGTGTGGCGTAAGTAACGTCTGCTGTTGGCGCATATCATTGTTTTGTTCTGTTGTGAGGACTCTGCCTTTAAGCTGTTGTTGTTGGTGTGCTGTCCACAGTGGATCAGCCGCTGCCAATTCCATCTCACAGTACTCTCTGGCTGTGTTCCTGTTCATCTACATTAACTGGAAGGGTCTGCATAAGGCCACCTGGGGAGGTGAGTTCCCCGAGCCCTACTGTGTACTGTGTAATGCAGCACTCATCTCGTACAATGACTGAACATCATTTGAAACCTTGCACGTTATTTATTAACTCTGATTAAATGTGATTTCTGCCTATTTGGCAGCCTTACCATTGTGGCGAAGCAGGCCTGGTATTTCATTGTTTTTAAAGCAAGGCCTAATTTTGCCAGGGCACTAAAGGCCATCAAGGAAATTTCTGCCCTGGCTGGTCAGCTGAACTTTTTTGAGGGCTGCACTACCTGTGCTGGCTGCATTTGTTACTCTGCCTGAAAAATATTCAGTCACTCCAACCTAACTATATTCTGTATCTAAAGACAGGGTCATAACATTTTTTGAAAGGGGCCTTATGACAATACACAAAATTTAAAAAAACTATTTATGAATAGACTACAGCGAAGGTAACTGGAAAATCATATTAGGTTGCTTTTAGAGTGTACTATATCTTTAAGGGTTATATAGCAGAAATGCAGTGGATTACTTCAACCTGACTGTGAATTTTCACATTTTCATGTTAATGGGTTGTCCTTACTTTGTAATCTGACCTTATGTTATATTTGTGCCATATGAATTTGTTTTGTTTACATGTATTCAATAATAGAAATTGTCACCAGATATGATTTTCAATGCAATCCATGCCAAACGTCTGGTCTGCCGCAGCCATGTAATCGCCATGAAGACTGCCGGTATACAAGGGATGCATTGTAAAGTTGGGGAAACCCAGATACTGCAACAATTACCCTCCTCCATTTTGGTAATGAACAAATTTAACGTAGGAGCCAAAAACATGCACTTTAAATTTACAGTGGGGAGAAATAAGGACAAACCAAGTTGTCCATCCCTCCAATTGGTTATCGCTTCACCGCATCACCAGTAATTTGCATAAAGTTCAAGTCTGTTCAACTTTCTTTCATTGCTGAGCACACTGACTTTGTGCCAACAATGGTCGTTTCACCCTACGTTGCCTACCATCGCCAGCTCCCGCTGAAAATGAATGGCTTCCGGCTGCTTTCTTCGCCAACCCTGGTGGGGACTCATTATCCCTCTGTGTTTGATGTGTTGTGATGCCCTGACTCTGTCCACCTTACTGCAGGTTGGTCCAAAGACTGTCTGCAAGAATGGGGCTCCTTCACTCAACTGGCCATTCCCAGCATGTTTATGACCTGTCTGGATTTGTGGGTCTTTGAGATTGGAGTGCTCATAGCAGGTCAGAGGTCATTTTCTCCTGTTAATAATGGATACCAGCTCTAATGCCAGTCCAACTCTGGAGAAGCATACCAAAAACCCGGTGGGCTTATGGGATATCCACAACAATGCCCACATATGAATTTATAACTCACAAACTAAAATGTGTTTTTTCTCTGTTGCAGGACTGATCAGTGAGGTTGAGCTGGGAGCCCAATCCACAGTGTTTCAGTTGGCCAACATTGCATACGTGGTAAATTAAACCTACATCTCTGTTGTATACACCACACACTCTCAAAGTAAACAATGTTTTACACTGTGCAACGGCACGTCCTGCTGCTCACTGCCAGAGGGCGGCATTGGACACTTGATTATTCCCTGATTGCCTTATTGTATTGTTGATTAATGGTTTATTGTTTTGATTGTTTGAGTGGATTATTGTCTCAGTGTTTTCACCTGTGTCTCGTTTGCATTCATTATTTAAGTTGTCTGTTGTCTGTTTTCTGTGAACTGTGCTCAGTCTTGAGTTCTCTTGCCCAGAGTTACTGTCAGCTTTTGTATCCCTACTAGGACTCTTTTGTGTTTACCCTTTTTGTCTTTGTGTTATTTTGTTTCACTGTTTTTGAGCTCTTATGTTTTGGGAATCTTGTTTGTTCCAATTTTGTTTGTTAGCCGTTTTATTTTTTGTGTTACCTACCGTCACGACTGTACTGCCCAGAGCTTTTGTAACCTCAGTAAAGGTTTCTGCCACCGCCTCATCTCTGCGCTTGGGTTCGCTTAATCACCAGTTGTCCCATTACACACTGTTACCAGGATCCTGCATTGTGTTTGGATGATATGGGCATATCCATCAGCCAATCAGGAATTGAATTATAAGCCATGCATAATGTGAAATCTGTTATTGACGTGTGCTGACAGTTCCCTCTAGGGTTCTCTGTTGCTGCCAATGTACGCGTGGGCAACGCTCTGGGGGCGGGAAACACCGCTCAGGCCAAGCTGTCCAGCACGGTCTCTCTACTCTGTGCACGTAAGGGTGAATGAATGAGCAGAGCTTCTTGTACTGATGTACCTGTGTTTGTTGTGCTGTGTTAGTGTCTTGTGTTTCCCCACCATTCACCAGAGATTTTAAATAATATTAGAGATGGTTCACTTCTACCTTCTGTGTTCTGATTGCATTGCATCATGGGTACCATAGAAATCGTTCAGAGCTGAATTCTCTCTATTGACTTAAATGTAGGAAATACCTCATTATATATTCAGACTGCTCTGGGTTGATCACAACTTAAGACTTTTCAAAATTTGTATTGATCACAACAGACACAATCCTACCGGAGTAACACGTGTCCTTTATATTGATGTGATCAGTTCTTATCGTAAGTTTTGCTGGAGTTATTGTGAACATTTTACAGTCATTTTCTGGGTCATTTGTGGATGGAAGATTATCCAATTTCATTTGGTTTAATTCATTTTCAAAATGAATTAGACTTTTCTTAAGTATACAGTAAAATAATAGGTTTTATTTCCTGGAATATTGAGGTTGAATCTGTGTTTAGAGTTTTTTCTTGGAGTTCAGTTAAATGTTCAAAAAACATTAGATGATGGAGGTCTATACAATCCAACAATGCTCAATGACATTTGTGGAGATAGGGAGATAGATTTTCTGTTACAATTACAATACATGCTAGGGGAATTTCACTCTTGAATTATAGTTGTTTACACTCAATCCCATTCTTCACATACATCAGGATCGCCCACACTTACTCCCCACAATTTCTATTACATCTAAACACCTTGTATGCAGGCACTATATAAACATTATCTGGAGCTGTTTTGTTTAACCAAGTCTCTGATAGACACAGGACATGTAGATTCGAGTCTAGGAGAAGTATTTTCAGTTGTTAACTTTTAGGAGAGACGCTTTCTGATATCAAATTCCCACCAGTTTGAGTCCCACAGGATCTTAGCATGGTTAACCGTTTGAAAGGTTTTAAAGGCACACTGTTACTTAAATGTTGGGTTGCAACAGTCATTTGTTATATTATTGACAGTGGGTGAAATCTTTAGCACAGGGGGGGCCACAACATTCGAATCCACCAATTTCGTACAATTATGTGGTACATTCTGAACAGTACAGCGATGTAGCTATGCCAAGCCCTGTGCAATGTTTTGTTTTAGAAAAAAAAATCCTAAAAATAACTATTCATAATGTTAAAATGCATTATATATTATGTATTTATTCCTTTTTTAAACCAGTCAATTGAAGTGTATTTTTATAGTAACATTTATATTTTCACAACATCAGTGTAAACAGGTTTTCTTCATTTTCCCCACCTTTATGCAGTTGTGGTCTCATTTTTTGTGGCTGTGATCATCGGGAGTCTGAAGGATGTGATTGGTTATGTCTTCACAAATGACAAGTGAGTATGCTAGAGTGTATCTAACCTATGTGTTAAAAAATAACAGATAGAGTCCACGTGGTTCTGATTTCATACATCAAACTACTGTACAATGGCCTGTACTGTATAGTTGAGAGCAACATGTGGTTCTGTGTGGCTCAGTTGGTAGAGCATGGCATTGGCAACGCTTAGGTTGTGGGTTCAATTCCCACTGGGACCACATGTATGCATTCACTACTGTAAGTTGCTTTGGATAAAAGCGTCTGCTAAATGGCATATATTAACATACTGTCTTTAGATTGATAAATTAAGTTAACAAAGCCAATCCAATTCAGCTCTCTTCACAAGCAATGGCTTACTTTGCTTACATAATCCATTATATATTAACTCCAGTTCTTCTCAAATTGAACCTTAGCTGGTAGCATTGCAGTGCTCCAGAGTTTAAAATTAAACTATGGTAAATGTTCATTTGTGGTGAATGCAGCTTTCTGTATTCATGCTTGGTAGCATTAGCTATTCCCGGCTGCCCAGCAGAAGAAAAATCTGTGTGAATCTCAAATTGCATTGTTCTTTGCATGCAATATCACAGACTCTTTGCATGCAATATCACACGCATGTGCCACATCCCACATTGTCTACAATACTTTACATATGTGCATTAATTTAGTGCATTGCTGTATCATGATTGAAGGAATAAGAGGAATTAAGAGGAATTTAATAATACATGAATAGTATTTGCTAATTTGCTAATTCTTGACAAACTGTCAAAAACAAGGGATTACTGTACTATTACTTTATCATTCATGATGTTAAGTAGTGTGGTGTTGCCGTAAGTGCAAATTTCAGCCAGGATCAATGATTCTGACCCTGTACAGTATATTAGAGATGAGTGGAATTTGAATTCAATTGAGGTGTGTTACTGAACTACAGACACCCCTCACTCCCTCTTCCCTCCTTCTCCCCCTCCTTTTCTCTCTTTCTCCCCACAGGGAGATTGTGGGCAGGGTGAAGGAGGTCACGGTCCTGTTTTCCCTCTACCACCTGATGGAAGCAACAACGGTGAGGGGTCTTTTCATTTTTATGTCACTTTATTTAGCAAATAACTTTCTTTGACCAATTTAACGAACATTTAAAATAGTGAATTTAAATAATATTCTGATCATCTTTTCGGGAGAGGAAAATGATGATAAATTACTGGCACATCACTCCTTCTAGGTAATTCTTTTTCCAAGAACATACATAGCTGTCATTTAAAGAATATAAGAAATCTGTAAGGTCTTTCTTATTACATATTATATTTAATGATCATATGTTATCTTGCTGTGATTATTGCACAATCATAATTTGATGAATCTGTATTTACGTATGTCCTTGGGAGTCCCTTATTGCGTTTGTATGGACATCATCATGCACATCTATTGTCTTTGCTAATGTTGTTGACCTGCTTTTTTATATGTATGTGCATAAGAAAGAAATTAAGTAAATTAATGAGTAACCACTACAGAAATTGTAATACTCTGATCCAGAAAACAAACAAATTTAACTGATAGGGTAAACTTCACCTCAGGAGCTTCAACAGCTCATATGCATGTGGAGACAATACAGAACACACACTCTCCATTTGAAGTTCAAGCAAATATCATGTCCGAAAATCATTTTTATTATACCTCACACTTTTACCCTCTGAACATACACTCTCCCCCTCCCATATTTTCCAACTTTATCTTAGTTAGCCTGTCACGGGAGGGAGCTGAAACAGACAGTGGCCTTGGACAATATCTGCTGAGTCATACTACTATGTCAGGCTCAGGAATTAAATCTGGAAACATGCAATTCATAATATTTGTGTTCAGTTAAGCTAAGGACACCCTGAAATGAAAGATTTGTGTATGTGTATTATATAAACTAAGGATATCCTCAAACTACCGATGTACAGGAAACTTCCAAAAATAAAGGAAACACCAACATAAAGTGTCTTAATAGGGCGTTGGGCCACCACGTGCTGCCAGAACAGCTTCATAGCACTTTGGCATAGATTCTACAAGTGTCTGGAACTCTACTGGAGGGATGCAACACCATTCTTCCATGAGAAATTCCATCATTTTGTGTTTTGCTGATGGTGGTGGAAAATGCTGTCTTAGGCTCCACTCCAGAATCTCCCATAAGTGTTCAATTGGGTTGAGATCTGGTTACTGAGACAGTCATGACATATGGTTTACATCGTTTTCATGCTCATCAAACCATTCAGTGACCATTTGTGCCCTGTGGATGGAGCACTGTCATCCTGAAAGAGACCATAAATGCTTGATTCATAGGATGAATGTGCTCACTCAGAATAGCTTTGTATTTATTGGCTTATACCTTGCCCTTGAAGGGGTTGAGTGGACCTAAACCATGCTAGGAAAATGCACCCCACACAATAGCAGAGCCGCCAGAACCCTTCATTTATTTAGGTGTTTCCTTTATTTTGGCGGTCGCCTGTCTATGTGTGTGTTGGCTACAAATCCAGGTGAACAAGAAAATGCCTGGGTTGTGAAGGTTAAAGTGGAAGCTTGAAACACACTTTCACACATCTGGTTTTGGTGGGTGTCACCAGTCTCATCCAGTTTCCAGTGTTTCTGGCATTCTTGTTTTTATAAGTAAGGATTTTCTCTAAAAACATGTAGGCCTGCTTTACAAAGTGTGTAATATACAAGTAGGGTATAAAAACTATTATTAATACGATATTAAACGAGGGACAACTCAAATATGCAGAGCAGAGGCTAGCACACAGGTGTGGCTCGAAAATAACAACCCAGCATGCATTGGGCCATGTCTAAAAATGGTGGACAGGCCTGGATGCCAACAGTCATCACTAGCATGGCTCCAAGAGGAGACCTCTGAGACATCCAGAAACAGGGGTGGCCCAACTCCCTATTAAGTGACTTTACATTGGGGTTTCGTTTTGTTTTTGTTCACTACCTGTAATAACATTATTGAGGTGACTATTATCATTATTTTTGTATTTAAGTGAATAAGACCATACATCTCCTATTAACCCTCTCTCCTCTCCTGTCTCATTAGGTTGTATCAGCGGGCATCGTGAGGGGGGCGGGGAAGCAGAAGATTGGGGCTCTTTGTTTCCTGGTGGGGTACTACTTCATAGGCCTTCCCATTGGAGTGTCCTTGATGTTCGCTGCAAAAATGGGCATCATGGGTGAGTAGGAAGACTGTAGAGTCTGCTGTGTTTGTCTGTCCTGGGTTCTGGAGGCCTGTGCTTTGACATGTCATTTTCTTCTCCCCCAACAGAAATACTCTCCATCATTCAGTCTTTCTGTCTCTCTTCATCTCATCTAGCCATTTCTCATTTTCATTCCCTATTTTTATGTTTCTCATCTGTCATCTGTTCATTGACTGTGGTTCTGTGTGGCTCAGTAGGTAGAGCATGGCATTAGCAACTCTTAGGTTGTGGGTTTGATTCCCACTGGGACCACATATACTGAGAAATGTATGCACTCACTACTGTAAGTCGCTTTGGATAAAGGCGTCTGCTAAATGGCATATATATTATATTATATTATTGACTAGCTTATGCAAGCCTGACATGCTAACTGCCCCCATTGCCCTCCCCGTTTCCAGGGCTATGGACAGGTCTCATCATCTGTGCGGTCAGTCAGTCTGTATTCTTCATCATATTCTTGGTCAAACTCAACTGGAAGAAAGCCACACATGAGGTGAGTACCCTCCTCCACTCCAGCTCTGTTCACTTGGGTCTAGTGCTTACTGCTCCAGTGATGAAAGAGTTCCGGAGTGGATTTTCTGCTTTTCCTGTATCATAAAGCATCAACCACAAGATTCGTGTAGATCTGGGCCCGTATTCACAAAGCATTTTAAGGGTAAAAGCTGGTCGTAACTCCACAATTTAGGAGCAACTCTGAAAAATAATGGGCGTGTCACTCATAAATGTAGGACTCCTACATTTTTGGGATAAGAGTATTTCACAAAGGGTTTGAGAGCTAAAAACAGCTCCTAAGTCCAGGAGAAGTTAGAAGCAGCCAAGAGGACTTCTAAGTCGCTAAAGACCTACTGACAGCGATCCGAAAATCTGCTGCTGTCGCAATCACGTCAACACTGGAGATATTGAATGATACAGAGCTCATAAAAAGGTATCGCCTCAATCGCGAGGGTATTATATATATAATATTATATATATTATATATAGATACCCGCTGATTGTTCTGAGATGCAGACATGTAACCAATTGACTAGTCAGTATTCTTGGTTTCATGTTAAATCAGTGACACGTAGCCTACATTTGTATTTTAGAATCTTTATTAGAATATAATAGGGGTGCATCGGATCATTTTTCGGATCAGCAAAAAAAAAATAACGGGGACCAAAGGAATTACCAGGAACGATTCTCAAGGAATTGAATGAATGATAATTTCAGTTTTTCAATTTAAGTTATTTCACTAAATCTTTATTTGAAAATTTCACAAAATACATTTTTAAATTCAGTACGCCTTAGGCGATTTAACTAGGGTGGTCTTATGCCTGAATTAATTTAATAAAAAATTAAAAGATCGCTAATGTTTAAATTTTATTTAATTCGGTCGCGTTTCTAAAAACCTGCCTCCCAGAAAGGCATTTAGTATGAAAAACAAAGCAAACCAAAACATACATGGTTGTCTATCTCTTCACTGTAACTCTGCATCGAGATTTAGGGAATTGTTACTTTAAAACGTAACAGCGGCAGAAAAACTGTATTTCTCTATGATGGTTCAATTTAGCTATTAATCCGCGGATCATATGCGTGCCGAACCGTGGGGGTTGATCCGTACGGATCACGGATCAACTGCGATCCGTTACACCACTAGAATACAGGAACAGGTAGGCCTACATACCCATTTACAGTAGCTAGCATATCATTTATTTGCTAGGTTGAAATTGCGGGCAGAGACCCATCCCCTATATCAGCCAATCGCTGTGGGCATTCTGAGTAAGCTCGTTCATGAGAAACAACGTCATCCCTAGCAACGACGTCAACCCCGCCCTCACTCTTAGCTTGAAAATTCTAGGAATTCCTTAGTATGAGTTTGTCTTTGCAGCTTTGTGAATAGGTTTTAAGGTGGGACTCCTAACTAAAAGGTTTTAGTGCGATTTAGAAGTACTCCTAGTGGTAAGATACAATTATTTGTGAATACGGGCCCTGATGTTTTACATTTTTTGGGGGGGGCTTGATGACCCCTCATTGGTTTTCATCTGTTGTCAATCGCCACACTTTTTATTTTACCTTTATTTATTGAGATATGGCTTAATGATAGACCAATCAGGTTGACAGCAGTACAAGCGTAGTCACTTTCACTGTAAGTCATGGGCATGCTAGCTAAAGCCTCTAGAAACGGTGAAATGACCACAGAAAGCGGAGTAAAAAACTGATCCCGTTGGGACTGGCTGGATAAAAAACTCTGTTTCAGTCAATAGGAACACTCTGTTATGGCTCCAGAGGATTTAAGGGTTTGGAAGATCACATCCGTAGAAAAAAAAACACAACGGCAAAATTAAAATTTGCCGTACGAATTATACTTTGTCCACAGCTTTTTCATCAGTCACTGATGCTAATGTTACACTGTTGTCGTGGGAAAAAAACTCCGTAGGATCGGAGAGGACTTTTTAAACAGTATTAAAAGCTTGTATTACCCACAGCTGCATGGAGACCCATGTCACGCAGGACACCAAATCTCCCGCCTTCAGGTTTAAATGGGATATTTATAACAAACACAACAGAAAGGGAGGGAACAGAGACAAAAGGGATGGGGCGTTAACTTAAGGGAAATAGGAGCCTGGGCGTCACATAAAGGCAAAACAGACCGGAAAAGTACTGCAACTCTGCAAAAGTCCATCCATCCATCCATTGTCTAAGCCGCTTATTCCTGGTCAGGGTCGCGGGGGGGGGCTGGAGCCTATCCCAGCATGCGTTCCGGGCGAGAGGCAGGAATACACCCTGGACAGGTCGCCAATCCATCGCAGGGCACACACACCATTCACTCACACACTCATACCTACGGGCAATTTAGACTCTCCAATTAGCCTAACGTGCATGTCTTTGGACTGTGGGAGGAAACCGGAGTACCCGGAGGAAACCCACGCGGACACGGGGAGAACATGCAAACTCCACACAGAAAGGCCCCCGGCCTGGATTCGAACCCGAGACCTTCTTGCTGTGAGGCGACAGTGCTATCCACTGCACCACCGTGCCGCCCTCTGCAAAAGTTAATAGCATAATGGGAGGGAGGTTTCCTGTAGTGGGAAGAACTGTTGGGGAATTTATACATTCCTATAGATTCCCTGTTTTTCCACATTTACCATAACATATACAGTATATTGATGAAACGGTATACCTATTGAAATGGTGATGAAGGTTTCATGTACACATGTGAGTTTGTTGCTGAATATGCATGTGCTCACATGGTTTAATGTGCCGGTGCTGCTGTGTTGCTAGGCTCTGGTGCGTGCTGGGGTGCAGCCCCTTCCCGGGGCAGAGGAGAGTATAGAGCCGGACTGTGCCTTGCCCAAGCAGAGCCAGACCCAAGGTAAGACTCCACACACTGATAGAGGGACTGCCCAAGCTACACCGCTCTAACATTGATTATGTACATGTGAATGTATGAATTTGTGTTTGAAGGAATTGAGTATGGATTTTTATTTATTTATATATATATATATATACCGGTCCGTGAGGCATTTGGTACCGGGCCGCACAGAAATAATAAAAACGTTTTAATTTTAATTTTATTTCCATTTTATTGACTATCGCAGTCTGCAGGGTGTTTTATTTTGAAAAATGACCACTTCCGTCTGTGCCTCTTTTCCGCACTTGTCTCTGTTTTTTTTTCCAATACACACCCCCCGGTCCGTGGAAATGGTCTTGCATGAAACCGGTCCGTGGTGCAAAAAAGTTTGGGGACCACTGATTTAAGACATAATAAATTAAGCCTATCTATAGACCACACAACAAATATTACAATAGACTAGCAACTTTGATCAAAAAAATGTTTTATTTCAATACGAATCTTATTTTTTGTACTACGCATCCAAAGAGTTTTCAGTGAACTTGCTGACTATAGAGACAGCGAATCTACCAGTGGCTAACTTGATGTCCAAAAATTGTGGGAATCTATGTTCGCATAAGTATCTTGAAACTGCATGCAAAAATGACACAGTAAGTTCTAAACAAGTCACTCAGCCACATGAGGAAGTTGAACATGTATTTAATATCAGATGATACTTTAATAGTAGCTTAGAAAATGTATGCTGAAATTGGATTACTGTACTTAACACAAATATATTACCAGCTAAGATGTCAATACAACAAAGTTCAACTTCCAAATGAACCACATGGCTGAGACTTGGTTAGAAGTTACTGGGAGCGTGGCCCAGTGGTTACAACGTCCAACACTAGCCACGGAGACCGGGGTTCAATTCCCCATCTCGCCAAAGTCGGCTCTGGCCGGGAGCGCCACCGGGGGTGGCGATTGGCTGTCTGCCCCAGGGAGGGGGGAGGGAAGCCAACATGAGATTTGCTGCGCATAAGAGTGGCTCTGCAGTATACCAGGTTACAGTTGATACTTGGGCAAGTGCTGTCTCAGAAGAGGTGTCAGGTCACGTGTTGCTACCGGTTGCAGGACTACGGCAGCGATTACTAGGGGGGGGTTGACTTAAATAGCGGGTCTAATTGGCTACCAAATTGGGGAGAAAATGGGATTTAAAAAAATAAGTTACTGGGAGCTAATTTTGGCATGTAACATTGAGCATGCTACCTGCAGGTACATAAACTCCCATTGTTTTTGTACATCAATGCTAACAAGCTATCCGTTGGTGAATTAGCTTTAATTTCTGTAGACAGTGAATTTGCTAGAAACTATTTGGTTGCATACTACATAATATTGAAAGTGAAGAAAATGATACTTGCATTGGCTGTGGGTGAACTATTACTTTAAAGAAAGACACAAAAGCACAGAAAACGAAAGTTTGACGCATACAGGCAAGGGGGGAAACAGCTGTGAAAGAGCAGAGGCAGAAAACATGATTTAATTTATCTACCTGTCAGTTATTATGAATTCTGTTGATGCCGAGAACATTTTATCTCATGGGCAAGTTTTCACACATCATGTAACAAGATACAGTAAATCAAGTGACAATGATTATATTTAACTTCAAATTTGAAAAGTGCCCCTGTTGCAAATAGCTTGTTTTATTTTTTCGTCTTACAATATTTCACAACACTGTAGGTCAGGTTGCATTTTATATCAACATTTTCCACCAAAAACTTTTTAAAATGTTCTTGGTGGACTTTTTATCTGCAGCATTTGTAAAATGCACTACACGTCTGACACGTGATAAGTGTCAACAAACGTAAACATTGTGCTGTCATTCTTCTCATGCGCCTGATTAAGTGATTATTGAATGATTAACTGAGATGATTGTTACAATTCATTGACTGATTGTAGTCGTTTGAAATAAAGACTCCATTGACCATTGGTGGTGGAGGACTGAAATACATGTGAGATAACAAACCAAGATTTTCTCTGGGCCCAAGCTATATATACTATATTTATAGTTATATATAATATATATAAGTAAATTAAATGAAACATTTAGACAGTAACTCCCTTTGCAAATGTATTGCAACAAAGCAAAAAGCTGATGCGTTACAGAGATGGTATCTTTGGTTCAGTAAATTTGCAAAAGGAGCTTCTGTCCAAAATTCTTCATTTAATTTAGTTATATTATTCCCTGGATACGCACCCCTTTTTTGTGAGATGACAAGATGTCTTGTTCCTGTGATGAGTGCCGGCTATCCTTTTGAATATAATATATAAGCTTATTATATTGGCAGTTATATAAGAATAGTAACTGTTATTATTATTATTATTATTAATAATATTATTTATTTTGTATTCCAGCCCTGGATATGGAGCTGTTTCCCAGGGGGGGCACTAACGACCTGGAGAGGCTGAGTATGGGGGAGAGTGAAGGAGGGGTGCAGGAGGCCCACACTACGGTGGGGGTGCTGCTGTCCTTCAAGCAGGTTGTGTTGCGGCGGACCCTGACAGTGTGCGTAATGCTGCTCATCCTGGCCGCGGGAATCGTCTGCAACATCCTGCTCACCGCCTACTTCAACTGAGGAGTCGGCCAGGCCGGGGTTCACAGGATCAAACGAACACGCCGGGGACAGGAGGCCTGCTTTCAGTAACTCTGAGCTCAGTCAGCACCGCTCCATCATCCCCCCAGCCCTCTTCCCTCTTTCACGACCGTAGTTACCCCACCCAAAGGGAAGAGAGGATCCATTGGTCGAAGAGGCGGTCTGCAGCAGAGCCACCATTCCTACCAAACACTGTACCGCCATCTTCTTCAGACTTTCAGACAAATTTATGATTGGAGACGGCAGGAATTCAATAACTGCACAATTCAATATACTGTACAATATATTAGCACATATATTAGATTCCTGTTTTACACAATAGGCATCATAATTTCAGTGGTTACCTGTATGTCGTGACATATTATAAGAAATCATAATATTTTTTCGAGAACAGGTAGTACTACAGAAAAATGTGCACAAACAATGCACTTGTTTTATAGCCTCGGCTTTATATATGTGGTTCTGTGTGGCTCAGTAGGTAGAGCATAGCATTGGCAATGCCTAGGTTGTGGGTTCAATTCCCACTAGGACCACATATACTGAAAAATGTATGCATTCACTACTGTAAGTTGCTTTGGATAAAAGCGTCTCCTAAATGGTGTATATTATAAATAAATTGAGTGGTGCCAAATATGCCCCTTTTCTGAAAAACCATTGAAGCCTGTGTTCATAATGTAGCCAGGAGACATTCATTTTCAATTTCCTCAAGATCACATCATAAACATAGCCTTTCTTCTTCTGGGGTGCTATTGGGCAGTTTGTTTGCTACTATTTTCTGTCGTTAAAATTATTGGGATTATATTTTGTATTGTATTTTGGCGTTTATCATCAAAAGAGTACGCGGATTTGCTCTTAAGGTTAACTTTAGTTGCCGTTAGGGGACAGAGAAGGATTTTTTTCCCCGTCTAGCTTCGGCATGCTTGTTAAGAAGCTAACAAATTACCACATTTGGCATTACACCTAGCTGACGTGAGTTTTTGGGGGGGTTTTCCGCCCTCTCAGGTGCAAATCCAAGAGCAGGGGAATATTTGATAACTAGCTTTTGTAATTTCAAGCATTTAACTTTAAACGTTGAGAGATAGCTGTTTCGGTTGGCTGCTGCTAGCTCGTTTGCTATAGGCAACCGGACCTAACATTTGTTAGTTAGCTATAAGAAGGGGTTTTGTTGCCATTTTTAATTGCTGTACAAGTCTGTTTGGAACCACCTCGGTGCTAGTTGTATTTTTATCGACTTGGTGTCTCTGTTTTGGCAGTAATTCATTTAGTTACAGGGAGAGTCAGGTTAACATACTTAGGGGTTAAAATGTGGCCATCGGAAACGCAGTGTGAGTGTTGTAGGATGATTGCGTTTCTGGAAGGAGGTTTCCAGGAGGCTTTCGTCTGCTACCTTTGTCAGCTTGTGAAGCATCTGAAGAGCAAGATTCTTGATCTTTGAAGCCCAACTTGCTAGCACACTTGTTTTAAGAGCTGAACATCTAGTTTTACGACAACAGCCAAAATGAATATGTCAGAAGCAAACAAATATCTTTTTAGAAATTTAAGAATTACAGCACTTAAACAAATTACGAGAAATTAGGTGAAACCAATAGCCCCAAAAATGTGTGACTGGAAGAAGACTGTAAAATAAAACTGTATGTGATGGAGAAAATAACATAGAATAAGGAATAAAGAAGAACTTAAAAAAATAAAATAAATTAAAATATTTTTCCCAGTTTTTTCTCCCAATTTGGTTACCAATTATACCCTCTATTTATCTCAATTCACCCTCCCCCACGAGTCCGCCGCCCGTCCTCCGGGGCAAGACACTATTTCCGGGCCGATTTTTATCCACCTCTTCCGAGACGGAAATCTACCACGGACGCCTTTTTCCTGCTCCTCGACGGACTCGTGCCGGCTCACCCTCCCCCCTCCCCCGGAGGCGGACAGCCAAACGCCGCCTCCGATCGAAGCTGACGACCAGGGCCGGTCTGGTAGAGACGCGGGTTTCGAACCGCGTCCTTGACAGGCAGCGCACACCACACCGGACCAGCCAAAGTGTGGTGCGTTAGACCGCTACGCTATCCACCAGCCCCAATAAAGAATAACTTTTTGCCAAGAAATGGGATAAAATAATGAATTCAAATGTTATAACCCTTGACACTCTGATGTATTAAAACATCATGTTTCTAGAGATCAAATGTGAATGAAATACCACCTGTATGAAATCTACTCTTGGTTACCTCCTGGTAACCCTTTTTGTTTTTCAGTTTTTCTTCCCCATAATGTTTATCCTGTATTATTATTATTTTCTCTCCCTCACTTCTTCTGTTGTTGTTTCCCTCACGCCATGCCTTGGGCATGTTTTTTTTCCAATGGGGACATCCCAGTTCACCCAGAAGTCAATGATACAGTCTGTGTTTCTGATACATTCTCACTCCCTGGGCCAAACAATCCACCATCAGCACACCAGCAAAGTCACGGGTCTGTTTGTTTTATTGAACAACAGCGTATCCTTGAAAACCTGGTTGTGCTGTTTGAGGGGGGAAAAAAATCTGCTTTTAGAAAAAATGTCAAACAAGTAAGACATGGAATTAAAAGAGAAGTAGAAATGTTCGTTTTATGACTAGAAAACTCTTAATAGAAAAGACTGATGTTTCTGGAAAATTATTGTATTATTATTTATGATGTTTCTGCCTCACAGCAAGAAAAATTATTGTATTGCATGTTCTCCCGTGTCCGCGTGGGTTTCCTTATTTCCAAAAGACATGAACACTAAACGTAGGTATGAGTGTGTGAGTGAATTTCAGACCTGTCAAGAACACACTGGGATAGGCTCCAGCCCCCCGCGACCCTTGCCTTAGATAATGGATGGATGGGCATTTTCTACCAGGGCATTCCCTCCTCATTAAGACACCATTGAGGTGTAGTGGTTTTTATTGCGACGTGTTAATAAATTATATCGAATTTTGCAACTGTTAAGTGTACACATCTCTAAACACCTGTAGTCTACTTTTCTAGGTGTTCAAGTATTTTCATTGCGTGGCGTCCTTGACCTCTCACTGCTTGAATAAAATCCACTTTACAATTAATTTAGTCGTATGTGACTGTAAAATAGAATGAGCAGGTAATCCTTTAGTGAAAGCTATAGCAGGAAAGGTGTGCAATTGTTTTAAAACGATCTGAACAGGTACTGTTTTGCTGTTTGTTTGACATCAAACACAGCTCATCAGAACTGTTCGCCCCTGTCCTCCCCTTCATCCGTTACCTGTAACACACTCTGGCCCCTGATCAAATCTCCATTGTGTAGCTGTCCAAATACATAGTGTCTGGTGATTTCTGCTCCCTCTGCACATTTCCTTGACTGAAGCTCTTTCATCCATATATCCGGACTGCTCACTGGTGCTCCCGAGGAGTTTGTCTTCATTGCCATGACAGAGGAAAGCGTCTACTTTACAGATTTTTATGAACAATGTAAAACAAAAGCGTGCATCAATCCAAATCAACCACACAGTGCTGAAACACCTCGTTGGCGTCACTGTATATGTAGACGCCAATCTCTGATCACTTCAGGGGTAAATATCGCCCCAAAAATATAAAGTCTTCATACACAAATGTAAAAGATGGTAGCTTGCTTATATTTATTGCGATAGTTATGTTATTTATTGCGATTTATTGCGACAGTACGATCTGCTCCTCTGTGTAAAGTTACAGGTATGACACTAAGGCCAATCCACTCCCATGATGCCATATTCTGTGTAAAGTTACAGTAATGATAACTTCAGTCTATCCTCTGTGTAAAGTTGCACTTCTTGGGGGTATTTTAAAAAATTATTTACTTAGCAACTCCCACTCCCTCAAACCCACCAAGAGTAGCCATGGGGTTAATGCCATTGATATGCATCCATCTTCTTTGGATATATATTTCTTCTAGCTGACGAATAAATCATAGTTTTGCTGTCTTTCTTGTAAAGTGTGGGCATGTAATGTGAATTTATCAAGGAAACCGGAAGAGGCTCAGAGCGCCTTAAGTGATTTCCTGCAGGCCTTCAAATTGTATTAAAAATGAAAATAGCTATAACCGTGGGTGAAGAGGCCCATGGTGAAGAGAACACTGAATCATAAGCAACCAGCAGGAGCGCTTGAATAATCAACCACAAAACAATATCGGGGATGTCATTTGTAGTCTGCGGCTTAGTCAATAATACATCATTCTCCTTCCTGTTGTGTCCTTCAGCGATAAAACTCCAAAAACTCAATGTCTGGTCTACAGTGATAGCTTTTGGGCACAAACGGCAAAAGCTTGTGCTCAGACGTCCACGAGCCACAGTTTAGAAGGCAAAGAGATAGAGACAGAGGACACGAAAGAGGACGTTCAGAGTACAGTACAGATTTGAGGAATTAAAACAGGTTATAGGAAATACAAATTTCCTATGACTAAAGACAAGATTGAAACGGAAAGGGAATATTAAATAGCGAGAGAAAAAAACACATTTCATGGTTCCACGTTAATTAAATAAGCACCCTCTGTGTAATCCACTTGGAGCATTATTCCTATTGGTTGTTGGCTGTGGCCCAGCAGCTGTGGCCGCCCAGCTGCTGGCACCAGACGCCAGTAGGACTCACTGCGCTTCCTTCCCCACTCTACATCTCCTTCCATAACGATTAGCAGGGTAAGCAGGCAGCCTCCATCCACCTCCATCACAGTTAGGCCGTCATGGAAAAAAATTCAGTAGGATCGGAGAGAATTTCTTCAAACAGCATTAAAACCTTTTGTTAGCCTGGCTGCTCATAAGAACTGCATAATGATGAGAAGCCCATCTAGGTCACACTAATCTAAAGAGTATCTAGTACTACATCTAACTTGAATCACGCCTCTACTACCTGATGTCTGTGTGTCCCCATGTGGATCTTTCTCTAGCATTCCAACTTAATACAAACAGGACAAATGTGTTCACTCCACAAGGCACAATGTCACAAAGATACACAGACACATGCACGGACGTGCAAGCGCACAGAAATTCACACTCACGTTGTCACACGCACGTACACACACGCACTCATATTGCTGTATAACACGTCCACGTCGTTCACTCAGTTCCAACGACGTAAAGAAGCAAAGAGGCAGCCTTTTTAAAAGAGCACCTACGGGGAATGATGAACTTAATGGAGGAAAAGCAGACGAGAACCGACCGAGACAAATAAATGGGACAGCAATGGGGCCCTGTGCCCCCCCAGGCCAGGCCATCACCACGGTGGGCCAAGACAGAGCGGTCCTCTCAGGAGAGGCGGACCCAGGCCGCGCTTGATGAGCGGCGGGACGTGTCGGGGCAGAGAAAGACGAGGGCGAGAAGCCACCCGCACCTCCCGCCCCTCCCACCCCTCTCCCATTACGTAGGGGTGCAGCGGGGCTCAGCTGGGTGATGCAGAGGCCAGGGTAACACCCCCCCCCCACTGTGAGGAAATCATCAGCGCTCTCCCCTGCTACATTCAGAGAAATCCCCCCGTCGGCTCCACGGGCGCCACCAGCAGAGTGGATCACAGCTCAGACGTTCGCTTACCGCAGGGCCACGTTTCGCCCACACCGCAGCAGGCGTAGGACGGCCCCCTGGCAGCGAGAGGGGGGCAGCGAGGGAGGGGGGAGGAAGTTTGGACTAATGCACTGAAGCCGCCGCACCGAAGCTGAACTAATGCACCCGAAGCCCTGTCTGCTTTCTGATTGAGCCAATTCTGAAGCGATTGCCCTGCCCAAAGGTGGCACTTTCATCTGCCAAATGGAGGAACAAGAAGGGCTCCGTCAAAGTCAGCCCAGCTTTTCTGCAGCACTTTAGCGCGGAGACACGCTCCATCTCCATCGCGCTTTTAAAAATTCAGGGAAAGCTGTAATTTTTTCTCCACCAGCCACAGATTAATCCTGAAGATTGATTTGTTGGGTAAATTTCTTGTTTCCAGGGAGCGTGGGGAGGGAGGGGGGGGGGGGCACGGTGATCTGAATGATAAAGCAGCTGGCAACGGTGCTTAACGTTCTTATACTCAAAGTGCGGGTTGGCCCCTGGTGCGGGATGTGCAGGATCATTAGAGCCTCTGGATGATTGTGACAGAGAGGGCCTGCACCACCGGAGGTTGGCCCAGGCGGCAGAGGTCGTGTCACCCTGGGCAGGTGCCAGGTCCCCGGCCTGTCAATCACAGGAGCAGATTCCAGCGAGCGGTCGCGCCATTAAATCCTGAGGTCTAAAAGTGAGGTGAAGTGGGCCTGCTCTTTTTCTCACCTTCTGTTCGTCGGCACTAGCCGCGGCTAAAGGTTAATGCATAAGGTCTGTTCAGATGTTTAAGGGTCCACACTCTTGTTGTGCACACACAAATATATGCACAGACACTCACACACACAAATACACACATGGACATGCACACACAAATACACATAGAAACATGCACACACACAAATATACGCACAGACACGCACACACACAAATACACACACGGACACACAGATATACACGCACAAACATGCACACATAAATACACATAGAAACATGCACACACACAAATATACACACAGGCATGCACACACAAATACACATAGAATTATGCACACACACAAATACACATACAAACATGCACATACACACAAATGAACATTGAAACATGCACACACACAAATACACACACAGACACGCACACACACAAATATACGCACAAACATGCACACACACAAATACACACACTGGCATGCACACACACAAATACACACACAGACATGCACACACACAAATACACACACAGACATGCACACACACAAATACACACAGAAACATGCACACACACAAATACACATAGAATCATGCACACACACAAATACACACAAACATGCACACACAAATACACACACAGACATGCACACACACAAATACACACAGAAACATGCACACACACAAATACACATAGAATCATGCACACACACAAATACACGCACAAACAGAAACAAATACACACACAAACATGCACACACACAAATACACACACAGACATGCACACACACAAATACACATAGAATCATGCACACACACAAATACACGCACAAACATGCACACGCACAAATACACACACAAACATACACACACACACACAGACATGCACACACACAAATACACACAGAAACATGTCCTCGCACAGCTTCACTGAGCTCCCCTCTTTCTAGCAGAGCTCTTTAACTCTCTGCCTTTAACTGCAGCATTTCAGCTCTGCTGAAAGGAAATTACAAATGGGAAATTTCAGAGACCACTGGGGAAATGCATCGGGACCGACGGCTGAAACAATAAATAAATCCCACAACAAACTTCTCACCCCTCTCTCATTTTGCAGAGCAACCCAGTTACACGGATCAATGTTTTAGACAGGGTGACCTTTATCGAGATTTGACCATACAAGTTTACCGACGGGCAGGCGTACATAACCTTTCAACACCATCAAAGTATCCCACTTATTACCCCTGAGGGTGAGTGAAGGTGTTTCTGTTCAAAGGAAGAAGGACAGACAGCACGCTCATGTACCGTGCTTTCACTTGACATTAGAGCGTTTGAAGATAGCCCAGATTACAATTTATTTTGTGCCCAGAGCTCTTCTAGATTGTTAGAGCACGTGTTGGTATGTCAGGTTTCCTGGATGTCCCTTGAGTTTTAAGCCTCAAGGAACATTGCAGGAATGACCGTCGAACATTATTCAGTTTAATTATTTTAAAAATAATAATAATAATTATGGGTGGGCATTAATGTTCATTGTATCTGGAAAATTAGTCATGTCCAACAATCTTACATTTCATGAATGAACATTTTACAAGTCGTTCCTACATTTTGAACATTCTTGTATTCTTGTATTCAAGTATTCTCTATTTGTCTTTTCGTGACTAAATGATATGCAAACCAGGTAAGTCACCTGACCCCCTGGAACATTTTTTGTTCCTGTGACAGAATAACTTGTTTGGAACAGGAAATATGTTCTAAGACTCTATGGGGAATGTTCTTGACGTAAAACTGAACAGGAATCTAACTGGACTTTTTCTTGAAACCTTTTGTGTTAGCTTTGAGGATACTCCCAGGGCTGCATAGACAGTGTCATTTCAGGAGCCAGACTCCCCAGTCAATACCACAGCCACAGAGAAGAGTCGGGTCATATTCGCCTCGCAGAAAATTGAAGAGGCATGGGGATTCAAGCCTCACAACCAGCCAAGATGCCATCCCCTGTAACTAGGAAATGGCTCCCATTACACCAGGAGTAGATTTGCCTGCAAGTGCAGTCGTGAATTCTGAGGGAAGAGGAGTGGGTTTGCTATGCGGCACAGGGGACCTTTACCAGCCAAGAAATACAAAAGTATATGCCATTTTTCAGTATATGTGGTCCCAGTGGGAATCGAACCCACAACCTAAGCGTTGTCAGTGCCGTGCTCTACCCACTGAGCCACACAGAGCCACGGTAAAGGTTAACCGAGCGAGAGCACGTGGTCTCTATTGATCTGTTTACCACTGTGAGAGACCCGTAGCAGGCACGCACCCTGATGGCGTGGCCTTCGCTGCACCTGGCCACTGACCCCTGTCGTTCATAGCTGCGTACGGCCTTACTGTGGAGCAGACACGGCTAGCTGGTGAAGATGTTTCTTCCAACCCCTTCAAGGGTCCTAGCAGGGAGGTTTATAAGGACAGCTCTCATAAATAGATCAACAAAAGCCTGCCATTCAACTGAATATTGAGCAGTGCTGCATCGTTCACATCGAAACATCTGAGCCTCTGGGCTGTTCGGGGTCTGTGTAAGTGTATAGGGGGTGTAAGAGTCTAGAGTGAGGAATCTGTGTTCTTCAGTTTTTTTCAATCAGACAGATTCATGATTAAAAAGGATTACTTTCTACAAACACAATGTTAAATGGACCCTTACAATGCCTTATAATTAGGGCCTTAACAATAAATGTGTTATTGTGATATTTGTTCTCTTGTATGTATTTTTTTCCTCCTCCATCAAAGGGTCGATGGAGCCTCTATTTCCAACTACGCGTCAAACAGTCATTTAATGAATTGCGGCAATCATCTCAGCTAATCATTCGATAATCACTTAATCAGGCACCTGAGAGGAACGGCAGCGCAATGTTTATGTTTGTTGACACTTGTAACGTATCAGGCGTATTAAACATTTGTTGCAATACATTTAAAAGTGCCCCAAGAATATTTAAAATAGTTTTTCTCTGAAGAGGTGAAAATGTTGATATGAAATGATATACAACCTGCCCTACAGCCTTTAAAAAATATTGTACGACGAAAAAAATAAATCAAGCTTATTTGCTGCAGGGGGATGTGGAAGTGGGCAGTTGTGGTGTGGTGGTGATGGAAGAAGCCGAGTGCTCTAAAATGTGAAAATCATTGTCACCTGGTTTACAGTCTCTCGTTTCACGATGTTGATGTGTGAAAACCTGCTCGTAAAATACACCTCTCTCAGCATTGACAGAATTCATGACAACCGACAGGTAGATAGGATACATTAAATCATGTCGCCTCTCAGTGCTAGTTCTCCCTTACACGTGTCGGTCTCAGACGTTCTTTTTTTGTGTCTTTAAAGTGATAGTTCGGGGCCTCCCGCGTGGTCTAGTGGTTTCAACGTCCGGGTTCGATTCCCCTGGCCGTGCTAGAGTCGGCTCTGGCTGGGAGTGCCATCGGGGGGCAGCAATTGGCTATCCGCTCCAGGGAGGGGGAGGGAAGCCAACAAGACGTTCGCTGTGCACAGGAGTGGCTCTGGGGTGCCGGAGTTATGGTCGTCGGCTTGGCGAGTGCCGTCTCAGAGATGATACTTTGCCTTCGTCGCCGCCGGTCACAGGGCTACGGCAGCAAACTGTGAGGGAGGAGGGATTGACCTGAAAATAGCGGCTGTAATTGGCTACCAAATTAGTTCACCCAAATTCAATGCAAATATATTTTTCTTTACTTGAATATGATGTACTACACGTCCAGGGAAGAGGCTCTAGCAAATTTGCTGGGAGGTCATTTTGGCCCGCAGTTTCAAGCAACTTCCCGGTACATAGACTCCCAGTGCTTTCGGCTAGTCGTTGATGGTTTCTGTAGTCACAATTCTAAAAACTCTTTGAATGTGTAGTACACTGTGTAGAATGTGTAGAATAAGGAAGGAGCTCTGCTTTATAATAATAAGGACATTTTCAACACACTAGACAGTTACTTTGTTGTGAGCTTTACAAGAGAAGAGGTTATAAATATTTCTAAAGACATGTACAGAAGGTTTTAGATGACCTTGATATAAGGGACGGAGAAGTACTAGGAAAAAACTACAAAAACTGAAAACAAACAAGGTATGCCACACAAGAGGCTTATTTTCCAAACGAATTCAGTAAGAATTACAGGAATTGTTTCAGAGTGGGTTGATAATTGGCTGCAAGGTAGTATACAAAGAGTAATGGTAGAAGGGGTGGTATGGTAAAATGGTATCTGGGCTGTGGGCAGTGGAGTCCCACAGGGATTGGTGCTAGGGCCTTTGCTCTTCCTTATTTACATAAATGATCATGATAGGGATGTTAATAGTAAAATAATTGCATTTGCAGATAATACAAAACTTGAGGGTTTAGCAAACAGTTTGGAATCGACTAAGGTGATCCAAGATGATTTAAACGGAATCCAAGAATGGGCAGAACATGGCAGATAACATTCAATATTGCTCAATTTAAAGTTATGCATGTAGAAAATAAAAATATAGGACAAGAGTATTTTACAGGTTCAATCTGAAAAGAACTTAGGAATTCTAGTTGATCAAAGTCTATCTGCATCCAAGCAGTGTGCGGCAGGGCCAACGGGATGCTAGGATATATATAAAAACATACTGAGTATAAGTCAAAGGAGGTTATATTGATGTTATATAATGCCTTTGTCAGACCTCACTTGGAGTACTGTGTGCAATTCTTAGCACCACGCTACAAGAAAGATATAGAAGCTCTTGAAAAAGTACAAAGAAGGGCAACTAATTTGGTAACTGGTATGAAAGGTAAAAGTTACGAGGAAAGATTTAAGATCTATTCAAGTTTAGCAAATGGGGGGATTTGCAAAGACTAAAGGGGGGATTTGGCGGAGGTTTTTTCATTTTTAAAAGGGATTAACAAAGTGAACTACCAAAGATTTATTAAGATAAATTCGGTTAGCAGAACAAGAGGACACAGGCGGAAATTAGATAAAGACAAATTCCGCACGGATATCAAGGCAGGCAGTGTGGTGCAATGGTTAGGGAGCTGGGCTTGTAACGTTAAGGTTGCAGGTTCAATCCCCAGGTGGGACACTGCCGTTGTACCCTTGAGCAAGGTACTTAACCTGAATTGCTTCAGTTAATATCCAGCTGTATAAATGGATTGTAAAGAAATGTAAACTGTAAGTCGCTCTGGATAAGAGCATCTGCTAAATGCCTGTAATGTAATGTAATATCAGGAAGTGCTTTCTTTACACTGAGTTGTCCATGCCTGGAACAGCTTACCAGGAAGGTAGTCGATACACTTGGGGCATTCAACTCCAGGCTTCATGCAGTACTGCATATTCCTTAGATTAGGAAATCACGAGCCTAGATGGCCCGAATGGCCGTCATTATGGATTCTTATGTTCTTATGTGTGCAGTGAGGATCTGCAGGACGTCCCTGGGCACCTGTGTTGTAAACACTGGTAATTAGGATTTAGGCAACACTTAATGAGCTCTTAATGAGCCCTCCTCACTTCTTAATTAGCAGCTGTGCCAAATTTACACTTCCAAAATTTACTGCACTAATCGTTATTTTTATACATCCAATAAAAAAAGAAGAGGAAGGTGAAATACGTCAGCGCACAGTCCACGAGAGAAGCTCAAGCACTCCCTCTAGTGGATTTATATATATTTAACAGCGTTTTAGGTTTTGTAACACTACATAAATATACCAGGTAATTACTTAAGACAATAGCTTGATTGTTGCAAATGTAACCATTTGTTTGAGGTACATGTCTTAGTGCCTTCTCTTGTGTTTTGTGTTTGCTTGTGATCTGTTCTGAGCGCATCATTGAGTTTTCTGTTAATCACAATAAAGGAGCAGTAGCCTATTTAAAAATCGCATTAGGGTTGATTGAGCTGTTTTTCCGTCTTCTGTCAGATTAGATTCACACCCTGCCTGCGTGTCCCCTGCGTGTCCGTGTCCCTTCCTTCTCACTCTGCGCTGCGCAGTGTGACGCGGATTACACAGTAATTGCATTTCTCTTCAGGGACTCATGCACGTTCAAGGTAGTTTGACCTCCACCCCTAACAATCATGGGCATACATACGGGGCATACACTTACGGAAAGAATAATATCCCGTATCATTTATGGAAGAAAAGTATATGAAGTGTCGATTCATATTCCGAAGCATAATTCGTTGTTTTAATTAATAAAGTCACGCAGGTTTAATTAATTAAACTTTCATACATGTAAGTTATGCATACAAATGTACATTAGTTCAGGTAATGTGGGACAGCTATGCATTGTAGTGATTTGATATGTGCAAAATCAACAGCCAATCACCAAAGCTGATCTTGAATTGTTGCTATGACACTTCTTGCCACTAAACAATGGTTTGGATTGGTCTGACATCATCAGAGTGGGCGTGGTCTGTCTTTACGGGAGGTCTGTACAGTGCAAACACGCGGTAAGTTCAGAGGCATATAACATTCTATTTCTCAGCGATAAGGCTGTTAATGGAATTGAAATGAGGTAACAACCTGCACTACTGGATCATAATGAAGTGGTTGGTTGAAACACACACAAAAAATGTGTAAAGTAATGCTTTGTTTTGATAAAAAAACGTTTTATGTCACTGTCCCATATTACCTGAACATGTTATATTAATGTGGGACAGCATTGTTCATGTAAAGTGGGACACCATTTTATGCTTTATTTATGCTATAAAACTATAATATAATCATGTTATAATATCAATATAATCGATTGACGAGTATTATATAATAATAATAATAATATATATAATATAATTGAATCGACAAGTATAATCAATTATGTCATAATCAATCACCCCGCATCAAACTAGCCTACTTATTACAGATAATGGCACCAGGAGAGTCAGGGCAAAGACAGAGGAAGGCAGAGAAAGGGAAGAAAAGAGGAAGGAAGGAAGATGGACAAAGTCGGGGAGGAAGAAATAGTCAGGGAGGAAGAAAGGGAGGAAGAAAAGGAATGAGACACGATATGTGGAGTGAGAAAAGAATGAAAGGGGCAATTGATGAATACAGGAGGCAAATGGAGTCAGGAAAGGAACCTAAACTCCGTTTTTTGGCCAGAGCTTGGAATGTCCCCAAATCGACTCTGCAGAGACGGGTGAAAGGAATCATCAGTGGATTCTCCCATGCCTCCGGCAGAAAGCCCTATCTGCCAGCTGAAGCAGAAAAAGAACTTGCCAACATGCTGACCATGTTGTCTCAGCGAGGTTTCCCTCTCCGAACTGCTGTTATTAAAACGGTTGCCTTTGAGTATGCCAAGGCAAATGGCATCCAAGGCTTTTCAGAGGCAAAAAAGAAGGCCGGCTACTGTTGGTTTCAGGGGTTCATGAAACGAAACCCAAACCTTAGTTTACATGTTCCATCCACGTCAACCAGAAGAGGCCAGGATGCCGTACCATCCACATCAACCGGAAGAGGCCAGGATAAAGATGCCATTCCATCCACATCAACCGGAAGAGGCCAAAATCCAGTGAGGCCCCCAGTGAGCTTCCACCATCTGATAACGGTACTAAGACGAGAGAGGACGACAAGGAGGCCGCGTGCCAAGCCGCCATCATACCACTTGACCAGCCAGGAGCATTTCCTCTACGTTGAGAGAGCAAAAAAAGGCAAAGGAAAAGCAAAGGAAAAGGTGGTCCCAATAGTGCCTATGATTGAAGAAAACATTTTTAAATGAATAGCTCCTATAATATTTTTCAACATTGAATGACATTTTTATTGTTCAATAAAAGGTTGTAGGCTATATGATTTAGATGAAATTGTAATGAAAATGACTAACATTAGTCACATCTATGTTATTATTGTGTTGTAATTGTGCTACTTTGTTCAAATTGAAATATATGACTTAACATTTTACATTTTACATTTTAAGTATTTAGCAGACGCTCTTATCCAGAGCGACTTACAAGATGTGCATTAAGGAACAAATCTTTAAATGAACAGACTATATTATCTTGCTACATTGAATTACATGGTTAATTGTTTCTTGTTTAATAAAAGGTTTTGCATTCACTGCAAAGTAGCAAAGAAGCCTGTTTTTTCATCTAAGAATGACTGTCCCACCTTACCAAACAAGCTGTCCCACATAACCTGTACACGCTGCCTGAGTGAGAGGGGGGGTCATGGTATGTTTGAAGATGTGTAGCTTCTAAAAAATGGTGTATTCCCATTTCATTCCAACATAAAAATGTGAATAAGGCCTAAAATGATTTATAGAAACATCACTGGAGTGAGTTAACAGTTTTTTTTGCCTAAGTCTACTGGAGCATCTACAAAAAAGTGTCCCACATTACCTGAATTTACCCTACATAATTATTTTATTTCAAACTATATCATATTAACGTAATATTGCAAAAACTAATTTTCAAGTGGGTGATGAATTACAAATGTGTAATGACTTCACACGTTTCTAGTACGTCTAAGTATATATTCAGTGTTTTTCGTTCAGTTCATGGGGCTCCACTAACACATAAAAAGCAATAAGGTCTTATGGAAGCGCATGGTGTAAAATCTCGAGCGCCACGAGGCGCGAGAACTTAAGGTCACATCAACAATCTCCCGTCATCGCATCTCCTGTGCTGAGGCCGCGCAGCGAAGGCTCCCTCAAGGCTACGGACATAAAACGTAATCAGGCAGCTGACATTCTCGCATCAGCAACGCGAAAGAAACACGAGTGTGTCTCTAGCGTGGAGTCGTCGCTGATTAGCATTCCTTCTGCTGGGTCGACTTTACACAAAAAAGAGCGTCTTGAAAAGCAGTCAGTAAATGCCAAGTAGGTCTATCGCGGGTTGTTAAGTCAAGAAGACAAAGCAAAAATGTAAAATGGGCCCAAATGAGGCAGAAGAG
This sequence comes from Aldrovandia affinis, assembly GCA_029706075.1. NCBI lineage: Eukaryota > Metazoa > Chordata > Actinopteri > Notacanthiformes > Halosauridae > Aldrovandia > Aldrovandia affinis. Next base: position 1,010,527 of record JAINUG010000232.1, read on the forward strand.
AGGGTGGGTGGAAAAATCACCTGAATTTCGCATGTGAAATGTCAAAAAAACACATGTATTTACGCGATCATATGTGATTGCATGTGACCACGTGATACACACATTTAAAAACATGCACGTGGAAATGTGTAGTGCACATGTGAATCGCATCGGGAGATGTCCAAAAACTACGTGATTCACATGCACAGAATTCATGTGATTTTTCCAAGAGGTACAGGCACACACACACCAGAAGAGGTTCATAATACCACAAGAAAATGGGCCAACACCTGGGCACCCTAAGACTTTCACCAGGGTAGGGGAGAAGCAAGTGAGCAGCAGAAATAGACAGAGTCTGATCAACCATTAAATGCCAAGTGCCATCTCCCTCATTACCCTGGTGCCCCGGAGCCAGTCTCAGAACTCATTACAGATGGTGAAAAACAGAATAATAACAACATAGTCTGCAGGGTCTGTGTGTGAAATATTAGCAAGCTGCCAGTGCCTTGCCTCTCAGTGTTTCGGAGAGAGAAAGAGGAAGGTGGAGTACCAGCAGCTCCCCAAACAAACACGTATCCCTACACAAGTATAGTACAACGAGGAACATTAGGCACATGCTGCAGGTTCGATTCCCAGATGGGGCACTGCCATTGCAACTTTGAGCAAGGTACTTAACCTGAATTGCTTCAGTAAATGTCTATTTATATAAATGTATTATATGTAAAAGAAAAATGTAATAGTGGGGGGCAGCAATTGGCTGTCCACCCCAGGCAGAGGGGAGGGGAGGGGGGCAGCATCAGTTGATTGCATGAAAAACACAGCTCTGTGTGTGTCAGAGTAACGAAGGCTTGGTGAGCGACGGCTTGGCGAGTTCCATCTTGGACAGGGGCGGAGCTTAGGGTGAAGCATGCGTGAAGCAAGGCCCCTGGTCTCGGGGGAGGTGGTTCAGCGTCTTTGTGGCTCGTGGCGCCCCAGTGTGAGGGAACGGGTCGTTGAATTAGAAGATGATACAACTGGCCAATAAGAAAAAATGATAAAGTAAGTCACTCTGGATAAGATGATTGCTAAATGCCTAAATGTAACAGTAATGTAATCTCAGTGCACTGATTGCCAGTGTCAAGAGATGTGCCTTGCATTAAGAGTAAGCACCTTGAATTAGGGTTTAAAGCACCAATAATTATTCAAGAGCACTGGCTCTTTGAGTAGGAATCAAAAAATATTTAAAAATCATAATGAGAGGATTTCAAGAGGAAAATGTTGGCGAAATGTTGGAGGCCAGAGTAGCTAGTTGACTAATCCAGCATTTGAACACTAAGTTAACAAGAATTGTACAGTATCTGCTCACTTTCTTGTCTTTTCCCAAACATTATTAAGCACAAGACATAGCTATGAGGACAATTTATAAGCTCTGGCTGCCCGCCGGTTCCGAGACAAGAGACAGGAAGTTAGAGATGGAGAGACACAGGGGGGAAAATGACAATGAAACTGCGGGTCGGCCTTTCAGAAGTGCGCTGGGAATCAATTTCATTTGTTGATGGTCCTGTTCGCTGCTTGAGTTCTCTACACCAGCTGGCTCATTCTCTGCCACTTAATAACTTACTTCATCTCATTCTCTCTCTCTCTCTCTCTCTCTCTCTCTCTCTCTGTATGTCTCTCTCTGTCTCTCTCTCTCTCTGTCTCTCTCTCTCTCTCTCCCCCTTTCTCTCTCTCTCTCTCTCTCTCTGTGTCTCTGTCTCCTTCTCTCTCTCTGTCTCCCTCCCTCTCTCTCTCTCTCTCTCTCTCTCTCTCTCTCTCTCCGTGTCTCTCTCTGTCTCCCCCTCTCTCTCTCTCTTTTTTTCTCCCTCTCTCTCTTGTCACTCTTTTACCTTCATTAATTTCACCAGCCTAAAGTCGAGCCAAAACATTTCACAGGGGATTAAGGACTTTGGCTCCCAAGCTCCCTCACCAAAGTCAGGACAGGAGGTGCTGGGTCACGGGTCCGTTTATGGAGTCGTGGGTCCCAACTGCCAACAGCAATTCTCATTAACTTTTTTTTTTTTATTTTTTCCACAATTAACGAAGAACTAACATCTTAGAAGATTCGATTACCTAATTTAACGTGACGTAATGTCACGCAGGAGCCTTTGAATTTGTCTGTCATTTGCATTTGCACTGCCTATTATTATTTTTGGAGCTTAGCATAAAAGATGATCAATTTGTGAGCTATCAATTTAACCAGAGTGACATGAATGAATGCACGACCCCAATGAATGAGTGAAAGGATGGATGAATGAATGAATGAATGAACCAATGAGCTGATTGGCTGTCCCTCAAAAGGTAAGGTGCCTCCAACATGGTGCCTCAGACAAACGAAAATGTTATTTATGGTTAAAAGGGCAAATATGGATATGTAATACAGTAAGTGATGTTGCGCGCACTATTTCCTGTGTGCATTCTTACTTGCAGGAACTTGCCTTTTATTAATTAGATGAAAATTCAAACTGATGCACACACAGCTGCACAGTCAAAAAAAGAGCAATGAGCTGTGGAATCTAATTTAATTAGCCATCAGAGCTGCGCCAGTACAGATTTGCTCATTTAAAAGAAAAATGTGCAACCCCTCCACTCATCCGTCAGAACAATATGTTTCCCATCGACCCTGTGTATGCATATACCGCCCCTGCCTAATAACGAAGTATAGAACGTACATCTCTCCAACTTCACCAGCTCTTGGAGTTGATTTATTGCAGAGATTATGGAGGAATCGAAAACAGAAAGTGTGCCTGCGGCTCCCTGCAGCCTGAGTCTGAAGTTGAAATGCATTGATTAATCGCGTAAAGGAAAATCATTGCAATCATTCCGTTTCCCGCCGCAGGTCCTCATTAACGGTACCCGCACGCAAACCAACCTGCAGAAAAATATTTAAAAAACAAGGGCAAGACAACATGACCTGTGTCTCTGTTTCTGACAAATGTGACCTCATGTTTGACATGTAAATGTTTCAGCTGAGCGACGCGGTTAAATCTGCAATGTAAAATATTAAATCTCTTCGCCACTTCACACACACCCACTCAAAATATCAGGGCACGTCACGGTCTTTGAAATATACAAATGATCGTTATCCGACAAATAACTACCTGCAACGATTCTACCTGCTGACAGATAAATGAAACATACGCCTCTGTAGAGTGCCAAAAGTAGTGTCCCTGTGTGCATGGGGGAGGCTGTCAGGGACAGGAACCGTAACTATATTCAAACGTCTCATTTTTACATTGACATTTTAAGCATTTTACAGACGTTCTTATCCGCAGCGACTTACAAGATGTGCATTAATACATGGTATGATTAATCACTGTTCGCACAAGAGATTAGTGCTGTAATACAGCGACAGACATCATTTTGACACAGTTTTAAACATGGATGCATATTACGAAAAGCAGTATTAAACATGTAAGCAGTGGTGATGACAATGAGTTAAATGTACAGATTTCAGTGGAGTCTCAAAGTATTGTACACCCAAATAAGGAAGGCCCTTGGAGAGGAGGGTTGAGGGTGGTGGAGGGTTTTTATGAAAGTCCCCGTGGGCTACGACGCATTCCCACACTACTCTGCTCGTAAACTCAGAGGCAAATGAGGCTTCGCAGATCCAGCCTTCTGGGAGAACTGTCACTGGTTTCTTCTCATTCATCTTTACACTTTGATCACCTTCAAAACCTAAAATAACTTAACAACAAAGCAGCTTGAAGAAAGTATCTTGAGGCAATTTCTTAGTCTACATGAAACTCACAGGAGTACACTGGCATATGGAATAGACTGCGTTACGTTTATTTGCTCGGTGGGACCAGCAAACAGGGCTAAGGCGTGTGGCCTCCCGCGTGGTCTAGTGGTTTCAATGTCCGACGCTGGCCACTGCGACCAGGGTTCAATAAATAAATTAAAAAACAGGGCCAAGGCTCCGGGGTCCAGGCCACCTCTTCCTTCTCAGCTTTGGCAGGACCCCCCTGGAGGCGTAACGGGCTGATCGGGCCTCGGGATAGCTCCCTACAGCAGGGTAGCACGTGGCTACGTCTCCAGGCTAGCTCATAACTCCTGCCCTGCCACTCCACATGATGGTTATCAGGCCCCATCCCTCACCCTGTCCTCCTTTCCTTCCCACTCTATGTCAGTGGTTGTAGTATCGGGTTATTTCAAAAGCTGCCTGAAAACCATTATGGCTCTCCTTTAACACGGTGCCAATTCATTCATGAATAATTCCTCCGCAGATTGTTCCCACGATCTCTCAGCGCTGAAGTCGCCCGGTCGCCTCCCTTCCCGCCTCGCCCGTGACCCACTTGCAACTCGTTTTGGACGTCCTCTGCTGTGCGGCGAGGAGGATGACTGATGTTGTGCATTCTGTCTCGCGGCCGTGGGCCCTGCCAGCCTGACTTGAATGAATCTGTTGAGAGTCTTTTTTTCAGTCTCTACTCTCTCCCTGACGTGCCTTCTGAACCAGCTGGTGATTTTTGCATGGTTTAAAACACACATGCACACACGCACACACACAACACAACACAAAATCACATTCCACTGTAGTTACTGGTGTCCTCTGCAACCCCACTCTTTCCCTGCAGGATCGCCCAGTTGAGTGAGATCTCAACCATTCAGTAGTCTCGCAGGCCACCACACACTTTTCTTCATGTTCATGACGACTGAAATGAAACTCGTACAGAGTTGAACCAACCTGCAGCGTGAGCAGCTATGGCCTAAAGGCAACATTGAGCTAATTTGTGGGGGGGGGGGGGCTGCCAGGTGGCTCATAATATTATAACGTCACCTTCTTAAAATAATGGCCTAAGTCATTTTTTGAGGACAAATATTTTTTTGCCTAAGTCATCTCTTCATGATGCTGGCCACCTCTGGTAAAATTGCTTACATTCTTAATTGAAAAGATCATGCTGTTCCTACAGACCGGGGTAGTATAATGGCCGGACAGAGCTGGCAAGAGTGTGACTTAGGCCATTTTATTTTTTGCCTAAGTCACAAGACAATGTGACTTAGGCAATTTTACAAGCTTTCAAGATTGCCTAAGTCACTTACTCCAGAAGTAATTTGGCCTAAATCAGGTTTAAAATATCGGCAAGTCACAACGGCATTGTTCGTAAATTGGCCTAAGTAATCTAATCCTTTTATGTTACATAATTGACAGACAGCGTTATTTGTATGCAAATAGTCGTATATTGTCATAACCTTTTTGTGTGAAATGATTAATAAATATCATATATTCTATATTTGGTTCAGTTTATTCTGTTTTTTTTTTTGAAAATATGACTTAGGCCATTATTTTAAGAAGGTGACGATAATATATAATAATATGCTATAATATTGGGTTTCAACGTGTGAAGTCCCACATGATTTGTTATTGAATGCTGATCATAATAGCCCTCCCCCCCAAGGTATTGCATAATTGGAAATGGCATCACCCAGGGAGAGAGGGATTTAGTTGGTGGAATTGTCCTTGTCTCAGCGTGCTGTTCAGCCGCCTGCAGTCCACTTACGCCTGCTGCGCATTAAGTGTACTCCTCCAACACATTCAGCTCGATGGTAAAAGGGCCTCTACCAACAATGACCATAGAATCAGGGAAAGAGCTGCATCCTACGTTCAGCTGGCCCAGCACACCTGGTGGATTTGAGTCCACCGTCAGCTATATACTAAGTTGTAGCCATATAGGCCCTAAACCTGCCTCTTGTGAGTCTTAGACATATCCTCACTGTGCTCAAGGTCTCATTTCACTCGCCGCTATGTCAGAAACAATCCATTCTTGACCCGAGAATATTCCAGAAGCATCTCTCATGTAGCGTCCCCATCTTGAGTACAAATGAACATACACTACCGGTCAAAGGTTTTAGAACACCCTCATTTTCCAGTTTTTACTGAAATTTAAGCAGTTCAAGTCCAGTGAATAACCTGAAATGGTGCAAAGGTAAGCGGTAAACTGCCAGAGGTAAAAATAAAAAAAATAAAAAACATTTTAGGTTACCAAAAACGGAAAAAGAATGTACATTTTTTGACAGTGAGTAGTTTCCTACACCATCAAAAGGCACTTGGAAATTGGAGGAAACTCTGACAGGAAGAGGTCTGGCAGACCCAAAGCCACAACAAAATCAAAAGACAAGTTTCTGAGAGTCAACATCTTGCATGATAGGCGGCTCACAGGACAACAGTTTCAAGCATAGCTTAACACTGGTCTAAATAAGGAAGTCTCAGTTTGACAAGACTTCGAGCTGCAGGTATGACAGGCAGTAAGAAAGCCATTGCTTTGATTTGTTTCATTTGTTTAATTTTTCCACCATTTCAGGTTATTCACTGGACTTGAATTGCTTATATTTCAGTAAAAACTGGAAAATGGGTGTGTTCTAAAACTTTTGACCGGTAGTGTACATTTTTAATACTACGGGAACAGTTTCAGGAACAATTCTGTGCTATTCTACATGAGCCAACCATTTTGGTGAATGTTCCAAGTAATGGCGGTTGATTACTAGTAGAGCAACAATAAGAATATACAGTATCTCTCTAAATCACATTAAGGGGTGCCATGGTAACAGAGTAATCTTTTAGACTGCTGAATATCAGGACTGTTCTCAGCCCTCACGGGACAACGGTGCACTTCTTCCCCATTGGCTATTGTTGTTGGGGAGAGACATAATTGTTTCATAATCCTAGCAACACAAGCACATTAGTTCTCGGTGAGCCAGCAGACCACTGAGCTGCACACTAACACACTTATATACAGTGGGTATTAAAAAAAAGTATTCATCCCCTTTGGCATTTTTCACATTTTATTTTCTTACTTCACAGAATCAGTAACAAATTTAAATGAGATTTCTTGCCACCGATCAACACAAAATACTCTGTGTAATATAATGTAATATAGAAAAACAACTACTCTAAAGCTTTTTCGTAATTAATTACAAATACTTTTTATACCCACACATGTAAAAACACTCAAGTCTATGCACACATGTGCACTCAAGTCTATGCAAACGCGTACACAAATGCATGCACACATGAATGCGCATATAAATACGCAGACACACACACACACACATACACTCATACACTCTGACACACACACACACGCACACTCTCACACACACACATAAATACACACGCACACTCACACACACACATACACACACACACACACATGCACACACACACACACACACACACACACACAATCACTGAAGCCCATGATCTGTCTTAGCTTTTTGACTCTCTCTGTAATGAATTGCCATTTCAGCTCCACTGGATGCCCCAGAACAGGCAGGCAGATGCACTTTCAGGTAATTTCCTGAGCAGTGGGAGTTTAATTATTTGCATCTCATTCAAATTTAAATGAGATAAACACGGACCAACGTTCAAGATGACTCTTAGGGCTCTTCCAAGTACGGTGAATATCCAGCGCTGCATGAGGATCACTTTTCACAGAATTTGGTTATATTCAGCCGCCTGTGTCAGATCTATTTTTGTCCGGGGTTAAACAGCAAGTGACTATTCGAGAAGTCCCTTTGATGTTGAAGGCAGTAGTAAGGAAGAAAGGCATACAGTGGGTCTCTCATTTCGCGCCTTCTTCTCTCTTAAGATCAGAGAAACCGGGCGCTTCTGTTAGATAAAGAAAGGAGTCATGGCGTCGCGGAGTCAATACGCCAGAGTCAATACACCAACTTGACAGCAGTTTTTTAAAAACAAAAGAGATTCAATGATAAATGATGACCCTTTACAAAGAGTATTCACGTGCTCAAAGCTCAGCTAAATAGATCATTTTTATACGCATGGAATGTTGAGATGTGGGGCTGTCGTCCCCGAGAATGCTCCCTCACACAATATCCTCCTTTCTCTTTGGATTGCCCTTGTCCTACTGCTTTTGAACAGAGTAATGCCTGAGGCTCAACACACTTGGTAACATGATATGAGCGTGGCAGGTAATCACTAACGTGGCACAAAGCAATGCAAGCAAAATATATACAGTTCCCTCGAAGATTATTCGGCAGTAACATCATTATGATAAATATGAGAAAAGAAGGCTGTATGAAATAAACAGCACAGGTAATGAGATATGTTGTAGGTGCACATTATTCTATACTAATACTATTGTTCATAGAAAAATAATTTGTAACATATATTTTTTTATTTCCCATTTTTTCGCACCCATAGCAATTATTTTAAATAGAAAAAATGTTTTTGCATTGACATGCTACTTTTTTAAGCTAATCTCAATCTTGGGGAATTGTCCTTTGCCATTGTAATTTGAACTCTATTTGGTACCAGTTGTTATGGTCAGATGAGACCAAAATGGAGCTTTTTGGAATGGTCAAAGATCTGCCTAATATGTTCACCAGTCTCATGAACGTCTATATGAGATGACTCAGTAAATGTATCCTTGTGAAGGGGTGCACAAAGTATTGAAAAAACCATTTTTCTCTGAGTATTAGTATGAAATAAAATAATGTCCACGTTATTTTGGGCATACGATATAGCTCATTAGCGGTATTGATTATTACCTAGCAGAGGGGGCATAACAGATGGGGGCTCAGCCAATTTTCTGTTCCTGGTTCAAAATAGATTATCACAGCCGATGTGTGACAGTAATTAGCTGTCATAACAAGAAATTCTGCAGAAATGTCAGATCACATAAATGACTGGGCTAATTCAATAATTAAGAGCACAAGTTGACATAAAAACCAGAAACAGATACAGCCCTCCTTGCCCAACCCTGATCTATAGGGTGCCAGCAGCGGCTTCAGGTATTCCAGCTGTCACAGGTGTTCCAGCCGAACACTGACGAGACCTGATTTTACTGATTAGTGCACCCCCTTGGTTTAAGACAGTGGTCTCAAACTCAGTGCCACAAAGGGCTGTGTGTATGCAGGTTTTCATTCCAACCAATTACTGCTGCCTTAATTGGCTCAACTACTCATTTAGCCATATGCATGCACCTCTGTGCATTCTTGAAGTTAAAGCACAGAATATACTCAACAATTATTATTTAGATAACAAAAATATTTAATTTCACTTTATATACATTATCATGTTAGCAAGCCAACATGATAATTTAGCAAATAATGGAACTAATTATCTAATCAAAAGCGGAGGCTGCAGTAAAAACCAGCATACATATGGCCCTCCATGGCACTGAGTTTGAGACCACTGGTTTAAGAAATGAACTCATTGATATCAGATGGTTCAGCTGATTGGTTAAACCAAATACCTGCAGCCCTTTTGGCCCGTAGGACTGAGAGTTGACTGTAGTGGCCTTGAGCAGGGTCCCTGAAATCACGTTCCCCGTGGGCCAGGCGCTGCTGTTTTTCCACACTCCTTTCACCTGGGAGTCAGGTGTGAAGACACTCTGGCCAATCATTTGCACTAATTGTTCAATTAACTACCTGAGAAAAAGGAAAACCAGGACCGAGTTTGGATTTGTGATCCAGATTTGAGTAACCCTGCCTTAAAGTATATACAGGTAACTGCCAAAATAAAGGAAACACCGACATAAAGTGTCTTAATATGGTATTGGACCACCAGAACAGCATGTCCCTTGGCATAGATTCTACAAGTGTCAAACTCTATTGGACGTATGCAACACCATTCTTCCATGAGAAATTCCATCATTTGGTGTTTTGTTGATGGTGATGGAAAATGTTGCCTCATGCCCTGCTCCAGAATCTCCCATAAGGGTTCAATTGGGTTGAGATCTGGTGACAGTAGATGACGTTCACTGGGGATTTGAGGGCCTTGTCTCATAGTGCCCCACTGTACACACACTCCAACGCCTCTCTCAACATCCACTGGCACCTAATAAGAGTCATCACCTCTTTTTTTTGGACAGTACCTCATAGGCCCACTGTTGAATGCACTGCCTATGTAGTATCTGGACTTTATCAGGTGTAATCAGATCAGATCAGAGGTTCACATGTCATTCTTGACAGATGTATGCATTCATTGATTATTTTCATAAATAGAGTCGTCAATCATTGGCATCTGTTGAGATATATTCCCTGAGAAATATTCCTCAAACTCATTTTGGCATATTCCCCATGGAAAATGATGCTGTCATCAGAAAGCATTCCGCAAACCCGCGTGTTGTTCTGAGTTCTGAAACGTGTTGAGACAGGCGATGACGTTTTTGAAGAAAAAGGGCATCTCAAAGAGTAAAATATCAATATTTATGGAGAGTTCTGGTATGTATTTAATTATAGTCAGCGGACTGCCATGGGTAATTGGTATTGTCATCCTTAGTGTTCCCCAGCTGGGGTCCCGGGGGCACATGCCTCATGCTGGGTTTTGTTCCAGTTGCGCTCCTTATTTGTTGGTTGAGTCGGAGCTATTAATTCAACGCTGAGCTGAATTTGACAGGTGCTTGTTCTTGGCAGGAAGCTTTGTGAAAGAACTTGAAAGAAAAGTGAAATTGAAAAGTGAAATTGTCACACTTCAGAACGACACAAGCACATGCGTTGTTATGCCCTTGGTTCATGTCCGTTGGAATAGGTTTGTAGCTTTCTAGCTTGTACAAAGTGGTCATTTTAAATCATTGAGGATTACTCCATAGACTGTTTTTTGTTACAAATTCCATACTTTATTTGTGTGCTACAGGTGATACAGGGATACAGCCAAGGCCGTAACCATGGAGTCAACATTGGGGGGACCAAATCAATTTATTTATATTTTTTATATCAGCTAGGCTATATATTGGGGGGGACATTTTGAGCATATCTGAATATTGGGGGGGATGTGTCCCCCCCAATATATATGGTAATTTCGGCCTTGGATACAGCGCATAGGCAACTGGAAGCACACATAAGTACGTGTGTATCGGTATTTTCAACGTATTTTCTTCATCTGTTTCCCTTAAACAAATACACATTTGTATAAACTTAATTAAGGTTAATTAGTTGTGCAATTAACTGCTTTAGCGCCAAGAACAATGAATTGAACATATAATTAATCTCTGCTGAGACAGTGCCCCCACAATTTACAGGGCAGATATACAGCTAATTAAAATTGACCTTATATATATTTATTAGCATAATTTGCTCCTTATTTAATTGAGGAGCAAATTAATTCGAAGCCTATCAAACCCCAAAACAAGCCCCACGTCAGAATTCACATTCGGTTGTGGATTAACTGTGAAGAGGTCATACATACAAGTCAGTATTGAATTCAAATCTCAAAAAAATCGAAATAATTAAAAATATTTTGGAACAAATGCCAACATAATCAATGTCTTCCAATAGCCGTGGTTGAAAAGTTTTGCCTGGGTGAATGAAAAACACGTCAATACCACGCGAAGGACAGTAGGTGGCTCCCAATCCATTCTATTCATTTATTGCCGCTTCAAAGTATTTTTTTTCCAAAGTTATACATGTCATTATGATATAGTCAGGAGGCATAAATACTTTGAAAAAGACATTTGCTTTTTTACATTTGCCCCAGTTGCACGCTGTTGCATAGTTTGTTCTGATTGCATGCGTGTGGCTGCGTGCGTGCGCGCGTGTTCGATTTTATTTCCATGGAAGCTGAAGGTAAACAATGGTCCACTGTAATAGTCAATAATATGGAAAAATCGAATAGTTATGACGAGAAATGTGTAATCAGATGAAGTTACACTATTACAAACTATAAGTAGTGACAGCAAGTTATCACACTTACGCTATAGTTAGTTCATTTACATGGCTGGTGCGTACCATATGGTTCCAGGCACAGATCCCAATTGGGGAATTATAGTTGTCCTCCTGAGTAAGATACCGAATTGTCTCAGTAAGTATCCATCTATAAATGGATAATATGTCAAATGTAAGCCATATGGAACGCCCTTGATAAGACTGACAAGATATAACTTATAAATAAAATAAATAATGCTACTTTGTTTATGTGTAACGTGCACCAACAACAATCGGATCTGCTGTTTAATCTACGACACATAACCATTTACCATGTTGTAAGTGTTGCATGAGTAAGCTTATATTTTTCTTCCGACCAAATTTAAGAATTATCCAAGTGCTGTATTCAAACCTCATTGTGCAGTTTCGCCTATTCATGACTAGGTGTCGTGAGAGAGTTGTTGTGTGTGTAGCTCGGGCAGCGGAACGCTTTCGTTGAGAAGCACGGGGAGTTGCATTTACAAAACCGCACGTTGGAGGAGAAAGCAAGCGGCTCATACACGCTGCGAGCCATATTCACACACTGTGTCCACGCTCCTACTGTTTTCCTTGGTGGTGGAGAAGGAGGAAGAGGGCGTACTGGTTCTCTTATCTAGCGCTTCAGTTTTTTTCTATTTTTTATTTTTGACGGAAGGCAAACCAGATCGGAATATTAGGGTCTTGTTCGTGGACTTGAAAAGCGATGTCGGAGTTTCTGGTTAACCTTCTCGGAGAGCGGCTCGTCAACAGCGAGAAAGCCGAAGTAGACGTGCAGGCTCTGGGCAGCAAGCTGTCCTTGGTGGGGCTTTACTTCGGCTGTAGCCTCAACGGCCCTTGCAAACAGTTCAACGCCAGTCTCTGTGAGTTTTACAGCAAGTTCAAAAAATCGTCGGAACACAAAGACAAACTGGAAATCGTCTTCGTCTCATCTGACCAGGACCAGAAACACTGGCAGGACTTCTTACAAGAGATGCAATGGCCGGCGTTGCCTTTTAAAGACAAGCACAGAAAGGTAGGCTGCGCCGAAAAACGGTGTGAATTGGATCAGAAGTCAGTAGTTTTACAAGACATTCCTCATATCTGATATCGAGATGTATCGGTCAAGTATGAATTTCTTATTGTGCTCCACACAAGAATGGCAGAACTTGAATTTAGTGTTACGCAGGTGGTGAATTTCAGGATTTTGTTTAGTTTTGATTTTTTGTCTATTTCCTTATTGAAACATTTGTCTTTAGAAATGGTAGCCCAACTACCAACCTTATTTGTTAATAGCAGAAACATGCAAGTTGCCACAATTTTTTGTTTACTTGTTTGTTTGTTTTGGGTTTTTTTGTACGGTGGGGGTGGGGGGGCGTGTTGGGTAATCAATTTGACGGTGTCATTGTCATAATATTCATAAAAATATTATTTAATTGTATGTGTGTATATATATATATCATAATATACTTGTCATAATTATAATGATTTTTATGGCATTCCCCTTGTCAACCCATCGTTTAGCGATTATTCTATTAATGCAATCGTGTTGCTAAGCTCAAATGTGATTTATTATACATTGAATCTTGCTAGCTTTTTAAAGAATTAGTGTCAACCCAGCAATCGCCCACATATTTTGTCTATACATTTATATCGATATAAATTATCTTACTGCCAGTCAATTACCGTTTCACTCGAATAAAAAGAAGGAATAAACAACACTATTATTATATTATAAGTATATTGTACTGGAAGGTTAGGCCTGTATTCGTAAAATTGAATATGATTGTTTTATATCTCATAGTTTGACTTTAGATGATTGACAAAAAAAAGTCAAATTACGACAATCGAAATATTTTGTCAATTCAAAAAAATCGAATGTTTATTATTCTACTAATATGATATTAAACTATATATATAGCCTACATCGTTATATATTATATTATAATAGTTGAATAATATATAATACTAAAATGGTAATTATATATTATATTACTATTATAACTTGTGATTAGCTATTCGTGGACTATAACCAACCATTTCTCCATATCGCGCAAGGATTGCATGAATGAGTTATATTTCTAAGAGTTGATTGTGTTAAATTGGACAATAAATTACGTCTTGTAGTAGGACCAGTTGGGGCCTAATGATTTATTGTGTAATTTCATTTTGAAATCGAACAGATATCGCAGAGAATTGTGGTCTTCAGTGTGTAGCCATATTAATGTTATGGTTAAACGTTGGCCATTTAGGTTGTTGCGTATAGGCATGAGGCATTGTTAACGGATGGGGCTGTGGTTGATGACCCATCTGCTCAAAATCAGTTGTACTGCCGGGGTCGACACCTGGCGTAAAATGCCTGCACTAAAATGCAGCAAATTACACTGGAGATGTCACCTCACACGGTCAATGTATTCCGAATCCGCGGTAAACATTAATGGGGTTCCAAGTGTCTTACAGCAACACACTATTGTTTTGTGTATATTCTACCAACAGACGGATTTTAAACGTAAAAGAACGCGAAATGTGTCTTTGAAATAGTATCTTATCCATTACTATTAACGGTTTTAATTATGGTAAGGGGTGGGTGAAAAAGGTAGTCTAACTACTCTTTAACCTTGGCTGGAAAACCAAGTTTATGTCACATTTTCTCAAATTTCTGGTATGTGAATAACTTCCTGGTGCTGTTCCTAGCAAATATAAATAGATACTTGATTGTTGTGAACATTGCTAATGTACACAAGGCTATCAATGTGAAGTTCTGTCAATGTACATCCGTCGTATCAGTATGGGAATATGATTTCCTGGCACACCAGCAATAAAAGAGGAGAGACTCAATGTAGCATAGTAAGGCCCCCCATTAAAAAGACAGATACAACACTTTTGCCTAGAGCTAGAATGCCATTTTAGCAAGATACACAATGTACAAGAGATCCCACAGAGATTATGTATTGCAGGAATTCATGAAGTAATGCGCGTGTGTTTAAGTAAGAGAGTGACAGGGGGTGCAGCAGCAGGAGTGAGTGTGTGTGCGCATGTGTGCGTGTGCGTGTGCGTGTGTGTGTGTGTTTTCAGTAAAGGGGTCATAATGTGTGGACAGTGGAGTCCAGGGCTGTGTCTTGTCCCTATGCCTCTCTACCTGGTGATGGCCAGCTGGCAAGCCACACCGCCCTGACAAGGAGTTCTCCAGTCTGAAGCCCGACAATAACCCTGTACAAACCCACGGCCACAGGAGGAACAGAAATCCCAGTCTGTAACAAGACCCAGTTGACAGCCTGACTCCTTTCATACTTTTCTCTAAGCCACCTGTAAAAGAAATATATTTAAAAAACGAAGTGCGGGGATAGTTTTTCAGGACCAGGGAGTCCAGAGGACTTTTCCGAATGGACAGACGACACAGTGATTCAGACCAGGTTTGGTCGGCTTTCAGTTGCGCGAGGACAGCCTTTTGAATGGGAGCATTCTTGACATGTAGCCTATTGTTCGCCTATATGCTTATGAGGGCCTATACTGTACCGAATTACAACACAGGGGCTGTGAGATTTGTTTTATATTTGGGACTTGAGTTTGGAGTTTGGAGTGCTATTAACATAGTAGGAACGGACCCTCTGACCTATAAAGATATTGGATATCTTTAGTAATTGTAAACTTGAAATAAGTTTATGATTCTACTGTTTGATGATATATGTGCAGCTGATGTGACACATCGTCAAATATATAGGATAAAAATGTGCCCCAACCCCCCCTACTCCCCACTCCCTCCGTCCCCTGTGGCCTTTTCCTACAGTCACTAAAAATGATGTGTTTCAGTTTTTATGAACTGGGAGTGAATTTCCTCAAGAAGAGATTTTTTTTTTTTTTTTTGGTTCATGAAAAGAACGAGTGAGGGAGAGGGGGAGCTGTGTTCCCCTCAGCTCTTATTTTTTAACGACTGTGGCCTGATTTCGATTGAATCAAGCGCCTGGTAATGCTTTGCAGACTTTCGATGACGGCGTGTGTTTCACTGCGGCATATAACCCAGGTGTGAAGAAGGGGGTGACTGAGTGGTGGACTGTGGAGCGGGAGACGGATGAGGGATGAGGGATGGGGGTTAACGGGGGGCACTGGAACCCACACCCTGTGTCTGTTTGTGCCAGTTTGTCATGTTGAGCATTTTTTTTATAGAGCAGGACACTGTTAAGAGAGGAGAGAGGAGTGTGTGTGTGTGTGTGTCTGTCTGTCTGTCTGTCTGTCTGTCTGTCTGTCTGTCTGTCTGTCTGTCTGTCTGTCTGTCTTGGTTACAACTCAGGCCCATGAGGCACAACACACTGTGAACGGCAGACAGGCAGAGCCAGACAGACCGTAGCTCTAACATGTCTGGTACATTTGGTTGATGTGGGAAGGCCGCAACATCCAGGAGGGGCAGTGAAGCCAGCTGCTGTGGAGTTCTGGAAACTGGCATGTGAGAGGATGTCTGTACGGCCTGCATGGCCTGCATGTGGACACTTCTGACTGACTGCCCGCCCCTCCCCAGGGTTGTTCTCATCTTTGGGATGAACGGAATGGTTAACCCTTTCACACTGTAGGAAAATGCCACCTACCTTGCAGACTTCCGTGCACTATTGGAGACATCTTCAGGTAGTGTGAGTCCACCACCTTTTTGGAGCCACCCTTCATATTACCTTGGAGGTGGTTTGTTACTACCTCTTTGGCTGGTGACCGTGCAGCGTAAATAGAGTGGCCATATCATCGGTGTTTAAGAACATACGAATACATAATGTAGTTCAGCCCATCTAAGGCTCGTCATGTCCTAATCTAAAGGATATCCAGTTCTGGATCTAGCCTGCACTTGAATAGCCCAAGTGTTTCTGCCTCTACTACCTGACCTGACAAGCTGTTCCGGGCATTGACAACTCTTGCCTTTAACCAATTTCCACCTGTGGCCCCTTCTGCTAACCAAACGTATCTTAAAATATATTTGGTAGTGAACATTGTTAATCTCTTTTAGGAATTAAAAAACCTGAATCTAAGTCTCAGTTTGCTAAGCTTCAATAGATTGAGCACCCTAAGTCTATCCTTATAACTCATTTAGTTGCCCTTTTTTAACTTTTTCAAGAGCTTCTATAATTGTTATACTCAATACTTTTTGTTATGTATCCCAGCATCCTGTTGGCCTTTGTCACTGATGTAGCACACTGCTTAAATGCAGATAGACTTTGATCAACTACAATTCCAAGGTCTTTTTAAAATTGAACACCTACTAATTTTTCTCTTCCCATAAAATGCTCCTGTCTCATATTTTTATTTCCCACATGCAAAACTTTACATTTAGCAACATTGAATTGAATGTCATCTACCATGTTTCTGCCCATTCTTGGATTTTGCTTAAATCATCTTGGATTACCTTAGTCTATTCCAAACTGTTTGCTAAACCCCCAAGTTTTATATAATCTCCAAATGTAACTATTTTGCTACTAACATCCCTATCAAGATAATTTATGGAAATAAGGAAGAGCAGAAGACCCAGCACTGATCCCTGCGGGACTCCAATGCCCACAGCACCTAGGTTTGATATGACCCCACCTACTGTTGCTCTTTGTATTCGCCCTTGCAGCCAATTTTGAACCCACTCTGAAACAACTATTGTAATTTCTACTGAATTCATTTTAGCAATGAGCCTCTCCTGTGGTACCTTGTTAAAAATGCTTTTAGAAACTATATAATATCATAAGCCTGGCTCAAGTCAAACAATTCGTAGCCTCTTCAAAAAAGTCCATAAAGTTTGTTGGCCGTGATCTCCCCTTAAGAAAACCATGTTGGCTCTCCCTTAAAATACTATTATTTTTAAAGAATGATTCCAACTTGTCCCTAATAATACATTCCAGTATTTTACATGAGATGCAAGTTAAACTGACAGGCCTATAGTTTCCTGGCTATGAGCCAGTATGGGCCCCCTTCTTATATATTGGAATTATACTACCCCTGCTTCCAGGGATTGCATAAATATATCTGTCAATGGCTTGTATATAATTTCCCGAAATTATTTGAGTACTCTAGGATATATGCCATCTGCTGCCTTATTTGTCTTAACTTTTTGTAGTTTTTCTGGTACTCCCTTATCTCCTCCAAAGTCCTCCAAAACATTCTGTACATTGGCTATATATTTAGGCATATTTATAACCTCTTCTCTGGTAAAGCTCTCAACAAAGTAACTGTTTAGCGATATCCTTATTATTACAATGCAAAGTTCCTTCCTTATTCTTAATGGCACTTAACCTCATAACTTCCTTTTTCTACTGCAATACTTGGAAAAACAACTGCTAAGCATTGCTTTTTGCATCTTGGGAAATGTTCACGTCAAACTGCCGTTTGTAACGTGGGCACTTGTGCGTAGAAATATGGGCCACAAATACCAGACGGCAAACCCAATGACACAGTGGTCAGGGCACTCGAATCTGAGGGTCACGGTGTGGTGTCCTAATCTCAGCCGCCGGCTGAGTTGACATGTTGGACAGAGGGTACCATGTGACCATCTGGGGGGTGTATTTCAAATGTGACATCTCACCTGTATACCACACTCAGCAGTTATGGCATGGACCTCTGAAACCAACTATAGGAGTGCAGATGTACCCTCAGTCATATGACTGGTATGATACAAATTCTAACAAAGCACAGTCAAAAATGACCAGGAGCTCAGGAGATACCGTGTATTTAAAACTTTGTTGATTTTTTTTTTTTAATGGGCACCTTGTGTGTCTCCCTTGCTTCAGATTCTGGGTCTTTCCAATATTTGCATAGATGTATTATTGCAAAAAAATTATATTCAAATTTCAACTGCAGTCCAGTTTATCTTATACGCTATCCTTGTTAAGGATACTGGAATGAAACCTATGCACCTAAATGCCAGATCTCCACAATCATGCGATCTGCAGATCCACCACTCGGTGATATATCTCGCATTTCTGGCATAGTTGAGGGAAATGCAATGGATTCACGAAAGATAGGACAGGACATGGCCCAGAGTAGGGAGGGTTTCACTCGTATTCCACTTCCTTTCCATCTGTTTTCTCTAACTTTTTTTAAGCATTCCTCATTTGTCCATCAAGCAGAGATGAGCTCGAAACGAAGTGGCACACACTGGCAGTGTTAACCCTCCCAAAGCCAAAGTGTTAAAACCCTCTACACTTCCACCTGAAACTGAAAAGAAATGAGCCCAAAGAGAACGGCTGCTGACGTCCGCGATGATGTCATCGCCCGCTGGCCCTCTTCCTGTGTGGAGAAGCGAGGACGGTGCAGAAGTTAGGGATGCACAGGTCAAATCAGAGTGATCACAAAATGTGCAGTAAACCAGGTTGAGGTGGAAGCTCTCCAGAGTTTGGGATCCCACACAATATCAGCGCTGGGACTTCGCTACCTTTTGGAGAAGTTGGCAGTCTAAAGAGACTGGCAGACTTGTGGTTCTGTGTGGCTTAGTAGGTAGAGCATGGCGCTAACAACGCTTAGGTTGTGGGTTTGATTCCCATTGGGAGCACAAAAACAGAAAAATGTATGCATTGACTACTGTAAGTCGCTTTGGACAAAAGCTTCTGCTAAATGGCATATATTATTGTTTTTATATTATAGACTTGATTCCATTTTGGTCTTGTGAAAGTCCCGCAGACGCCTTTCTTGTCCCCGTAAAGTCCCTTTTTCACTGCCCGTTTTCTTTGTTCTGGTAGACGTGTTCCAGCCTTGCTCTGGCACAGACAAAAGGGACTCTGAGTCTCTCTGTCAGAAGGGAGCCAGCGGGCACCTCGCTAGCCAGCCCGCTGCTGACTGGCAATGTGGCGTCTTGGCCGCGTGGCTTTACAAGGAGAAGTAAGTGCTTCAGCAGGGGATGTGCATGCAACCCAATTAGCCTTCCCCAAGTCTCTATAAAGTCCAGCTGTCATCCAGAGGGTACACTCAGGAAAGCCTCTCGGCTAACTCTTACAGAAATGGATATGCTTAAAAAAACTTTCTGGGGAAAATTGCACATTTTTAAATCGCACCACCTCCACCGGGATTAATGAGCTGATGTCGTTTCGTTGAATCCGTTTCTGTGCTCCGCACGGAGAGGAATGACTCCCCACAATGTGTGTCTGTCGTAGTTCCTCTGGGTGCCCGCCAAAGCGGTGTTCCAAGATGCACCGTTGTGAAGAGAGTACAATGGAAGTGGAATTCTCTGGAAGGAAAGGTTTCAATGTTCGGCTGCTCTAGAACATTACAAAGTGTTAAAAGTACTTCATAACATTGCTTGGTCATCGTGGTTAAGGTCGTTTCAGTCCTTCATCTCTCAGGAAACTGCATGATACGGTGCCATGACGTGGGACACAGGCTTCATTAGCTCCAACCAATGAACTAATGTGGTTTTCCTGTGAGTAACTGGGCAAACCAAGCCATTAGGTATGTTTTTTTTCTTCTGGTCCTTTCTGTGTCTCCGAAAACCACTGCAGTGTTCAGTTACTGACTCACATAGCACTGTGGTTACGGTTATGACTTCCCGCGGCAGAATGACGTTAGAGGGGCCGAGCGATTCCCCCGGTTTCTGCAGCAACGCTTGAATCGGCACGGCACGTGATTCAGGACATTACATACTTTATTCCAATTCGGTCCAAATCAGCAGACACCCTTGCTGCGCGTCTGTCCAAATTTGTCCGTAATGCAAAAAAAAATGCACCCTTTCCATTGGTAGCGCTTTTCCAGGGACACTGTGGTTGAGTATGTTAATATGGAAATTTGAGGAGACCGGGAGACTAGGAAAATATATTTATATATCGGAAGAAGAAGAAAAAAACAAAAAAAACAACGGGATGGATAAATACGAATGTGAAATATTGGGATTGCTTTTCAGTCTGTGAAGGCTGTCTTTGAATGAACCCCTTGCTCTCTCTCTCTCTCTCTCTCTCTGAGGTGGGAGGTGGGAGGTGGGGAGGTCATGTCCCCAGCCTGTAATTGCTTCCCAATTGCAGGTCTACAGCCGTTTCCAGAGCAGTAGCTCCATAATGACTGCAGAGCCCAGGGACATTTCACCACAGAGCGCTGCCATCTTGTTTTCTGTTGTTCCTCCAGACAATTGAACGCAACACGTATAATTTCCCAGCGACTCCGGGCATGCTTTTATCGCCTTTCTCCCGCACCGCTCCCAATTGGAACAAACGTGTGGGAAGGAAGGGAGGCTTGATGGATGGACGTAAATAGGGTTCCTCAAAAAATGGATAGTCCGACCTCTGTGCGTGTCAGCTCTTCTTCACCACAGGCTGCCGCTGGCTGCCTCGGGAGCGTTGTTACCGATGCGGTCTCTATGGCCGCTCCTTTTGACGAGATTCCTGAGGTCAGATCGCGGATCTCCTCCAGGGAAGGAATGACTCCCGACGTGGCCGGCCCCACGGACGCACTCGGTGAGCTCCTTGCCGATTCGTCCAGCTCTTTGTTCCTCCTCAGCGGTCCAGGATCATTTGGCTCGTCACAGCAACGATTAATGACTGCCGCCCCCCTTTTGGGAAACGACTCCTCTGCATCAGGAGGTTGCTCAACACTCTACCAGGCACAAAGTTGTTGGTTGTTCATCCGCTCTCATTTTATTTTCCGGCGGGGGAAGTTGAGTCTGCGCCTGGATGTGTTTGATCGCTAATTCCCTCCTCCTTTAATCATTGTTTCAGAATTTAGTGCATGACTTCGTTCAAAATAAAGGTTGCTTCCTGGGAAGCTAAAGTACATACAAAGCTAAGTGGCCTGTCAATGCTTTTAAGTGTCTATTGGCGGTACTCAAGGGAAACAAAACAGTCTTTATGAAAGTGAACTAATTTCTCAAATTCTCTCTAAAAAAAAACCCCCTCAAACTCTCTTTTCAATTCCCTGTTTTCTTTTTAAAAAAAAAAAAAAATCCTTTGCCTGAAAAGACCTGAAGATACCTGAAACTTAATATGCATCTCCCTCCTTGTCCCGGCGCTGAAAGATTGCCAGGGAAAACAGAGCCCTGGGCCTGAGAGTCGCTGGGATTGTTTGCGCAGAGCACGGGCGTAGCTCTGCGTCTGGGTTAAGGGAGAGCGGTGCCAACGGGGAACGGGTCAGTCGTCTCCGCCCGGCATGCAGGGCGTCCTGCAGGGCGTCCTGCTGGGCGCGCTTGGCGCATGGGCGGGAAAAAATGGGGTGGATTCCGTTGCGGCCACATCCGGATGACATCACCGTCGGCCCAGCGTGACCGAGACTGACCTGCAGAGAGGCTCATTCCCCTGTGAGCACAGCGAATGGCACAGAATGCCAGCGGTTTGTGAGAGGCCGTCGGTAAAAGGGCAGCGAAAGACCTTTTGCCGCCAGCGTTATTGCTGTGCCGCTGCTAATCGTCTCCTCTTTCATTATTTAAGTCATTTTTTACTGGATATTGACACGGTCATGGTCATGCATTCCATTTCATATGTTCCAAGGTGTCACAAAGTGTCAGCTCGGGTCACGGTGACATAGGAAATTGGTTTCTGCGGTGGTGGCACAGAACGGGCCCGGTCAAATTGAAGAAACCTGTTCAAATTTTGGAACTTCAATTAACTTTCTGTTTTAACCTTTGACCAACTGAAAGAGACTTAAGTCTCCTTCATTTAAGAATTGATGTTCTGGATCTGTGAGTCTTATGTACAGTGAAACAGTGGGTCACAGCTTGTGGCACAGTGGAAAGAGCGGCACTGCATCTAAACCAATCCCCTGTGTGGGGAGAGAGGGAGGGAAGCAGGGAGGGAGAAAGGAAAGGAGAGTGGGAAAGAGATGGAGAGAGGAACGGAGAAGGGGAAAGAGAGAGGAAAGGAATGGAGGGAGGGAAGGAGAGAGGGACGGAGAATGGGGAAGGAGTGAGGAAGGGAGAGAGAGTGGGAGGGAGCTAGGTAGAGAGGGGGAGGGGGAGGAGGGGAGGGGGAGGGGGCAGGGACAGAGAGAGAGAGAGGGAGGGATGGAGAAGGAGAAGGGGGGAGGGGAGGAGGGAGGGAGGGAGGGGGACAGAAAGTGAGAGAGAGAGGGAGGGATGGAGAAGGGAAGAGAGAGAGGAAGCGAGACAGAGAGAACGAAGGAGGAGGAGGGGGGGAGGGAGGGAGGGAGTTAGGTAGAGAGAGAGGAAGGGAGGGGTAGAGCGAGCGAGGGAGGGAGGGAGGGAGGGAGGGAGGGGGACAGAGAGTGAGAGTGAGAGGGAGGGAGGGAGGGAGGGAGGGAGGGAGGGAGGGGGACAGAGAGAAGGGAAAGGAGAGAGGAAGGGATAGAGGCAGAGGGAGGGAGAAAAGTGGAGCTCCAGATCTGCTGCCTTCCTTAATGTGGGGGTGGACACCAGAGGCCAGGCTCTCGCTGTGAGCCGTGGGATCCGGGCCTACTCTCCTGTGGACCTGCAGCAGCATAACAGGAAGGGGTTTGCATCTTTCTGAAAGTCAAGGTCCAGCACTTTCCGTTCCCAGCGATTTCCCCTGTATTTATGTCGATGGGACGGAGGGCTTGTCTATCACTATGGTACCTTACAGGAGAGGCTCCTTGCAGACGAGGTTGCAGGATGAGATGCAAGACCAGGTTGGTTGACTGGTCTCTTACCCAGATCAATGAGGAATGGTAAACGACCTCCTCCCGCTTTGAGCCGCTCCGTGGCCCCTCGCTCGGGTTTCAGCCACGTCCCAGATTCCCCTTCATCCCGCAAGGCTTAGAGCCAATTAGCACCCCCCGAAGGCACCAGAAAGGCCCGGCCCTCAACATTACATGACATTACATTACATTACAGGCATTTAGCAGACGCTCTTATCCAGAGTGACTTACACAGTTTACATTTCTTTACAATCCATTTATACAGCTGGATATTAACTGAAGCAATTCAGGTTAAGTACCTTGCTCAAGGGTACAACGGCAGTGTCCCACCTGGGGATTGAACCTGCAACCTTAACGTTACAAGCCCAGCTCCCTAACCATTACACCACACTGCCTGCCTTGGCCTGCCTCAAGCCTCCAGCTCCAGAGATGCCATCTTGGCTCAGCACTACTACACGTGTCTCTTACCCTCCTCCACCTACTCCGATGACCCGCCCGCCTCCTCCCTCCCCCAAACTCCCCCAGGCACTCCTGCCCCGAGGATTATCACATCCCTCCCATTAGTCGGGGTGCTTTATGGCGGGGTCTTCCGCCCCTCCAGGTTTCCAGCACAGATGTGAGAGATGGAGGGGGTCCTCGATAAGCGCCGGCACCTGGGTAATGAGGGGCTCGGGAGGAGCCGGCGTGTGTGTGTGTGTGTCTAATGAGATCGGACTGCATCAAATCGCATCTCCTGCCCTTCAGAAGGCCTGCACTGTAATGTTCATGCGTTAGATCGACACAATCTGTTCTCCGTTTGTCCTTTCCTTTCCTTGATTTCCCACCACCCTCCCCCATCCCGCCACCCCCCGCTCCCCCAATCCCAGAGAGAGCCCAGAATCTGTCCCACGGGGGCAAGGTCTCCATCTGCCTCCGACGATGTGCAGATCTCACAAAATCGAAACGGAACAGATTTTGAGGCAAATGCAATCGTGATGAGTCAATGCGAGGCGCGGTACAGCAGGCTACCCAGGGGGCTTTGCAGGCAGACCTCGAGTTGGGTGAGTTGGGTCTGCGTAGGAGGTCTGCGTAGGAGGGGCAGCTCTGAGCCGGAATGGCTCCCTATCCTCCTCGGACGTCCAGGCACCGTCCACATATCTAATCATAACGGAATGTTTGGATGCCCAGCTGGTCTGAGACACAAAGGTCTCATTTATATATCGCCTGACTGTGAGTGACACTGCACTATTTCTGGCCATGTCAGATTTTGTAACGTTAGCATTGTCATGCAACTTTGACAAACCACCCACACACAAACTACCGCTCAGTAACCAGTGACGCAACAACATAATTGTAGGTTTGTTAACCTGTGTTCTTGGGGGTAACATGGCACTCTCAGGATTAACTCGGAGTCTGTTTCTCAGGGTTAACTCTGAACTGTGCTGTAAGGTTTAGCTCAGCCTGCGTAATCGCCAGAAACTGCTGGAGAAGCTTTGTGACGAGTGTTTTTTGTAAGATGGACAGAGATGTGGAGGGAGGGGGGATAGAGAGAGAGTCAGATCATGGTTGCTTTTTGTTCATGAAATTCAAAGGGAACATTGCTGGCATGACAAATAAAATTGTGTTACAAACACAAAAAATAACAGTGGCATAAACAACAATGATGTACTGTGTGTTGGTATCCATAAGCCGATACCAGCAGTGAATCGTCAGCTTTAAATAAAGAAAACCTTTGAAAAGCCCCATACCTTTTAAATCAATGATTACTCTCGACCTGTTTCTATTTACATTCCTTGATTGTCAGTTAAGATTCCTTGATTATCAATCAAGCAGTTCATTAGCTACATAATCAATACCAATGGGTGTAGCTTCCCAATTTTATTCCCATTTTTTTGTTTTTTTCATTACAAAATGTTGTATTTTTTTTTATATATACATTTGTGTGTGTGTGTGTGTGTGTGTGTGTGTGTGTGTGTGTGTGTGTGTGTGTGTGGTGTGCGCACGCGTGTATAGCATTGTGGCTCCTGTGTGTTGTACACTGCAATAGAGCCGTGCTGAAGAGCCCTCTCCATTGTGATGTGAAAGCTGGGGGGCGTGTGCAGTGAAGCGATGCGATGCTTCCAGCCTGCGAGCCTGCACCTGTGGCCCCTGTCCGTCACCCGGCAGAGCAGGAGGCCAAGGGTCAGCCGGAGGGCCACCGATGAATACGGGATCGGTGCCCACGGCTGCAAAGGGCTTTTCATGGGAGTCTTGTCGAGGAGGGTTGTTCTTGTGAGTGTTCCCGTTATCAGGCCTATCAGTTCTGCGGTATCGGTGTCATTGCAACAATGCCGGCATTCACTGGAAAAGGGGGCTGGAAGGTTTTGTTCTGAAGCGTTTTCTGCTGAGCTCCGGAGAAAAGAGGCGATGAGACTTCCTGGCACTGGCGACGAGCGAAGTCCCCCGCAGGTGGTCCAGGAGCGAGGAGGGGCCGATGGGGTCCTGTGCGTTCGGTGAGCCTCGCTTGGGTTGCTCGCGGGATATACGCCGCGTCGGTTTCCCTGAACACCCAGAGCCCTCTCCGACCAGCGGCTACCTGCACGCCATTCGTCTTCAGCTTTCCCGTAGCGTGGCAGACTGCAGCCCCCACTGCTGCTTCTCTTTAGCGCCACACTGTGTTTTCAGCTTTTCAAATCGAGGAGAAGGGAATAAACGTAGAGGGGTAATTACTAGGTTGAGTGGTCCACGTAATTTGGCCCTGTCCATCACGGTGCCTTGAGCAGCCCACACGCATATGCACACACACACACACACACAACCACACATACACGCACAGGCCCACGCACGCACAAGTGCAGACGCACACACACACACACGCACACACACATACACACACACACACTTGCACACACACACATATACACATGCACACACACACAGGCACACACACACACACACACACACACACACACACACACACATACAAACACACACACACACACACACACACACACACACACACACACACACACACACACACACACACACACACACGCACGCGCGCACGGGGTCCCTGCAGCTTTAAGAGCAGGGAGGAGCTGCCACACTAGAACAGAGGATCGACTGTTGACTCCTAAAGGGAACACATTGTTTGAAGTGTCTGTGGCACTGCCAAGTGCTGGTCCCCCATCTAGTGGAGGGTCATGTAAGAGGAAATATGCTGACGAAAAAACCCAAAACAAACGATTACAAGCAACAAAGAAAGAGAGGGAGAGGGAGAGGGAGAAAGAGTCAGAAGCAGTGGCAGAAGCGGATGCAGTAAAATGCATACTCCGCTTGGCAGAGATGGAGAGATGGAGGGAGGGAGGGAGGGATGGGTGTACGGGATGTGGGTGATCTGTGTGATGTTCTAATGGCGGGAGGAGCTGGAGAGTAAAGACGCTGTGAATGGTGTGGGGAAGGGAGACGGGCAGAGAGGAGCAGAGCGGAATCGGGTGGGGGAGATAAAGTTTTTGAATCTGGTTTTCCTGGACGGATTGATGATGTAATACTTCCCCTTTAATACTTTTTTTCTTTTTTTTTGCGAGTCTCATTTTCTCTGCTCCCCCTCCCCATCCTTTCTAACTCTCTGTGCTCTTCTGCTGCTCAAACCCCTGTACTGTGGGCACAACTCCGGCTCGATACTTTTCATCTCGTATTTCACAGTCCGACGTGCCGTCTAGCTGAACGTCTGGCCCCCCCGTCCTCAGACATCGGCGCGTCTCCCGAGGGGAAGAGAGGATCAGTCGGCGCGGTTCAGGGAGAGGGCGATAACGGCTCTCGCGTGGCAGCCGCTTCTCGGCTGACGGTTACCCCGGGCCCCCGATACGCGTGCGTTCTGCGTCGCCGTGCGTTTAAGATGGATGCACTGCAGATGTCGGCGGGTTTGTTTATGGTCTGGGGGTCGGCCCGTGCCTCCTGCCTATGGCGTGTGCGGTCCTCGACACGTCTGCAGGGCAGCTGCGTGCCACTGCTGAGAGACGCCTTGTCCGCTCGTTGTGATTTTATACGCTTTAAATCGATTCGTTAAAATGCGTTTGAAAAAAACAAAACTGTTTACAGCATTTTCACTGTAAATAATTTAATGGCGTCGACGCCAAAGAGGCGAGGACCGTAAATCCACCGTCAGCTGATTCATATTCACAGCCACCTCCCTGTAACAGATGGGGGAGAAGGTGACAATATTGCTGGGGTTGATTTACCGCGCTCTATTCTGGGCGCGAAGATCTGCCGCCTAACCGCCATCCGCTGCCGCCATGGCCATAGAAATCCATAAGAAAACAACATTAGAGGAACAGTTATGAATTTAGGGCATTGTGCATTTTTCTTGCAACCGATACGATATTTTAATTCGGTTTGTAAAAAAAGATATTATATAGGGGCTGGTGGATGGCGTAGCGGTCTAACGCACCACGCTTCGGAGCAGTGTGCGCTGCCCATCAGGGACGCGGATCGAAACCCGCGTCTCTACCAGACCGGCCCTGGTCGTCAG
>JAINUG010000232.1:1043172-1308172 GCA_029706075.1 Aldrovandia affinis
CTGCTCTTTCTGACTCACTGAAGGACTCCGCGGTTGGAGGGTTTTTAAATGTTTTTCTTTGGGGGTTTTCCCCCCCCCCCCATCCTTTCAAACACATAATCCTTTTTTTTTTGGTCTCTTTTTCCCCCCATATTGGAGCCATCCTTTTTTCTGTATTGAAAATATATTTATTAATCCGTTTATCCACTCATGCGTTAAATTGTCATTCCGTTTTCTGCAGTGACATTGTGAGTGACAGGTGGTAATTGCAGATCAAGGACTAAGAGGCACTGTGGGGGGGGGGGGGGGATTACCACGTTAGTAGATTTGCACTTAATCCATGTTAAATCGGCTAGGTTAACTTATTCCACCTTCCCCCAAGAGTTGTTCCCCTCATTAAAGCCCCCAAAATACCCCCCCCCGCCAACATCAGAATATAACAGCTGCTAGTCCGACTACCATTTAGCAGTTTTGTTTTAGAGCAGGGGTGCCCAAATTCGGTCCTGGAGATCTACTGGGTGTGCAGGCTTTTGTTCCAGCCCTTCACTAACACACCTGATTTGAACATTCATTGCCTTGACGAGCAGTTGATTAGTGGAATCAGGTGTGTTAGTGAAGTGATTAATGGAATCAGGTGTGTTAATGATGAAGGGCTGGAACAAAAGCCTGCACGCCCAGTAGATCTCCAGGACCGAACTTGGGCACCCCTGTTTTAGAGTGACGCCTTAGGCCAGGGGTGGGCAAGGAGGGCCGTATCCATTTCTGGATTTCATGCCAACTTCTGCTCTTAATTATTTAATTAGCCCAATCATTTACATGATCTGACATTTTTGCCCATGAATGACAGCTGAAGACTGTTCTTGTGTTCCCATATGAAACATGTTACTGTGGCCTAATCTACAAGTAAACCAGCATTGGCGTATCCAACTAATTAGCTAATTGAGCCAGGGTAATTGGTAGAAATATAAACCTGCATACACACCGGCCCTCCAGGACCGGAATTGCCCACCCCTGCCTTAGCCGGAGACGGGCTTCCTTTTGGAGCGCCGTGATCCTCGTTGGCAGCCACGCCGGGTGCTGCACGGGTGCCAGGTGCCGCCCGGGTGCCAGGTCTCCTCAGTCAGACTGCGCTTGTGTGTGCGGGACGGGGACTGTGCAGGCTAGAGAGACCTGAGGCCAACCCAACACTGCATGTGGGCCTCTTCTGAGGTGACATCATCCCCACGCCATTACATCAGCCCTGCCCTCCAGCCTCCTGAGGGATTTGTCTCAGTTAGGAATATTATCGTTAATAAAGTACTGCTTCCATTTTGTGCAGTTGAACCATAAGCATCTTTTCTTTTTTTTGTGGGGGTTTAACGTTTGTACTTTTTATTATTTCGCGGGGTTTTCCTGGGGACAGTGCAGTATGTACAGTTGCATGTACGTTAAACATTCTGTAAACAATGCAGGCTGCGCGCTAGGCTTTTACCGAAGCAATGCGTAAATATAGGACTTTGAAAAGAGTCTTGTTCAAGGATGAGACTTGAACCTATGACCCTCCGGTTCAGAGTCCACCGCACTCTGACCACTGAGCCACATGCTTGTCCCCCCCCACTGGTCCCTGGATCGTGAGCTGAACTGGGCTCTCAGCCCGGCTAATCGTGCGCTCTCCGCTGATTGGCCGGGAGGGCGTTAATGGCGCGTTACTAAACTGCGTCTCAGGTTTCCCCCGCTGCATCGTGACGCCCTCGCAACCCGAAGGGAACTCGGGCCGCGGGGCGGGCCTACTGTTGGCTAATGGAACGCAGCGCTGCTGCAATTTAAGTAACGATGTGGGTTCAATCAAATGGAGAGCAGAGCGCCTCATTGGAGAGGGAGCGATGCCCGGGCCCACTTACTTATTTTAGATTTTTTAAATCCCAGGAATGAAGCAAAGTGATGGCTAGAAAGTGAAGCGGCACATATCGCTCACGCGGTCTTGTGTGCGGGACAGGGCTACGTCGGGGGCAGAGTCGGTACACTTCTACTTTCCGTCTCTCTCCTTCTCTCCCTGTGGTTCTGTGTGGCGCAGTTGGTAGAGCACGGCTTTGGCAATTCCCATTGGGGCCACGTATACTGGAAAATGTATACATTCACTACTGTAAGTCGCTTTGGATAAAAAGCGTCTGCTAAATGGCGTGTGTTATATTATATATTCTCTCTTCCCCTCAGGTACAGAGCAGCAGTGGTTAATCGGGCCGGCGTACTCGTTCTGCCTGAACGGCGATTGTTTATGAAACCGCCTCACTCTCGTCCCAGTTGCCAGCCATTGTTTTGGCGACCGTGTTTCCGTACAGTACGTACGAATGACAAAACTCTATTCCCGCACATGTTCGATAGTTCTGGGGGGTTAGACTAGTTGAGAAAATAATCTGAGCCCAAGGTCTCGGTCCACGCGCTGAATTAAACCGGTTTGTCCGTCCATTCAGCCTTGTACATGCGGGATATTTGTGTCCTTTGCGATCGGTTGCTAGCAGGTAAAAGCAGAGCCCTGAAACGGGTTCAGCACCAGGAGAACTCCCTGCAGCCAGTATACTCATTAATCTCACGCGTCATGCTGTTCAAAGGATTTCATTTTTTGTTTGCTTCGCTTGTTTGTTTGTTTCCCCCTTCCCTCTTTTAAGGTCCTCCAGCGTAGACCGTCTCCGACAATGGCGGGAAGCCGAGACGCTTTTTCCTCAAAGGGGGGTGAACTTTTTTTAACAAGCCGAACAATGCCGCTTTCATCCTTTCCCCTGGAGAAGAAGCGATGAATGCGACCATAAATAGCGGGACCGGGGTCTGAACATTACAGCTTATTTAAAAAAGAAAAAAAGACGGGGGAAAAAAAGCAACATTCTTCTTCGTTGGTGTATTTCTGTCACTGGGGCCCCTGAGCTGTGAGCGCACGCTGCTTGAGTTAGCGCAGAGCCGCAGACTGATGCAACGCGCCGTAATGAACGAGGGTGCTGATAAGAGCGGGCAAGCAGCTGATACGCAGATGGCTGCAGTGTTCTGATGGGGTCCTCCTGCGGGACTTTCTTATAGTCCAGTCATACGGGAGACGCAGGTCTCACCCAGAATAATTTTTTACAAAATCCTGAATTAATGAAAGAAGAAAAAAAAAAGTTATATAGCAAATTTATACTTTAAATAAGTTTATTAAGACTTTTTTCTCTCCCAGAGCAGAAGCCCTTATCCAGTTCGACGTGCATATTTTACATTTTTATACATTATACATTTACACAGATGGCTATTTGCTAAAGCTATGTGCATTGCTCAAGGGAACTGCAGTGACCCACTTGTGTTTCAAGCATGCAACCTTCTGGTTGAAAGCCCAGCACCACCACAGCAGTCACTGAAGTGTATTAGTTAGTTAGTTCGTTTTATTTGACAATTTAAAAAGAAATGGATGTACACAATGTGAACACGCATACCCTTGATACATGACATCGCATTAATGCACACCGCAAATTGCCGAGGATAACACAAAAAAGTTGGCAAAGAGCCAACTTATTTCCATTGTGGTCCTCAATTGACGCACCAAATAATGCTAAAGTGCTAAATATGCAAATATCCCTGCTCTCTGTAATTTATTCTAGTGCTTTCTCCCGTAGTCAATGAAAGGAGGTAGTTTATAACGAGAGAGAGGTCTTAAGGGACAGCGGTGGTGAGTTTGAGTTTGGTCGTTGCTACAGGAATTGCTCATCTTCCGGAGCCCAAGAGACCGCCCTGAGCCATTGTCTTGGAGATGGAATAATATTTGTTTTTATGCCGTTGCCGATACATATTCACCGCATAGGCTACACAAAGAGTCTTCTCTTTTTGACCGTGATGTGAATGCAGGGGCGTGGCATTTATCCAGTTTATGAACCCTCTTCGCTAACGGCCCCCGGGGCTTTCAGCGCATTGCGAACGAGCTGCGGGCGACCGGCCTTTTGTCAGGGAGTCCGAGCCTTTCATTCAGCGCTGACAGGAGATTGATAACGCTGCCGTCGTTGCTTAACCCACTTACAGGCGGCAGAAACGGGGGCACAGGCAGTGTGTGTGTGTTGTGTGTTGTGTGTTGTGGGGGTGTGTGTGTGGAAAAGGAGGAGGAACAATGGAGAGATAGAGAGAGAGAGAAAAGGAAGTAGGGGAGAAACGGGGGCACAGGCAGAGGCAGTGTGTGTGTTATGTGTGTGTGTGTGTGTGTGTGTGTGTGTGTGTGTGTGTGTGTGTGTGTGTGTGTGTGTGTGTGTGTGTGGGTGTGTGCGTGTGTGTGTGTGTGTGTGTGTGTGTGTGTGTGTGTGTGTTGTGTTGTGTGTGTGTGTGTGGGGGTGTGTGTGTGGAAAAGGAGGAGGAAAAATGGAGAGATAGAGAGAGAGAGAGTGAGAAAAGGAAGTGGGGGAGAAACGGGGGCACAGGCAAAGGCAGTGTGTGTGTTATGTGGGGGTGTGTGTGTGTGTGTGTGGGTGTGTGTGTGCGTGTGTTTTGTGTGTGTGTGTGTGTGTGTGTTTTGTGTGTGTGTGTGTGTGTGTGTGTGTGTGGGTGGGGAACCCAGAAAAGGAGGAGGTCAGAGGAGGAGGATAGAGAGAGAGAGAGAGAGAAAATGAAGTGGGGGAAAACCCCGGGCAGATGCTTAGTGAGATTTATGTGCAAACCCTGGTCAAGGTGGTGCACCTCAGAGGAAGCGGGTGATTTATGGGGCTTGTATTAATTTCGCTCTTTTTTGTGGACGGCGAGAGCCGAGGGCAGATTTTTCGAGGGGTTTTCTTAATTTGCAAGACAAATCCTGGGCCTTTAGGGTCATTGTTTCAGCTTTTCATCTCGAGAGAGGGACAAAGAATGAGAGTGAGTGAGAGTTAGGGAGGGGGAGAGAGGGGGAGAGAGAGAGAGGAGAAAAGATGAATGTATGTGTGTGAAAGTGTAATCAACTGAGGTAGTTTTTGTCTGTCGGTTAAGTGATTAGTGGCATAGGGGGGCAAAAGATGCCCATTCAATTAAACTCCCCAAAATTTTACTCATTTAGATTCAATTAAGCCTCTTGTTGCCATTGCCTTTTGTGGTGTGTGGTCGAAGGGGATGGGGGTTTGTTTTAGGAGAGTGGGGATTTCGCTCCGAAGGACAGAAAAACTTCTCACATGAATCCCCCGGCGTAGTCCAAACAGACTCCAAACAGAGATGATCCAGCACAGGCTGGTCCCAACAGCAGCGCACCAGAGCAGACCACCAAGGAAGAGGTAATGGGCTAAACAAGTGAATACTGTTTTCTGCAAGGGGGCGAAAAAAAAGGAGGGAATGTGAGCATTGTCTCACCAGGGCTGTCCTGTGCCAAAAATGTGCACAAAATGTGCCTAATTGCTATACTTCTCATGTCGAGGAAAACGAGGGAGGGAGGGAGGGGGAGGGAGAGAGAGAGGGAGCCGGGCCAGGGCAGCACGGTAATGTTCTGTGATGTTGGTGACAGTGCTCAGTCTTTGGTTTACAGACCCTGGCAGCTTTCTTTATTCAGCTGCATGTGCTGAGGCCTTGTGGAAATCCGCCATGGCTTTTACTTCCAAAGTTACAGAATGATTTTTATTTGATGTAGATGTGTCACAGCGAGGCTTTGGTCACAATGCACACTTGTTGTTTTACGTGTTTTTGCTTGCATGATACAGGCTTGTCCACGGTCGTATAATTTATCGCCGTTAATATCTATCGAGCCAGGGCTTTCAACCGAAGGGATTTACAGCTTTGAAGATGGCGAGCTATTTTAAGGGATGCCGTTTCGTATTTTTAATTACCGAGGGGTTACTCGAGAACAAAAGAAATCGAGGTGAATTTATGGCGAGGAGAAGTCGTACGGAAACCGACACCTCGGAGTAAACGCGGGCCCTTTGTGGTGCGCCTGTGGTAGGTAGGCCGTTGGAAACGTGTGAGTCATCGGACGGTGTACGTTCCGCAACCCGGCCTGCCAGCGCCGCCCGTGAGATGGACTGCAGAGCCGCGCGAAGGGTGTCGCCGAAATACCAGTTTACCGCATAAACAAAGATCGCCAGACCATTACTACAACAGCTTGTCCTCCGTTTGACCTCCAGCCTCCCCGGCCCACAATGAAGCGCTCGCCGCTGTTTACATTGCAGCTCTCTGTGCTCCAGGGCCCCCTCTCACTGTTTATCGCTCACGTCTGGATCCCATGAGCCAACAAGTCACCGCCGCACTCGGCCTCTGACTTTGTCGGTTTGTAAAGCGGTTCGCGCCGAGGCCGCTAGCCTCACTGGTCAGGCCCATAAACCCTGCGGCACCACGAGCTGACCAGGCTGGCGCTGACGTGAGGTAAATCTGTTTAACTTACGGGGGATGTGCTTTGCTAATAAGTCAGTGGATGGTTACTCCTCCTTGTGTAGGTGGGCCTCCAATTGAAGGCGGCGATTCAAGCCCGCTCAGCCGCTGACCGATGACGTAACGCTGGCTAACGCTTGCGAGAACCAATCAGATTGCAGAGAAACCAATTTCAATTTCGAACTATGCATTAGAGAGAGATGCTATAGAGAGAGAGACACAGAGACACACAGAGACACACAGAGACACACAGAGACACACAGAGACAGTGAGGCCGTGCCCCTGTAGTCTCGACCTCAGAGTGTCCTTGACAGGCAGGGGAGAGAGCTTTTAAGGTGATTGCTGTAGGGGTGCCAATGGCGCACAGCTGACCTCAGCTCTCCGGTAGCCACAGTTCTTCAAACTCTTAAAACGGTCAGTAAAAGTTTAGTCTTCGTGGATTTTTTATTTTTTTTCCCTCCTTCTGAATTGTGTAATATTTTCTGAAGTAATGCCATAGATAGTGAAGGAGAAAGACACTAAACATCTCCCGTTGCACAGCGTTTGGATTCCCGCCAGGTTTTTAACCTGCTGCTCCTGCCCCTGCCTGCAGATCAGCCCTGGCCGAGCTGCTCGTTTCGCGTTGACGTCTTTTGAAGGGCTTTCAAAGGAAAAAGTCATCTGGCGGGTTTCTGCAACTCCCGTTTCATCCCTCATATATATCAACTGTAATTTGCTCTAGATTCTGGTTTTCATTTGTGAAAGGCCTAATAGTCTGCACTGCAGTCCATATACCTTTCCCCACATACGTTCAGCGTAGGTATAAATATAATGTGGGTTGTCGGGTCATTATTGTCAGTGTAATTATTGCATGTTAGCATGTTATGTTAGCTGTTAGCATGGTTGAAGCACACTGCCAGGCAGTCTGTTGCCAGGGTCCTGGTGTGAGTGACTGTTCTGATTCTTACTCTGTCACAGCCATCATTGTGATATCTTCAGTCTGGACACTGGACACTGGACACTGGACAACCTCACGCCAGTGGGGTGGAATGTCATTACAGGGAGCGGTGCGTTAAAGTTATAGTTGTATAAAATCAATGCATATTTTTTTCTCCTTCCAATAACGATGCGCTACGCATCCAAAGAAGAGTTTTTAGTGAATTTAACGTGCACACGAACGGTGACACCGAAGACGGCTAGCGTTGCTTACATCGATATACAGAAACAATAGGATTCTTGTGTATGCAAGAAGTAGCAAGCTTAAAATTGTACGTATTTATGTTTGTGTGTGTGCACGTTTTTTGTGTGTGCATGTTCATAATTTGTTTGTCTTTTAAAGTGTTGAGCGGTTTCGAAACCCGACCGCACCAGACCGGTCCTGGTCGAGAGCCCCGATCGGGGGTCGGCGATTGGCTATCAGCCCCAGGGGTAGGGGGGGAGGGTGAGCCGGCACAAGCTCGCTGAGAAGCGTGAAGGGTGTCTCCAGAGAGTAGATGGGCGATTTCCGTCTCGAAGGAGGTGGATCATTGCCGGCCCGGGGAAATGGCTTGACCCCGTAGAGACGGGCGGCGAGTTTGTGGGGGGAGGGCGAATTGAAACAAACAGAGGGTATAACTGGCCACTAAATTGGGAGAAAAACGGGAACAAATCTGAAACAAATTTGAAAAGAAATAAGTGTGTGAGAGGCGTGTGCGTATAGCTGCAAGGGAAGGGGAGCGTTGGATCGGACTCCTCAATCTTCTCTCCGGTGACTGAGCAATGACCCGGAGAAGGACAAGGAGGGAACTCTGGGATCCGACTGAAATGTGAAACCTCTGCAAACTAACACCAGCATGTGTTAGATGAAAGGAATGATAAAACCCAGGCAGCCGGGTTAGCTGGAAACGATGCACGCTTTGAAGTCCCTGCACAGATTGCCGTTTGATGAAAGTTTAGAGTTCAGCCTCCGCAGCGCGTTCGACCCGGTACTTTCCTCAGCGCCGGTGTTTTTAACGCCGTCCGCATCTGGCCCGGATAGGCCTGACCGCGCTGTGTGCACCCTACCGATGGGACATTTTGTCTTTACCCCCCAATTTAGTCACATGTACTCAGCCTGTACGTGGTTCTGTGTGGCTCAGCAGGTAGAGCACGGCGCTGGCAACACTTAGGTTGTGGGTTCGATTCCCACAGGAACCACATATACTGAAAAATGTTATGCATTCACTACTGTAAGTCGCTTTGGATAAAAGCATCTGCTAAATGGCATGTATATTATGTA
This sequence comes from Aldrovandia affinis, assembly GCA_029706075.1. Taxonomy (NCBI): domain Eukaryota; kingdom Metazoa; phylum Chordata; class Actinopteri; order Notacanthiformes; family Halosauridae; genus Aldrovandia; species Aldrovandia affinis. The sequence continues at coordinate 1,051,694 of JAINUG010000232.1, forward strand.
TGTATACTCAGTGGAGAGTGGCTCATCACCGCGCCATATGAAACAGAACCGCGCCTCCGGTCTAATCTCTGCGGTTCCGCTGTCACCGCCGGCTGGCCATGATGGGAGGGGGCTCCGCCGATGCAGGTGTCCACTAAGGCACGCGTCCGACAGGGCCGAACACCCGGGGGGCCTTTCATCCGGTGCCTGTTCGCATTACCCCGCGTGCCACTCACGCGCCGGAGGGGGAGCCCGGCAGGAAGCGGCACGTCCCCTCAATCCTGTTAGCGCGGAACGGCCCCTAATGGGATCGGCGGCTCGAAGCGGTGCGGGAGGCCCCCCGAAAAGCACGTCCTCGCAGCGAGACGGAGGGAGTCCAGGGAGGAGTCTAACGGAAGGCCTCTGACAGATTTGGAATTATCGAAGAATAGTTGAAAAATGTGACATTATTTCCACGAGTCAGGTTTCTTGAGCATCTATGGAGGGGTGGGGTCTGTGTAGCCCTTGGTTTGGTAGCCCATGTCCACTGAATGCTAATGCTGGGCAGTGATGTATAATATATACCATTTAGCAGACGCTTTTATCCAAAGTAATGAATGCATACATTTTTCAGTATATGTGGCCCCAGTGGGAATTCAACCCACAACCTAAGCGTTGCCAACGCTGTGCTCTACCTACTGAGACACACAGAACCACGAAGCGGCTAGAATGCAGCGGGAGAGAAGGTGATCTTCTGTAGGGCCAGGCGGAGAACGTTAACCTGTCTGGAGCCAACAGTAGAGGCCTCTCCTCTCTCCCCCCTACCCCACCACCCACGCCCTCGTAATCTCCATTCACCTGGAAATTCGAAGCATTTACCTCGAGTGGAAACACCGTCCGGGTGGACAGATGTGTTATTGTCAAACAGTATTTTTCCAGTCAAAACCGTGCACCGCTGGTAGCATTCCAAGTGTGCATGCTTTGGAACGAAATTCAAAGAAACAAATTAGGGGAAAACCATGCTGCAATTTTGTGTGCGTCTCTCCTCCAGCCTGGGATTAATAGTTCTGGCAGGGTTTTCTGTTCCCTCATTTGTGTGTGCTGGGTCCCTGACTGCCAGCTTACACCATCTCTGTGTCTCGACTACTATCTCTCTCTCTCTCTCTCTCTCTCTCTCTCTCTCTCTCTCTCTCTCTCTCTCTCTCTCTCTCTCTCTCTCTCTCTCTCTCTCTCTCTCTCTCTCTCTCTCTCTCTCTCTCTCTCTCTCTCTCTCTCTCTCTCTCTCTCTCTCTCTCTCTCTCTCTCTCTCTCTCTCTCTCTCTCTCTCTCTCTCTCTCTCTCTCTCTCTCTCTGTCTCTCCCTCTCTCTCTCTGTCTCTGTCTCTCTCTCTATATATATATATATATACATCTCTCTACTGGTAGCCGCCAAAAGAACCAACAGATCTGGTGACTGTGAAGGCCGTGGCATATGGTTTGGTTTATATAGTTTTCATGCTCACCAGACCATTCAGTGTCCACCCTGTGGATGGAAGAGACCACTCCCATCAGGAATAGGAATGCTTCGCCGTAGGATGAAGGTGATCACTCAGAATGGCTTTGTATTTATTGGCGTCTACCTTGCCCTCTCAGGGCTTGAGTGGGCCTAAGCTGTGCCAGGAAAATGCGATCCACACCACAACGGAGCTGCCAGAAGCATTAATTTACTCAAGTGTTTCCTGTATTTTGGCCGTTACCTGTATATATATCCTGTTTCAGCGTCCAAGTTTCTCCACCGTGAATCATTTGACGCCGTTGCCCCCTCTGACCCCTGACAGTCTCTGACTCGTAGTGCAAAGAGTCCATTAATTCACCATGACTGGCCATTGTTTGCTCTCCCTCCAACATCGACCACCCCCACCCCCCAGTCTTTATGTCCCTGGCCCTCTCGGCCGTTGCGCATGTCCACAGAAGTTCATTTTGTAAAAAAAAAAAAGTATTAGTATTTTATTTTTTTAAGCGGAGGGAGGAATGAAAAACGAGGGAGCCATCACGCCCTCGTTGCCAGGCCACACCTGCCCTGAGCAGCGTGGATAGCGAGAGCGCTGTGATTTGCTGAGACGGATCGTGTTTTCATCATAGCCCCCTCCCATTTCTGGTCAGCTCCGTGCCATTGCATATTTATTGTAGCTTGTGTGTCTGATCTCCTGTCTTTCACCACCTCTCGTGTCTCCAAATGTTTGTTAAATCGCAAACAAGCCTCATGTACACTGCGCCATAGTTATTTATTTACTCGTCGTTAGTCATTGTTTGCGCATCGCATTAAGTGTTTATGGACATAGGCTAATTTCCAACACCTGTCCCCAATAAACTACAGAAAAAGAAACATATGCATCAAAAAATTTAAACAATATAGGTACACATTAGGAAAAAGTACATCCACTTAATACAGCAAAATGGCAAATAATAAAACAAAACGAACACCAAGCAACTGTAAATTACATAATGAGAGCAACCATAGATTCTTAGAAAAAACTATTAAAAGTTTATAAAAGGTGCAAAACCATTTAAAAACATTATCTCTTTATGCATTATAATTATAGCATTGGTGTTATTATTGTTATCACGATTGCATAATTATTATACCATTCATAATATTATACAGGATTTATGAAAATTACAGTATCATAAAGAACTCTAAATGTAATTATAGCATTATTAAGCTGTTACCGATATTTATTTTGTCCGCTGGTACATCTTTGCTGGTTTGCTGGAATTTTCATTACATCTGCTGACTACTGTCAGTTCTCCTTGTATGATAGTTTTATACTAGTGTGCTGTTAGTTCTCCTGACTAACCCCCTACCTTCTTTTCTGTCAACCCCCTCACCCCCACCGCCCTTCATATTAATAAAATAATAAAGTTGATGGCCAAGTATAAAAGTTTATTTTTTTAAGTATTGCTGCATTCAGACGCAGCTAAGAAACAATGAACATTACATTAATCATACGACATGCAAAATGAAAATGGACCAGTTTTTATGGGTTTTATTTATTTAATACCGGTGTGTATATTTATAGTTTTCCATTTTCAATGTTGTTGTTCACCCCAGAGTTCCAATGGCGATTGAGTGCTGAGCATGACGGCAGAGACGACACAAGACTCTTGATCCCAGCCGACCGATCGTCGTGTCTGCGCTCGCTCTTAATTGTCTCTGTTTGCGATTCGATAAAGAGGGAACGTTTTCAGCAGGGCGAAAACCACTTCAAAGAGTCACTTAGAAAAGCCATTGAGCAGCCCTCTCTCTCCAAAGGTGGTGAGAGCGGTTTTCCTGTCGAATGGGAATCGCACCTACTGCCTACTTAAAGTCTGTGCTCTTGGCAGGCTTTGAGAGGGTTATTTCCCCCCCTACGCGCCGAGATCGCATAGCACTGTGAAGTGCTCGCCACCGGTGTTCCCCCGCTCTCGTCGTCTCGGTGTGTTTGAATTCACAAAACAAACACAAAAAAAAGCAAACCGACCCACTCCAGCATTAGGCCTTTATGACTAAATGTCAGAACTGACCAGCTATCATAGTAAGTTTACACCGGTGCGATTCTCACTTAAAGAAACGGACTAAATCCAAGAGTCTCGTGGATCGAGTGACAACCCCAAAGGCCGCAGTGCTGTAAGGGACAGTTGAGTTGATGGTGACATACTACCAGCCAGCGTCCCTCCATTTCATATCTTATCTCTGTCGCGGAAATGCTGAGCTTCTGAATGTTACTGGACGGAGGGGGTGGTCGTTGAGCTGCTGAAACGGGACCAGACCACTCCTAAATGCGGGGCTTAGCCCCCGTGTGGTGACCTCTGACCTCCACGGCGGGAGAGACTCCAGATCTGTGGTGTCTAGATTGTTGTACTTCACACAGCAGCGTCGGAACAGGCGAAATCTTCCTGGCTTGACGAAATGGCTGCGTGGGCCTTTTCTTGGTCCGGTCGCGCGATATCCATTTTGCGGCTGTACGTGTGCTTAGAGGGGGTGGTTGTGGAAGTTCCACAGGAGGGGGGGATGGCGGGGAGGGGGGGGTGGCAGGGGGGGAGACCTTGAAGAGGAGGCTTTCCTGGTGCTTATTTAAAGGTTAAGTGTTTAAAGATTTATTTTTTCTCCTTGTCAGATTTGATTTTGCTGAGGCGAGGCTGGGAGAGCGAGGGGGGAGCAGGGCTTGTCGGGAGGTGTGAGTACGGGCGTGCATTTCAAGGCCGCATTTTGCTGGTTGCGGGCCTGACCTTTGACCCCCCTCTATAGAAGTGCCGCGCGGGGTCATGGGCGCAGGCCTTCTCGCCTGTCACCCGGTCCGTGGGGGGATGATGGGAGCCCGACAGCCCTGCTCACAGCTGTCTGTGCGCCTCTCGTTCTCCCTCACCGGACAGACACGCCACGCACGCGTTACTCAGCCACGCCTTAGACTGCAGACCGTGCAACTGACTCTCATAAATCACACAGGCGCAGGCCTAACAGTAGCCATGTGTTCCCCCATCCCCCACCCCCTTATTTTCTTTCGATATTAATTTTGTTGCGATTGTAAATGGTCGGTAGAAGTGAGGTGTCAAGATGGTATTTTATTTTTTTAGGGTAATTTTTTTGCTGAGGTTGGAAGAGCATTAAGTGCTGCTATCAGAGGAAACCGATGTGAAGGCGGCGAGCGTAAGGCGTAGTGTAAACGACCGACAGTCCAAATCTGGGCAGACACTCCCCTTACTTGTGGAAGTAATGTGGATTTGGGAGGAGAGGGAAGGGTGCGAGGCCAGAGTCTCTTTTCTGATTCTCTCAGTGTTGGTGTTGTTTGTGAAGGGGGGGTGGAGCGCAGGCTTGAATACTGGCCATAAAGCCACGAGCGTAGCTTTTAGCAACGAAGAGACGGGTCTGTGGATGGAGCTGAGGTGTCACCGCGCGGCCCACAACTCAAGCCCCCTGCTGTCGTCGCTCCGCTTAATCATTCACCGGCAGCGACCGCAACGCGTGACAACTTCCTCTTCCGCGGAGGGAACATCTGAGGAGATCACATTCTGACATCGATCGTACATTTCGAGCCGCCGAGTGACACCCAGAATGCGTTTAAGCGGTGTTCCGATTCCAAACGGAGTGTCACATTCCCCCGTCCTCTACGCGGGCAACCGGAAAAATGCATGACAAGTATGGCTTTCCCTCTGTCAACCGTGACGGTGGCTTGTCAGTGCTACGCACGTACGTACAGCGCATGTGTTTGAACGTACGGCCTCTTTCATACTGTGTTTCAGAGGTTTCACGTGAAGAGCGACGGGTTTCGTTTGGAGCGGAAAGTGCACACGGCACCGTGCTCGCCGTGCTTTCGGCCCGGTTCCGACAGACAGTGCTTGCATTCCCATTCTCTCGCCGGTGACGTTTGTAACGCAGACGCATTACACTACATTACATTACAGGCATTTAGCAAGATGCTCTTATCCAGAGCGACTTACACAGTTTCACATTTCTTTACATACAATCCATTTATACAGCTGGATATTTTACTGAAGCAATTCAGGTTAAGTACCTTGCTCAAGGGTACAACGGCAGTGTCCCCACCTGGGATCGAACCTGCAACCTTTGTGTTACAGGCCAGTTCCCTAACCATTATGCTAACGCTGCCACCCAATGCTGAAGATGCGCGCCCATGTTGAAGGTGTCCGCTGACAGGGTGTCCATGCAACGCAGGCCTGTTCGTGAGTGTCGTTGATGCTGTGCTAGGGATTAACGGCCTGCAGTGTGCCATGACCGAAATACCCCAGGACCCTCTCACCCTCTCTCAAAATTATTATTATTATTGTTATTGTTATCATAAACAGGCCTGCATCGCACGGACAGCCTGTCAGCACACTTTCAATGTAGCTACGCATCTGCATTGCAAACGCCATTGTGCGTAAGGGTAGTAAGGGCTAGACACTGTCATATTTAATGACTGATTATTTTTTAAGACCGGGTGTGTCTACATAATTGTGAGGACCATAATTTTCCATGTTTTATTGCATGGGTTCTTAATATTCCTCACTGTGGGTTAGGATTGTCTGCCAAATGTTTTGTTATTATTGTTATTATTAGTATTATTAATAAGGGCTAAACAGTCTGTAGTGTTTAATGACTGATTATTTTTTAAGACTGGGTGTGTCTTAATATTCCTCACTGTGGGTTAAGATTGTCTGCCAAATTTATTATTATTATTAATAATAATAATGAGGGATAAACAGTCTGTAATGTTTAATGACTGAATCATTTTAAGACTGGGTGTGTCTACATAACTGTGAGGACCATGGGAGGAGAGTTGTGTGTGTGTGTGTGTGTGTGTGTGTGTGTGTGTGTGTGTGTGTGCGTGTGTGTGTGTGTGTGTGTGTGTGTGTGTGCGTGTGTGTGTGCGTGTGTGTGTGCCCGGGCTCATGTCCTGGCATGTGGGTAGAGAGCATTCTTCACGGCCCCTTGCCAGGATTCGCTCCATGATGTGTTAGATTACCTTGTCTCATGAAAGGCTGAGAGATATGAATTATTTTTGGCCAGCACCGCAGTCGGTATTTTTTTCTTTTTTTCATCATCACGTTCTACTTGACAGATGTGAATAGGACCCTTGTGCGAGGCACGATGCCAATCTCAAACGGTGAGCGGGCCTCAGTCTCAGCCTCCTCCAGCTGGTAGACGGCCAGAGTCGGGCGGCGGGTGGGTCTTAATCGACGAAAAGGAGGGGGGGAAGGGCCCATGAAGTGGTTTCATTCACGACCAATGCGCCGTGACTCCGGGTTCACTCCTGTTTGCAGTCAAACAGAGCAGCAGGGCGTGCAACAACGCTCACCTGTAACGGCTGTTTGGGTGTAAATGTTCATTTTCGCCAGCCACCGTGTCATAGTGGAGACTGACGCTTTGGGAACACTGCCCAATTCTTTTGCTTTCTTCTTCTTTTTTTTTTGACTGGCTGCCTCTTTTTTTTGCCTGGCTGCCTCAGGACAGAAACACTTGGCTAAGGTTTGTTAGTGTGTGTGTGTGTGTGTGTGTGCGTGCGTGCGTGCGTGTGTGTGAGAACTATCTCAACAAGATTTTTTTTTAGTTGACAGATTTTTAAGAGGGCACAGGTGGAAAGTAGTTAAAGGTAAATTCCGCACAGATACCAGGAAGTAGTTTTTTACACAGAGAGTTGTCAATGTGTAACAGCTTGCCAGGTCAAGTAGTGGAGGCAGAAGCACTTGGGCTATTCAAGTACAGGCTTGATGCAGTACTGGATATCCTTTAGACCAGGAAATAACGAGCCTAGATGGGTCGAACGGCCCGTTCTTGTGTCATTGTGTATTCTTGTGTTCTTGTGCCCCCAGCACACACAGCCCGTCGTTACCACAGGGAGAGGATAGTGGGCAGTGGCCCTGAGGCAGGCTCAGGGAATGCAAGCAGAATACCAAAAAAAAAAAAAAAAAAAAAAAACCTTGAGGAGGAAATAATGAACCCCCTGTTGTTGTGACCTCTGACCCGGTGTGGCGCGGTGGGCCCGGAGCAGATATGGGCGTGCCGCTGGCCCTGTGGATGACGGGCCGTTTCAGACACAGCCCCACGTGGCCCCAGTGCTCTCATCTCCAAACAATGCACAGCGTTTATTTTCCCCTAAAACCGTTTTTTCAAATTCACGCTCCGCTAAATCCCCCGGTGTGCTGGAATCGCAGCCTTGCGGTTTTTTGCGCTTCGCCTCTGGGGCCTGCGGAGTCCCTCTTCTCTATCCTCGGTGACCCCCCCCTAAGCCCTCTGGCGCCCTAGCGCATGTTACTCCTCACGCTGCACACTGGCCATTTATCACTGCGGCCGAGGGGCCGCTAATGCACCGGGGGTACGTCCTGACCCGGGGGCGACCCTGCAAAGGGGGGCTGGACCGTGTGGGTGGGCGTCCGCGACGGTTGTCCGCCAGCACAGGCCACCTCTCTCCCCCGAAGTTCTGGGGCCGCAAATATGACATCCGAGCAGAATATGATATTACAATAACAGCGCTGAGGAAGAGGTGTGGAGAAGATCTGTATTCCAGATGCTGGGGTTGTTGGGGGTTTTTTTTCCTCTTTTCACGCAAGAGATAACAAAAGCACGATCGTTTCTGAGAGCCGGAGTTTCAAGTGCGGAGAGCGTCTGAAGATGACAAAGCGGGCCTTCCGCCCAACAGCCTTATATTTCACTGAAATGGCTTCCCCAGTAACTCCTGTGAGAGCCGTTGAGACTTCGCATGCTGTTAAATGGATTACCAGCCTTGAACTGTATAGCGTATCTGTACTGTATGAATACGGCTAAGATAAATCTCAATGTGAAACCTTTTAAAAAATAAATTTGAAAATAAAAACTATGTTGCAGCGAGGTTCGTTTGTTTGCTGTCCAGGCACCGGTCTTTTCCTAAGGGCGTGAAAAGTTTGAAGAATGCAGGTTCAGGTTCCTCACTTCCTTCCCAGAATGCACTGCAGCTCTGTGTCTGTTGCCGTGGCGCCTCTTGGCCCAATGGACCTCCGGGAGCTGGACCCGCCTGCTGGTGAGCTGCATAGAAAGAGCCAATAAAAAAAAAAATTGTAAAAAGATTTTTTTAGGCCAGTTAAACCCAGAGGTATTGAATCACAAGATTGATGAAAGTTTAATGGCATGCGCATAAAACTGCCCTATCAAAAACGACACCCCGGACGGACATATGCGCGATAAACGGCCGCCCGCCATTCTGGAACCGCGGCGTAGGTGAAGAGTTACTGCTTTCGATTTTTCGAGCGAAGGTTCTGATTCGATTCGATACGTCTCTTGCGCGGCTCTTGCATGCAGCAGTAAAAAAAAACGTTCTAGCGGGAGTCGGTCTGTCCTCGTTCTCAACCCCCCGACGAGACTGGTGCGCCGATTTAAACGGATGCATAAAACCCAACCGAGACACGACTGGGGCTTCTCTGCCAAGCCACTCCACAGTGGCGAGCATGGGATGCATTATGGGTTCTGTGGGGCTTGTACCAATCTGACAGAATGCAGATGGTATTGTGCTTATCCTTGCATCAAGCTTAAATCGAATTGTGTTCATTAATGAATGGCTTCTGCGCTTGATTACATAAGTAGTTGTTTCGCAAACCTCTCATTTGACTGAATTCATTCCATTCCGTTACTGTGAGATGACTTAAATGCACTTTAAATGTGCGGTCTTAAGCTGTCTTAAACGTGCCTTTCGGAGGCAGGAATTGGAAATAAAGACATTAGGCCTAATCAGCAAGTCAGCCCATAAAATGTAGCATTACCGCATAAGGGGACCCTTGGTAACCCCAGATGTATTATCCAATGGCATGCTGCTTTGCTTTTTGTGCTGAATATCCCTGATCTCGGGGGTCTTGCTGTAATGTGAGCAGCCATTGGCTGAATGCTTTCAGTTTGGCCATTCGTGTAAAAGTGGGGCACAGCGGGGGTGGGAACAATGAGAGCTAAATGGTGATTGGAGGAGGCCAGTGAATAAATGGGAAGAGTGAATATATTCTGTCCATATGCTTGCAGTAAATACAGAAATATGTTATTTCCTGGCTTGTTTTATAGCAGCCTTCAACAGTGTTGTTGTGTGTTTTGCTTGACCTGCCGTTTTCAGACAAGGGGTCTGGGGGGCTGTTAAGCTTATAACTGACCGTTTTTGTGTGTGTGTGTGCATGCGTGTATGTGCTTTTGCATGTGGGTTTTGTTGTTAGTCATTGGCGTGTGTGTGTGTGTGTGTGTGTGTGTGTGTGTGTGTGTGTGTGTGTGTGTGTGTGTGTGTGTGTGTGTGTGTGTGTGTGTGTGTGTGTGTGTGTGTGTGTGTGTGTGTGTGTGTGTGTGTGTGTGTGTGTGTGTGTGTGTGTGTGCTGGATCTGTTTTTATAATCTCAACCACAATTATTCCTGATCCAATTAGTGTGTGTATCCATGCAAGCATATGTTTTTGCTTATATGGGAATCGTTATTTGAATGTACACTCATTGCCAGCATGAACATTGTGTGTGTGTGTGTGTGTGTGCGCTGTATGTATGTATGTGTGTGTGTGTGTGTGTGATGATCGGTTTTCATTACATTAACCACAACTATACATGATCCAATTAGTGCGGAGAAAGAAAAAAAACCTGCCTAAACACTGACTAATGCATGTCAGAGAGGCTAAATGAAGTGTGAATATGATTTATCTGCCTTCCGTCCTCTGCACACCATCAGCAGCGTCTCTGTGGAGGGAAACCAGTGCATTTTACCCACAGTCATAATTATGTATCCCTGCGGCATCAGAGCTGCTTAATAAGAAAACAAAGTCTTCCGTGAAAAGGGGCATCGTTTCCTCCCTGCTCACACCGCCCGTGCGCGCCTTCCTGGGTGGACGGCTGGCTGCCATGTCCGTCTGTCGGCTGTTTGCCGTCTGCAACGTGATCAGCGGTGCGTTTGTCTTTTTGCTCGAAGGACACAAGATGGCCCCTCCGGTCAATCAGCTCGTCGCGTTGTGAAATTAATATGGTACGACCAAATTAACTACTGTCGTTGGTGTGTTCTCCAAAGATTTGATGTAGTTGGGAGATGGCCTTTTCGATCGGCAAATTGACTAGTGATTGTATTTTAAGGTTTTACCGCGACTACGATCCTTATCGCGACATATCTGAATGTGTGTTGCATGTAGGTGAGTTTATGCTCTTGTGCGTGTGCGTGCGTGCGTGCGTGCATGTGTGTGTGTGCGTCTGGTGTCTGGTTCTCCCATCCAGATGGGCTAGAGAATGTCTGCTCTGCTGCTGAAAAGCTTTTCCAGGGAGCTATGCAAGGCAATGGAGCCGACAAAATCAGACAAAAGCCGCTGCCATTTTTCTTCTTTTAAAAATGACATTTCTTTTCACTTCTTTTTTTTAAACACTCGTAAAGACACGCACTGCTGCTCGGTCCGTGGCGCTCGGAGCTGCTTCTGTCACACCTTCGCAGAGCGGCCCATTACGGCTGGCCTGGAGCTGTGCAGGCCGAAGCCCTCTCCGAGTCGTAAACCTGCTTATTAATGATGAATGACAGGTATGCGGTTGTTGTAATCGTGCGGTCTCGCCCTGGAATCATAATGCTTTCTAAACGACTCCGGGATATGCACTCTTGAGTGATTTACTGTGCTGCAGTGTTTCTGAACCGCGGCCAAACTGCGCGGCAGACATGGCCCTGGAAGGCAGTAAATTGCCGAGGAGTGACAGGAGGACGCTCCCTTTCATCGTCCCGCTCCGTAGGGCTGGTGGCATGTGCCAGGCCCGGGACCGCGCAGGGCCGCCTGGAACGGGCCCAGACGCCGGCACGCCGACAGACTAGCGCACCGGAGCACGGCAGAGAGGCGAAATGAAGCAGGGTCGCCAGGCTGCTCTACCCTGAGCGGTTTTGGCGGAATGTGGAGCAGGTGGGTTTCCAAAAAACAAACCCACACTGCGACCGCCCTGACTGTCACTTCAGATTCAGATGGGACTGTGCCACTGCGCTCCCAATCAAGTATTCAGAATTCATTGGAACGATAATGTGCATGCCGGGTGTTTCAGAGTCCTCGTGAATGGAGTTGATTCACTTTTTGTCGTAGCCTGACTAAGACTTGGGACACCTGAGTGGTTTTGGCAACCGTCAGAGAGCTCCTTGTCTTTGGTTTCCTGTGAGGGGGGGGGAGGGGTTATGAAATGAGACCTGGTTGCTTGAGTCTCTCAGCTTGTTGAATGAAATCCCTCGTGGCGCACCTTCCACGACCCCTCCCATAGTGAGAGTCAGAGACCTCCCATGGCATAAGAACATAAGAATACATAATGATGAGAACAGGCCGTTCAGCCCATCTAGACTCATCATGTCCTAATCTAAAGAGTATCTAGTACTACATCTAGCCTGGACTTGAATAGCCCAAGTGTTTCTGCCTCTACTACCCGACCTGGCAAGCTGTTCCAGGCATTGACAACTCTCTGTGTAAAGAAAAACTTCCTAATATCTGTGCATGGCATGCAGGGTCCAAACCCTGTGGGTTTGGTGGAGGGAGCCCCCCCCCTCTGACCATGGGCAGCCGGGGGGGGGACTTGTTGACTGTGGCAGAACGGGAAGTTTGATTTGGAAAGGCTTCTAGCAGGTCTTTTGGGATCTGGGAGGAAGGGAAGGCCCAGCTAGGGCCTACAGTAAGCTCTCGTCCTGTCTGGCCCCTGTACACTGCCAGCCAGACCTGCACCCTGCCTTTACCTTACAAGGAGCATCGCTAACTGCACATCCCACCCATTTTGCCTCCCCCACCACAATTTTGGTTGTCCAATCACAATTATAAGCCCATCCCAGAGAGTGCAGATTAGCTTAATGCTCTCATGTGCACTTCTTGTCAATCTTTAGTAAACCTGCAAAACTGCTTGGCTGTTGCGCTGAAGGACTGCAGATCTGGCTCGAGCACTGACCAGATGAGTCCCTTGTTCACAATGAGGCGGCAGGGCCCTGAAGACCGAAGCCCTCCGTCCCTGGGCTATGGCCAATGGCGTGCCATCCCCACTGCTCACAGTCTGCGCTGGCACAGTCAGGATTCAGTCCCACACCAGGGCAAATCGCTGCACCAAGGACTAGTGATTTAGTAGGCCGTGTCAACCAGGAGGCCTGTTGGGTCATTTTGGGCATCTCAGTCTCGGAGCGAAATGGCATTACGCTGCCTTTTTCGTGTGCAAAGTAACACAGTGCTTAATGTGAAAGAGAATGGGGGGGGGGAAATGCAGAAATGGTTCTTTTAAATCCGTTGTGTTCAGTGACTGTCCACATACCGCTGAGGACCTTAGAGAAAATATCCCTGCTGTCTGTGCACAAATCACGCGAGACATTGGCACGCACGCTTTTTAAGGTTTGGAACATCACATGGACGCGTGCCAACAATAAGAAGGACATCAGCTTTAACATATGTTTCCGTTGTAATCTATTATTTTTGTAAGTGTAATTTCACGGTACATGTGCATATTAAGCGGAGCATGTGGAACATCCTGTAAATTACTAAAAAGACACGTTTACCTGCTGAGGTCACCCCCTGACCTGTGAAGCCCTTAACATCGAGCCAGCTTATACCCAGGCATGGGGTTTTGTCAGAAAATGACTGGTCAGTCTAATAGGACAGTTGTATTGTAGAACGTTATACAAAATATTTTACTGAACAGTTATTTAAATCCAATTATTTGCAATGTGTTGCAGAGCGTCTTGAAAACAGTGGTAATTATGTTTCTTTTTCTACTGTTGCAAATTGTTCAAACTCGGCAGAAGGACCAACGTGGACTTCCATCCTCAATACTAAATACTAAAAGCTGGCCTAGAGCTCTGCAGGCCAAAGCCGAAATCCTAAATGATTTGTCCCAAAGAATTGGAAGGCGGTCAAGTTTACACAGCTCTGGTGTGACTGACAGTAAGCTTAAGGCCCCATTACATCGAGCAGTTTCGGTAGAATGATATTTTTTGAGTTCCCCCGGCCTGTTTCCCTTCATTTCGGTGGCACCAGGTTTTGGTAGGACTCACCCTTACTTGCAGAAATGTAACGTTTGGTTAGCATATTGTTCTTATTTAACCTCTCGGCGTTCTGACTTGTTCTTTTAGTGTCTGCTGCGTTCTCTCTCCCACTTTCAGCACTAAATTATTCACAGATTAGCTCTCGCGTCAGAGGGAGGGAGGGAGGGAGAGAAAAGAGCCCACATTAATGGGGAGCAGAGGCAGAGAGTCAAACATCTTTGTTGCTGAGTGGATTTTCCAGTCGACCTTACTTCATGTGGAGTTTTTTTTTAAAGAGGACCGTAGGGGGGATATTGTCCTCTCACATTGCACGCCGTCAGAAGACGGCCTCGTTATCGTAGCAATAGCGGTGTTGTGCTAGCCCTGGTCAAACGTGCTTTGGTCTTGATTTGGAATTGGCTTGCGTTCTGCTCTTCCATTCTGCCAGACACGTTTTTGATACCGTCCCTTGTATGAATAGCTTAGAACATACGGCTGCAGTAAATACAAAACCCCCCCCAGGAAGGAGCGAGAAACGCAACAGGAAAAGCAGGCCTGCTGGATGACAATTAGCATGATGTTAGTGAAGTTCTGATTAGAGGACTTTAATTGTGTAGTCCGGATATTCGCTGGCACCTGTCGTTTAACTGTGAGTCACGTCTTCGGCAGTTGAGGATGATTCAGCTTAATGCTGACGATGTTCAGAACAGAAATGTTTTTGTGCCCTTGCACATTTTCCACATTTCTACCCTGACCATGCAAAATGGAAGTCTATTTTTGAGTTCTGTGTTTTATGGAACAGTGTGCAGGTCACTTTTTCCCCTTGTTTTTTTTTTTTTTTCATTTCATTTTTTTAAAGCTGAAGTTTCTCCCTGCCTACGCAGCTGGCTGTGATGCTTAAGGCAGACATTTAAAGGCATGGTTTCAGCTCTGTATTTTACGGTTACAGCTGGCTACAGTTCACAGCTGAGTGTTGTCACATGTACTCGGCGTTAGCCTACCATTGTAACGCGTGCGGCGCCTGGCTTTTCATCTCGGAAAGCTGATCTCCTCCCGGTGAACGTGCGCCGGGCCCCGGGGCCAGAAGCGGTCCCATTAACGATGGGGAGGAATCACCTTGTGACATCGCTTCATTAGAGAATGACAGCCTTGTGCATGTTGAGGCTCCTATTGGTGTGAATCAGAGTGTCTTTATTGAGGCTATTAACTCCAGCAGCTTTGTACTCGTAAAACCCTGCCTTGCTCTCTCCCTACTTGCAAATGTCCGCCATTCACAGGAATTTACTCCCCCTCTCTCTCTTTCTCTCTCTCTCTCTCTCTCTCTCTCTCTCTCTCTCTCTCTCTCTCTCTCTCTCTCTCTCTCTCTCTCTCTCTCTCTCTCTCTCTCTCCCCCCTCTCTCTCTCTCTTTGTTTCTCTTTCTCTCCCTCTCTCTCTCCCTCTCTCTCTCTCTCCCCCCTCTCTCTCTCTCTCTCTCTCTCTCTCTCTCTCCGTCTCTACAGATGAAGCTGTGGAACAAGTACAAGGTGACGAGCGTGCCGTCGCTGGTGTTTGCGGACACGGCCACGGGGAAAGTGGTGTGTCGGAACGGCCTGCTGGTGGTGCGAGACGACCCCAAAGGTGGGCGGCGGAGGCCTTTTCCGCCTTCTCCATTCTCTCTTTGTGATGTCACTGTTTTGGAGGGAAAAATGGCTCCCGGTGCTGAGAGGGGGGTCATGCGGGGGGAAGTGGCTGGGAGAGGCTGTCTCTCTCCCAGAGTGGAACCATGCAGCAGGAAAATCCTCCCACTCAACGCCAGGGGGGTGGATGCCTTCTGTGACAAACATCTTAATATTTTGACATCAAGCACAAAGAGAAACGTTCTTCCTCTCGCAGAGAAAGGGGGGAAAAGCAGCAGAGGAATATCACCGACAGTGCACAGATTTGATTTCACATGAACGCCAATGATATACTCTTTCCGCCCGATTTAATGAGCACCAGGCCTGCAGTGCCATTACCGTTCTAGCCATTAATCCTGGCTCCGGATGAGACCTGGCTAACGGGAAATTAATCTTCCTGCGCGCCACACACACACCACACCACACAACACACAACACACACACACACACACACACACACTGATCTGTGTAGAGAGGTAATAGGCCTGATGGTAGGAAAACATGGTGCTTGAGAGCTAGCACAAATCCCAGTATAATTACACGGTTTGCCATTTTGTGATGGTGGATTTGGCTGGAGTCTGCTATTTACTGTACAATGAGCACACATTTTCTGTACTGGGGCAATCCAAAGGGTTTTTTTGGGGGGGGGGTTTCCCCTCCCTCATTCTTCCCCCCTCAATGCTTTCAGTAGTGCTCTATGTGGAATACCTAGACAGCAGATATTAAGGACCAAACATGGCAAAATGATCCTCTCTGGTTGTTTTTGATTTATCGATGAATTAATGTTTTAATGAACTCGCATTTATTTCTATATTTATCTATTCAATTGATCATTTTCCTGTCCTGATTCAGCAGTGATCAATATTAACAGCAGTCATCTAAAATTCTCCTTTCCTGGTGTTCACACCGCTGCCCATGTTTTAGATCCACCGCGGGTTTGGGTTTGAAACCGATTGATGATTCATATTAATAGGAAGGAAGTCCTTTTACTTCGATGCCTTTATTCACGGTGCCATTAAAGTATCGCTGAGAGCAAAGCTCGTTTTTAAGGAAACGGCTGATCGCCGGTCTTTCATTTTAATGCACAATAACGCCCACCATTTTAGATCAGCACGAGCCTTCAATCAGGTGCACAGACGCGTGCAGCTCAAATGAAATGGCAGTGTGAAGACGGTGTGACTACAGTGCAGTGATCTCCTCCCCCCCTCCCCCCACCCTCTCCGTAGGTCTGGAGTTTCCATGGGGACCCAAACCCTTTGCGGAGGTGGTGGCGGGACCCCTGCTCAGGAACGGCGGCCAGGCGGCAGACAGCAGCTCCCTGGAGGGCTCCTACGTGGGAGTGTACTTCTCGGCCCACTGGGTGAGCGCGGGCGCACTCCTTCGCACTGTCTCACCCGGACAGTGTGCGAGGCGGCAGGGGCGGGAGGCGGAGCAGACGGGGGTTGGGGGGGAGCCTAAAGAAAACGTCCTGTGTCCTGTGCGGTGGTGTTTGTGGCTGTGGAGATGGTAGTGTAGTGATGGCCGTGAGGTTTATAGCGACGGTGGTTACGATAACGATCTGACAGTTTGTGGTGTGAGTATTGGAACCCACGGGTAACTGCCAAAATAAAGGAACCGCCAAGTGTCTTTAAAAGGGCATTGGGTCACCATGAGCCACCAGAACAGCTTCAATGCGCCTTGGCATAGTCTACAAGTGGAACTGGAACTGGAACTGGAACGGAGGGGATGCAATTCTTCCATGACAAATTCCATCATTTGGTGTTTTGTTGTTGATGGTGGTGGAAAACGCTGTCTCGGGCGCCACTCCAGAATCTCCAATAAGTGTTCGATTGGGTTAAGATCTGGTGATTGAGAAACGTGGCCCTGTAGCACTAGTATAATGTATGGAACAGTTGAGCTGGCCATAGAGCTAGTGACTACAGACACTGTAGAGAGGGCAGGGCTGGCCAGTGGGGCGTAGTATAGGTGTAGGAAGGTATGAAACACAGTCAAGTCATTACTGTCGATGAGTGAATGGTGGCTGATCCTTCACCTCAGTGCGTCTATTTCGTCCGGGCCCCAAGAGGCAGGACCCCCGCCATCAAACCTCATCACCAGCACCCATAAACTCACCTATTGGACATTAAACAATGACACCCCTCCCCGTGCCCCTCCCCTGCCCCCCCAGGACAGCAGTCACTCCCACGCAGAGATTTCCTCCTCGCCTCCCAGACGTCGCGTTCCCAGAGAGCCCCCTCGCACCGCAGTGTCTTGCCTACACCCTGATCGGTTTTCCAGGGCTCTGCACGGTGAAAGGACAGACTGCAGAAAAAAAGGCCATTGTGTCCGTTCCTATGTTTAGATTTAACGCCACACTCCACGAGTCTGTTAAACTTCCCCTCCCGTCAGAGAAGAAGTCGCCGTCGTAAAATACCCCGCACCTGGTCTCAGTGTCCGGTTACTTGTGGTGCTTTTTCTCTTTTTCACGGACCTGGAATGACCCGAGGCAGCAGGATGTGCTGAATGAAGGGGGAGTCTAGTTCCCAGACCTGTTCTTAAGGGACTGGCCCCGGGAGCTGGATGGGACAGTCCATCTGGTGTGTGTGTGTGTGTGTGTGCGTGTGGGGGAGGTGGTGGAGGTGTGTGCGAGTGTCTGCATGCGTGTGTGGAGGATCGCTGTGTGTTTACGCGTGAACCCGTTTCCCCTGGCAGTGCCCGCCCTGCCGCAGCCTGACGCGGGTCCTGGTGGAGTCGTACAGAGCGGTGAAGGAGTCGGGACAGAAGTTTGAGATCGTGTTCGTCAGCGCAGACAGGTGAGACCCGCTGGCCCGTCGCCGAGGAGAGTAAACGGGCCGTGCGTGCCATCCACCTTTCTGTCAAACACCTCAGCTCCCCTGAAAAGGTTCTGTATCGCCACGCAGCCTACACAGACGGGTCTACGTGCCGCCCGTGTTGGGTTCAACCTTCCAAAAATCTTCCCGTGCCCCCCACTCCTCCACACCCCTTCACTGGCTCCTGGTAGCAGCTCAAGCATCGGGTTCAAGGCCGTGGTGCTCGTCTAAAGAGCAGCAAAGGGAACGTTTCCTCCCTGCCTCCAGGCTGTGGTCAAACCACACTCCCCAGCTGGGTCACCTCATTCTGCAGCCTCTGGCCGCCTGGCACTCCCATCCCTACGTGGAGCCAGCAGCCGCCCCCTACCCAATCACGGCTCTCCTCTGTCCCTCGCACCTCAGTGGCGGAATGACCTCCCCACCACCGGGGGGCGACTTTCTCCTTCCGCCTTTGTCCCTAGTAGCTCTGTGTGTGCTCCCAGCAGATATTGCTGTTGTGCTGGCGCTGACATGCTGTCTCACCCCACTCGGTGGAATGCACTTGTTGTAAGTCGCTCTGAATAAGAGCGTCTGCTAAATTATGTAAATGTAATTGTACAAAGGGGGGGGGTCTCTCCCAGTAGGAGGTTGGGTATGAGTGCGTGGGGGGGGGGTCTCTTTCTGTAGAAGACACAAAGGAGGCTCTCCATGTAGGACACTGAATACAGAGGACAGAGGGAGGGGGGGTTCTGGTCTCTGGTCTCTGGTCTCTCCCAGCTCAGACACAACCAGCATGTTGTCTTTGTTCTTCACACAGGTCAGAAGAGTCCTTCAAGCAGTACTTTAGCGAGATGCCCTGGGTGGCCATTCCGTACTCTGACGAGGGTCGGCGATCGCGCCTCAACAGGCTGTACGGAATACAAGGTATGCTCTCCTTCCCCCTCCTCCACCTCCTCAGCGCACGTCACCCGGGATGTCTCCGTTCCCGATCGCGACCCGCGATTAGAGCCGGCGTCCCGAACGGGGGGGAACAGAAAGGACCGCCAGTCTTGGGGTTTTATCTGATGATGCGGTTCACGGTAACCAGGGAACACAGCGTTTTAAAGTGAAAGCAGCGCTCGTGGCGGGTTGCGCGAGGGTGATCTCGGTCCGCCGGCCTTCCGTGAGCCCTCGTGCCGCTGGAGGGAGGCGGAGATGCAGTCAGCGAGTTCTGGCTCTCTCTCCCCTCTCCTGCCTGGAATGTCCGGAATGCATCCAGGCCGAGTGTGCGCTGCCCCCCACCGCCCCCCACTCCCAGCCTGCATCCCCCTGCTCCCTGCTGTTAACGCCAGCTCCCCCCCTCACACACAATGGACACTGTGTCTGTTTTTGATAGGGCCTTTAATACCGAGGCAAGATTCTTATCTTTTAAAAGGGGAAAAAAGTTTGAAGGGAAAAAGGTGGGGGACGGAGGGAGGGAGGGAGGGAGGGAAACCCAAGAACAGTAAACACAGCAGGAGTTTGTGCCCTGAGGTCCTGGGAGGGCTCACAAATCGCCGCTGCAGTCAGGCCCGGTTGAGGGCCCTGCGTCGTCCCTGCAGCCCCTGTCTCTCTCTCTCTCTCTCTCCCTCTCTCTCTCTCTAACGCGGCTCTCTCCTCGCCAGGCATTCCCACCCTCGTCCTATTGGACACGGAGGGTCACGTGATCACGCGGCAGGGCCGGGTGGAGGTGCTGAACGACCCCGAGTGCCGGCTGTTCCCTGGCACCCGCGGCCCGTGCTGGAGCTCAGCGAGTCCAACGCCGTGCAGCTCAACGAGGGGCCCTGCCTGGTGCTGTTTGTGGGTGAGGGACGGGGAGCGGGACGGGACGGGGGCGCCCGTGATTTGGGAGTGAGCATGGAGAACATTTTTACATTTACATTTTAGGCATTTAGCAGACGGTCTTATCCAGAGGGGCTTACACAATGTACATTTATCATTTATTTACATACAATCCATTTATACAGCTGGATATTTTACTGAAGCAATTCAGGTTAAGTACCTTGCTCAAGGGTACAACGGCAGTGCCCCCACCTGGGAATCGAACCAGCAACCTCCTGAGTTACAAGTCCAGTTCCCTAGCCACTATCCTGCCGCTCTTTGAGAAATCGAAGACGCGAAGAGTAATTACATGAGAACGCGACGTCCAGCCCATCCGGCCGATCTAGGCTTGTCGATGTACTACTAAAGAGATTATATTTTGAGGGAAAGGCCTTCTTACCTGTACAAATCATTGTAAAAGATGGCAATGTATTACAATGGCAACATATTTGTTCTTAATGCTTAGAGATGCAAGATTGAATACGTTCTGTTAAGGCTCTATCCTAGATAAAGAGGAAAAGTATCTTAAATGCATATTATATAGACAGCATTATGAGATATATATGTCGGATATCGGCTCCATAGGAACTGCTAGGCCCTCGTCCCCATTCACCTGGGGTTCAGACCATCGTATATGTATTGTTAAAATAGTCTACCGTGTCCTTAAATCTGCAGACCCAGCGAGCTTAGTTCACATTTAGCAGCATGCTGTGCACACGGCGAGAAGCTGAAACTCCATCTAAAATGCGGACCGTCGAGTTGAAAAGTTAACAGTGAGAATAATGAAGTACTTCAACTGATCCTCTCTCTCTCTTTCTCCATCCTCCCTCCCTCTCTCTCAGACGCAGAGGAGGAGGGTGAGCTGGAGGCGGCTAAGGGGCTCATCCAGCCCATCGCTGAGAAGATCGCAGCCAAGCACAAGGCCAAGGAGGAGGAGACGCCCCTGCTCTTCTTCGTGGCCGGAGAGGTGAGGGGTGGGACAAGGGGAGGGGGGACCCAGTGAGACGTGTGGGAGGAGCCTCTGTGCCGTCCGGTCACCTTGAAACACGACTTCTTCGTACCGAAAAAAAAAAAAAACGCTCGACGCTCGAGTCCTGCTTTTCAGACGGCTCCGCCGTAGAAGGGGCCCCGGTGGGACCCGCTGTTGTCTCAGCTGGAAGAGAAAGGAAGTGCAGCGGACATTAGGGCTCTGTGCATGCGTCCGGGTCTGCGCATGCCACTAGTGCGAGTGTGCTTTTACCATCTGCTCAGGGATCATATCATCATATACTGCTGCGGATTATCATGAGCAGGACAACCGTGTGGGATTTATGTGTTATTCCATATACATATGTGTGTGTGTGGGATTTGTGTTATATTCCTGTGCAGGAACAGTTGTAGGATAACTGTGCGCCTACCAACGTGGTGACTGAGTACCATCAAAGGCCTGGAGGTGAAGTACAAGATGACTAGTCCAGAAGTGAGCTGGACAGGGCCACTCAGCTGAAGAGAGTAGCCATTGAAGAGAGTAGCCATTTGTTGAACCCCCTCACACACACACACACAGGCATTCCCCCAGAGCAGCTGTGTGGAGGGACCCACCCCGCCCGCTCCAGGCCAGACGATGTTTTCATACTTCTTGCCGGCCCTGTTGTTTTTACTCGACCCTCTTCCGATCCCACCGGGGTAGCGACGGCGGTGGCGGTAGCCGTAATTTCCTCCGTAAGCCGCCGCCCCCTTTTGGGAGCGGCAGTGGACGGAAGCCCCCTGCTGATCCCTGTGTCACCGCACACCCGCGCGGCCGGGGCTAGGGTTTCAGGAGCGGCCCTGCACATCTGCTCCCTGCCTGGCCCGCACCACGCCCCCAAACGCTCGCTGCCTAGGTCTCAGGCCACAGATACCGGGGTCGATGTACAGGCTGAGAAACTGCATACAGACAGACAGACAGACAGACACAGAGGAGCGTGTAAGGTATAGGGACAGCCATGCATGTGGATGGCCAGACAGACAGACAGACACAGAGGAGCGTGTAAGGTATAGGGACAGCCATGCATGTGGACGGACAGACAGACAGACACAGAGGAACGTGTAAGGTGTAGAGGGGCAGCCATGCATGTGGACAGACAGACAGACAGAGGAGCGTGTAAGGTATAGGGACAGCCGTGCATGTGGACAGACAGACAGACACAGAGGAGCGTGTAAGGTATAGGGACAGCCATGCATGTGGACAGACAGACAGACACAGAGGAGCGTGTAAGGTATAGGCTACAGGCTACAGGCTGTCCACCCAATCAGCAGCGGTCCACCCTGGAGGGTTGCCCAATCCGAGCCTCTGGTCTTGGCCATTGTAAGGAGTCATACTGTGGCACAGTAGGGAGGATAAACTTGGCATTGTGGACCTGCTTAATCTGGTAAACATACACAGTCTGATGTACGACTTTAATTCCAGCTCTTGCTTAATTTGAATTTGGCCCCTCTTGAAGATGAGTTTATACTTGGCTGCGACAGAAATGATGAGCCCGCCGTTAAACGGATGCTTAGATCTCTCTACCAGATCTTTATTATTTCGGTCCACTGGCAGGGTTTTCCCTCTTTGAATCAGCCTCCTGATTTCTCCGTCAAATTGAAAGGATACCGCGTTAGCCAAAAGGACTGAACTTTGTCAGAGGGTTTAGAACTCGTTTGGAAGCATGGGAACAAGTTATTTTTCTTCCCAGTAATCATTCTGTCATCTGCCAAATTCATGGCCGAAAGGTTTGCATTTGCTCTCTCTCCTTTTGAGCTTCACGCACTGTGAGATGTTTTTGTCCTGTTACCCAGAGCAGTTAACGGCCCTGATTTCTGCTCCCTCTCTGAATTCGCAATGAGGTGTACCCAGACAAAGGAATCCGAAACGTGGAAGTAATTATTAGGACCGAAGCCAAGAAATGGCTCATCACATCGCAGACATTTTCAGAAGCACTTAAACCTTTTCCCTTTGTGCCTAGTCACTTAAGAGTAACAGCTGAGTTTTTAACATTTCAAAATAATTCACTAAGGTTGGACTAGAAGCAGTTTCAAAATTGGTTTCAGAAAGAAGAAAGGTTTCAAATTGAAAACTCTTTCTCACTACATCTCCTGAAATACTTGCTTGGTTTTTATTTGTAACGTTTGACGGATCGAGACTTATTGCATTCTTGTATGAGTAAAGCTCTGTAATAAAGATCTGCATGGCACTGGAAAGTGGGACACATCGAAGCTTTCCTGGACAGGAGCTACAGCTCTGTGTCGTACCAAACAGTGCCTCAGTCATGCCTCACCATCTGCAAATGGTTTTGCAACAAGTTTAGGTTATACTTTGCGTTGGCATGCTTGTCCTTTTACGGCTATACAGATGCCAATTGAACCTAGAGGTCTGCACGGTTTAGCCTATTAGACGACACAGCTACCAGTTTCTTTCCCAAAGAACACCAAGTCAAGAGTGAACGTTAACGTAAAGAAAAGTCCCGTCTGTGTAGCAGCGACACCTGCTGGTCATTGGTGGAACTGTGTTTAAGTGAACCCTCCGTGTGTAATCTCTCCCAGATATCTTCCAAGCCTCTGGCACTTCCAGGGCTTAGTAGGTATCAAAATGTACAATCTTGTCATGTTGTAACGAGCAACGGTTTATCACAGTTTACCTGACTGGGTTCCTTTCTGGCTCTGAAACAAATTCGTTTGGGAAGTGTGACAGTGTAAATCCACATGTTAGCATTTCAAGGGTGTTCGCATTTGCTGGTTTTGGATTGGGGGGAGCCTTTCCAAAGCCTGTTCAAGCAATAAACGATCCCAGTTTTTTAAATACCTTTTTGGCCTGGTAGTTGTGTGGAGCAAAAGCGCGATGGCGTGTTCGTCGAGGTCACTGCTGCCTGGAATTGCAGAATGTAATATGAGTGGTTGTGAGGTAAAAGGGTTTACAGTCAGCCTGGGGGTTGGGATTTGTAAAAGGGGCCGGGGAATATGACGCTCGTGAAGTGTCAGCCCTCCCTCAACCCGTCTACAGAACCTTACCTACGAGAGCGCACACGTAGCCGCGCTCCCCTATACAGAGATCCTCAATGCACGGCCATACAGGTAACCGCCCAGAATAAAGGAAACGCCAACATGAAGTGTCTTAATAATATAATATATTATATGCCATTTAGCAGATGCTTTTATCCAAAGCGACTTAGTAGTGAATGCATACATTTTTCAGTATATATGGTCCCAATGGGAATTGAACCCACAACCTAAGCGTTGCCAACACCACGCTCTACCTACTGAGCCACACAGAACCTAATAAGGCATGTGGGTTACAGCGAGCCACCGGAATGGCCTTGATGCCCTTTGGCATAGATTCCGCAAGTGTCTGGAACTCTGTTGGAGGGATGCAACACCATTCTTCCGTGAGAAATACCACTCGTGCCCTGTGGATGGGGCCATTGTCATCCTGGCAGAGACCACTCCCATCAGGATATAAATGCTTCACCATAGGATGAAGGTGATCACTCAGAATGGCTTTGTATTTATTGCCGTTGAGGTTGGGTGAAACAGCAAGCGCCACACATGCACTCATCCGCTTGTTGAGAACAAGGTGAAGGATGACTCATCTGACCATGTGACTTTTTTTTTTCTTCCACTGCTCAGTAAACCACTGCCTGTTTTCTTTGCTCAACTTTACACACAAGCATTGCATTTTAAGGTGTAGTAAGGGGTTTTGCGCTGCAACCCAACCATAGTATCTGTTCTTGATGAAACTGCCTGCTCACGCCCTAGATTGATATTTACAGTCAACTGATTCAGAGTTGCTTGTCTGTTTTGCCTTGCATTTCGAACCAATGCACGGACATCACAGTTGAGGAGTATGCGCTTTAAACCACAGTTGCCCCTAGTTGATTGACTTTCCCTCAGACTTCCATGCCAACATCACCTTAGCCACTGTCCCTCTTGAAGCATCAGCAAGTTTAGCCGTCTTCATCACTGAAGCTCCTGCCAAACGTGCCCCAACAATCTGTCCACATGCATGGTTGTCCCAATCTGTGCCCTCACAATCACTGAGATCTCTTCTTCTAGCCATGGTGGCCAAAACAATGGGAACCTGGGCCTGCCCAGCATTCTTATACATGAACCTAAGCATTATGGGATGTTAATTGCTTAATTAATTAAGGAAAGACACCTGGGTGTAAGCACCTGCTGGCAATATACTTTGCATCCCTCATTTACTGAAGTGTTTCCTTTATTTTGGCAGTTACCTGTATGCACACCATTCAAGTGCAGCGATTTGTCGAAATTTCCAGTGTGGAAAATCCCTGAATAAGCAGGAAGTGATGCCGTCGCATGGCTTCCTGCATAGCCCCACCCACCCCACCCCACCCCCATCCCTACCCCCTGTGTCCATCTGTTTATGTTGGTCATCGTGGGTAAATGTGATCTCTTTCTTTTTCCGCACAGGACGACATGAGCGACTCCCTGCGCGATTACACCAACCTGCCTGAGGCGGCGCCGCTGCTCACCATCCTGGACATGTCCGCCCGCGCCAAGTACGTGCGCGACGTGGAGGAGATCACGCCCGCCGTCGTGGAGCAGTTTGTGAGCGACTTCCTGGCGGAAAAGCTCAAACCGGAGCCCATCTAGATAGACGGGAGAGGGAAAGAGAGTTTTTAGTTGGACTGCCACTCAACCTCCCTAACCCCACCCCTTTTTTTCAAACTCCCGTCACCCTCGTTTACCCCCATCCCCAGAGTGTTAGAACAGAGTCTCACCTTTTACAGACATTTCAACTTCTTTTTTTTACAAACCTGTGTGTCCTTCAATGCCCGAGGTCGTCTTCTTTCGTGATGCATCGCACCGCCCCCTGCAGTACTTTTGTTTCCCCGTTTTTGGATGGATGAATTCCATTCCGGGACGTGAACCACGCAACGCGCGCCGTCCCCAAAGGACATGAACACTTCAGTTCTTTCTCTCTCTCTCTTCGTTGCCTATTAGTTTACCAGAATTTTTCATTTGTTTTTCTTTTTCAAGATTCTGCTTACTTGCCAACCAGTTATGGAAGAAAGTAATTGAAGCAATAAAACAGTTAAACTAACAAACTGCATTTTTATGTGTCTATATATTTATATGTGTTTATATATTAGCTTTTGAGTTCGGTAGGGTTGCCAACATAGATGTCGCAGCTAGTACAGGGCTGTTGGTAACCCTCATTTTCAGTATCTCTGGCTATATATATATATATATGTGTGTGTGTGTCTGTGTGTGTCTGTCTATATTACCTGGCTATATTATTACAAAGTTTTGAGGGTTTCCCCTGTGAAATGGCCATATTTCTCCTTGCCTCCCTAATATATACCACTTAGTAGATGCTTTTATCCAGAGCATCCATTTTTCAGTTTATGTGCTCCCAATGGGAATCACAACCTAAGCGTTGTTAGCGCCATGCTCCTACCTACTGAGCCACACAGAACCATAAGTCCCTGACCATTAAATAATGGGTATAACTCCTTGGATTCATTGTCCTTTGGGACGTCAACTTAGTCTCTCTGTCCCTGTTCTGGGATTACACCCTCTGCAGATCAGCCGTAGAGGCTGAGGGTTATGGACTCAAACCCCAGTCACTGTCCATAAATGTGTCTGAATGTTGTTCTGTATTTTATGAAAAACTATTTTCAGTAGATGCGAGAAATTCAGCAGTGATATCTAGATCGACAGTCAACCACATACACCAGTTTGAATACTTCTGAAAGCAGTATCATGTGGCTCTCCAGTGTGGGTGGTAACACCTCATCCTCCACCCACAATGTAGACAGCATACAGCTCTTAGATTTGGGGAATACTAGCAGGAACATTTGGTCAGTTGTTAGTTTCCAATAAGTCTTGAGTGTCAGACAACTGGGTCAATGAGCAAATGTGCTAAAGAGACAAGTCAAAGCTTTTCAACAGACCAGAAACTGGGACACAGTTTATACTGTAAACGCACTGACACTGTGGACTGGACAAGAGTGGCAGTGTAGTGTACTGGTCTTATAACTACTGGACTTATAACTCAGAGGTTGCTGGTTCGATTCCCAGGTGGGAGCACTGTGCCCTTGAGCAAGGTACGTAACCTGAATTGCTTCAGTAAAATATCCAGCTGTATAAATGGATTGTATGTAAATGTAAAACTGTAAGTTGCTCTGGATAAGAGCATTTGCTAAAAAAAAAAAGTAAAATGTAAAATGACCAACAAGCTGGAGGTCAGGGAAGTCAATTTGACCAAGAAAACACAATACTGTACACAATGTTGATTCTTGGGGAAAATGTCTTTCCTAACTTAATCCTATGGCTAGTATGAGCTAACGTCATTCTGGTTCCATTTACAACAGGTCAGAACGGAGTTAAAATAATCAGTGACGTGTGTCCCAGGGGCTGCGTTTTTCAAAACCCTACAATCCAAGAGTAACATGGATTTTGTGATCCTGCCTTTCGTGATCCAGATTAACTGTGTCTGGACTCACTTGAATACCGTTTTCCAGAAAACCAGTTTATCCAGATGGTGAGGCTATAAACGGTGACTCCCCGGAGCCCCGCGTGCACGATGCCAGCACCGCAGCAGGATCGACACAGATCATACGCCGTGTGAGAGGCCTCTGTATCTACTGGATACCTGTGAAAGTTTTGGGATTCATGAAAACAGAAAGTTTGATAGGTCTTTCATGGATGGACACCAGAATGATCTGGATTTTGAGTCATTTTTGGATCAGGATAATCTTGATCGGTGCAGAAATATTTTGGAGAAACTCATTCTGCAGCACCCCAAATGTCAGGTTGGATTACTGAATCCAAATCCGGATCAAAATAACTTGATCCCATTTTTTTTAATTGAAAAGTGCTATTTAAAGATCCCCACATCCAATCTGGATTATATTTGATCTCCAAAGTTTTGATAGACCAGCCTCTAGTATTAACTGGAAAAAAAAATGTGCTTGTGGATTACTGGGCATTACTGGGAAACCCCTCGTTCAGTGAACCTTTCCATCCACAATCGTGTTTTGGCAATTTCTCTAGAAGCCTAGGCAACCTGTCTCATTGTGCGTGCGCCTCCAGCTGGCAATCAGTTCAAAGCATGATTGGGCATGTAGAACACCGGGGCTGAATACATGACAAAGCTTCTTTCAACTAATTAGGGATTTTATGGGTTATCCGATCACACGTGCATTGACAGGATCTTGGAATAAACTGCACTTTTTTTTTTTTTCCCCCAGATATTTTCCATTTTTTTCTGCCCATTTGATAGCCTCTTTCTTTTTTATTTTACCCTCTCCCATGAACTTGCCACCCGCCTACACAGGACGAGCTAATAGCTTGAGGCGATGTTCGTCTCCCCAAGACGGAACTCGCCCAACCCTGTTTATGAGGTTGCCCTACCGCTCCTCAGCAAGCTTGTGCCAGGTCTCCCTCCCCCTCCCCTGGCTCCCCACCAGGGCCGTTCAGGTACAGTCGGGTTTCGAACCACAACCGTGATAGGCAACTCACACTCATAAAGGACCAGCCAATACGGGTGCGTTACCGCTACGCTATCGGAGGCCCCCAATAAACAGCACTTTAACGCTGTACACTGACTGAAGCAGTTAAGGAAGCCGTGTGGGACACGGTAGGACCGCACACCGGGGCCCGCAGCCATCGTGAATTAGTGAGACGCACCATTCCTGAATCTTGGCACCGCAGCTGTTTTCCAACACCAGCATCACGGAGGCAGGGGAGAGAGATGACTTTTCCGAACCCAGCGGCTGGATGCAGAAGGAATTACGAGGTGAGAGTGATGACTTGCAGCTTGCGGTGGAAACGACGTTGGAAAACCGCACATAAATCCCAAACTATGGAACATTTATAGACGGTCACTTGGCCTGCATTTTATTGAGTCCCTTTAGCTCGACAGATGAAGATAAATGGTTTGGCACATACAATTCAGTGCGACAGGCATAAACACTCCAGGGAAATATGGCAGCTATATTAAAGAATAGATAGTGGTGTGTAAGCCTAACAACACAAACTTGACAAACACACACACAGGCTTCCGAGGTCAGTCAAAGCATTTATACACCATGATGCTAAACGAGAAAAACTCAAATCGAACACAGTCACGGTCAAAGCATTATGGATCTTGATTTCTTGTCGGACCACCCTGCGAGCAGCATGAGTTGCCGTCTGCCTTCGAACATGAGGATGCTCGCCGCCATGGCGGAGTTCAGACTGTCCGTCCCCGGAACCATGGGAATAAAGAGCCGTCGGCCGTCCGTCCTCTCGGTCAGCTGAAGAGCTTCCAGGCTGAGCCCATGAGTCTCTCCACCAATCACGAGGGCGGTGTGACTCTGGGCCCAGTCTGTGTGATAAAGCTGTCTCTCTACTGCCGGGAGAGAGATCGTAGGCCCTTCCTCCTCGTCAGAGTCAGAATCTGAATCAGAATCGGAATCGGATTG
Organism: Aldrovandia affinis; assembly: GCA_029706075.1. Lineage (NCBI taxonomy): Eukaryota > Metazoa > Chordata > Actinopteri > Notacanthiformes > Halosauridae > Aldrovandia > Aldrovandia affinis. Next base: position 1,080,812 of record JAINUG010000232.1, read on the forward strand.
GTACTCGGCTGAGTGCTGCTGGCGCCACCCTTCCTTGCGATTGGGCCGGCTGCTCACCCAGCCATAGTCCCCAGCTTTTGGGGTTGGACTGGGCAGGGCTCCCCTCTGTCCCGTCTCCGTCTCCGTCTCTCGCCATCGCACTGCAGTGGTCAGCCAGGTGGACGGTCACCGCGGGCGGGAGATGCTTGGGGACGTCGGCCCAATCCAGGTTTGGGATGACGGGGAAGCGGAAGTGGGCGCCCATCGCGGCTCGCAGCACCTTCGGCTCCCAGACGTCCACGCAGCCTGTAGGGAGACGGGGAAAGCGCCATGCATGCGGTCAAGTGTGCAAAGCAGGATCTTTTTCCCATCATCTTTTAATATATGCCATTCAGCAGACGCTTTTATCCAAAGCGACTTACAGTAGTGAATGCACACATTTTTCAGTATATGTGGTCCCAATGGGAATCAAACCCACAACCTCAGCCACATAGAACCACTTTCCCCTCATCTTTTCCCCATCACCTCCAACATATTTTTGTTGCAAAAGTGTTGCCGCGTTGACAATACGACAAGATGTCCACCTGCTTAAAATGTGCGCACTAGATATCCTGACCCTTCCACCCACACCCAGGCCCCTTTGCCCATATCCCTGCCAAAAGCGGGGTTCTCTGTGGCTCAGTTGGTAGAGCACAGCGTTGGCAACGCTTAGGTTGTGGGTTCAATCCCCACTAGGACCACATATACTGAAAATGTATGCATTCACTACTGTAAGTCGCGTCTGCTAAATGGCGTATATTATATATTATATTAAGCGCAGTGTTCATACCCTTGGTTAGCAGAACGCTGTGACAGCCTGCTGCAGCAGCACAGCGCAGCATGGTGCCAAGATTCCCCGGGTCACGCACATTGTCACAGATCAGGTAGAGTGGCACCGATTGGCTGCGTTGCTCCTCGGGGAACACCAGTCGTGAGGCATCCGGTCGTGAGAAGATAGCTGTGTGAAAAGGAACAAATAAAAAGGGGTGATGGTTATAATTATTAATTTATAGTACTGAACAGATGCATGGAAATATTTCACATCCAAGATGGTACCAATAATTCACTATTATGAATGTTTGTAGCTGGTTTATTTACCGGTTGTCAGTCAAAAGGTTGCAGACGTACGTGTAATCCATTACAATAATCAACGGAGTAATTAATTTATGTGCAGATATTAATGAATATGTGAGCGCAAACGTTTCAGTATCAAACTCACTGTTCAAACGTATGAGCCGTGCATGTGCACGTCAACGAGCGATCAATCAAAACAAATTAGTAGCGAACCTATCACTCCTTGTGGGGTCACAAGGTCGGACCACATCTTGATGTCCTCGAACTTCACTTTCACCGGTCGCGCGCCTCAGTCCGTCCTCGGGCAGCTCGCGCAGTCGCTCCACGGTGCTGAAGAAGACCATCTGCGGGATGGCGCCCGCCGCGAGCGCGTCGCAGATCAGACGCCTCCCCTCCAGGAGCACCTTGCCCTGCTGTTCCCGAAACTTCCTGGAGCGTGCGACGCTCACGACCTTCCTGGGGGAAAGGCGTAGGAATGAAAGGATATTAACTGGGGGTTTTTTCATTATTATTAATATTAGCTAAAGTATTGCAACTGTAAAGTCAACTATCTTGACTGGCTGCCCAGTGGTTCCAAGGCTTGGGAACCACTGGGCTAACACTCGGTCTATTGCTACATTACATTACAGGCATTTAGCAGACGCTCTTATCCAGAGCGACTTACAGTTTACATTTCTTTACATACAATCCATTCATACAGCTGGATATTTTACTGAAGCAATTCAGGTTAAGTACCTTTAGCTCAAGGGTACAACAGCAGTGTCCCACCTGGGGATTGAACCTGTAACCTTAACGTTACAAGCCCAGCTCCCTAACCATTATACCACACTGCTACTTACGAGGTCCAATAAGTACTAGGTAACGTTGCTAGGTTACTCACGCCAATCTCTTGTCACCAGGGAGGGCCTTCTCATATCGCAATCTGTTCAGGTCGTCGGGATATCTTGGGTCCTTTTTAAAGTCTGTCGTTGAACCTGACGCGTGTTTCGCCCCTCGCTTAGAATCACTCCAGGAAATCGAGGGCTCGTATCCACTGACCTCTGCTTTCGGTTTGTTTCTTGCACTGCTCTCGGTGCCCGTCCTCTTCTTGTCAACCAGAGGCTGGTGATGCTCTGACCGCTGTTTAGCGAATTTGACATTGTTTTGTTTTGATTCTTGGTGTTTTTCGGATTCATCATCTGGGTACAGCACCTTCACGGGTCGGCGTCTTAATGCGCGTACATACCTCTTTAAGTCGACACGAGGGTTTTCTTTAACCGTCATGAATATAGCGCTTACTTCTGATGCCAACAGGCGACAGCCCATGCTTCGCATGAACGCGGCCATGTTGGTTCAAACAGGCACTCTTCTTCTTCGTTTCCGGTTTATATGGCATAGCATACACCACTGGGTGTATTGCTGCCACCTACAAGTACCCGAACATTACACCCTGCTGGGCAAAGACATGCTGGAAGGAGGGGAGAAGAAGCGAAGGATTATATTCTTGCGTGTAAACACTTAGCTATCAGAAAGTCTAACACACAAGCGTGAACTTGGCCAGCATTCATAGATGGCCCCAGTATCAAATGCAGAGAGAATGTAGTCACACCAATGTCAGTTAGGGAACCAAACAGGTCCCGCCTCTCGTTGGGATAAGCTTTGTTTTCCAACAGAAAATGCCTGACTGTCTCACTCACCCCACATCTTTAACAAAGCCTGTCTGAATGTTTTCCCATTATATGAAGACCCACCCGAAATCCACAATCCTCAACCGTGTATATAAAACCTCCTCAAACCTACTCCCACCGAGAGATGAATCACTCACTCCCACCTTGGTTTAGATGCCATATAGATGCCTCCCCTTCCCTCCTGTATCCCACTCCCATAATCCTGCTCTTCATCTCCGTCATTCCATATGGGATACCCACCTCCACTCGCACAAACTCAAGAGACGCCTTGCTCTCTATGCAAACTCTATGCAAAACACCAGCACATCTAGTACAATTTCCAGACGCTCAACGAAAAGGTTATTCCACACTGCCGTCAAAAGCTGCTGTAGAAGCCCAGCAAACAACCACATCATTCACAACTGCTCCCGAAGTGCCCTTGAGCAAGGCACTGAACCCCTAAACTGCTCCAGGGGCACCGTATTATGGCTGAACCTGTGCTCTGACCTCTCTTAGGAGAGGTATGCGGTAAGACAAATTCAAATTACCTTGTGGGTAATATGGTAAATAAAGAATATTATAGTCTAGCCCAGGCATGGGCAAACTACGGCCCGCGGGCCACATACAGCCCGTTGGGCTTTTTACTCCGGCCCGTCGAATATTTCATAAATAATCAGTTAAAAAAACCTTGCCTAAAAAACATCTTACTATTCATGCTTTGGCAACCCCGGTCCTACACTTGCGGGCTTTGGCTACCCTTTAAAGGGCGAAACCTTTTATGTAATGGCTTTTACATGTAATTTATATTAGTTCACACAAACACTCTCCATCCATCTGCTGCTGGCCCGGCCTGTCTGTCAAATTTTAATTTAATTTAATTTTACTTTTTGCCACTGATGTGCACTTATGTGCACTGTTCTATCACCACCAATGCCTCCTGGACCCAACACAGCACACACCCTGCATTCCTGCCCCTCCTCCACAACGCAAATAAGCACTCGATTGGCTGTGTCTGCATCTATGTTGCCCAACTGCACCTATCAGGCACCAGTTAGAAACACCCATTGTCTTCCTAATTATGTCAGAGGGCATAAAACTATAACAGAAATCAGTGCAAATTAGAACAACCTAGATGACAGAAATACAGAGGATATTACATTGTAAAGCACTTTTAGTTGTTGGAAATTTCACGATTCCATTCATACATACTAGGAAAGGCATTGTTTTGTTTGAAATAATGCTACGTGTAGATTTACACGGAACATTTTGTATTCAGATTACAACTCTGTGGGATTATGAGATTATGAGTTTTCGGTTCATTTTCCCAAACAGCATTTGTCCTCGCACCCAAAACCCTCCTCAAAGAGAGTCTGTTTATGCTTGCACCGAGGGAACACTAGTTTGGTTTGAGAAAAGAAGAATGTTTTGTTTTGAATATTTTTACAGATGTCAGTGTATCTGCACATCTGTGCTAAGAATGATATAGTGGACAGGTCCAGTACTGCGGAGGCATTTGAGGTCCTCTTCTTGGATTTTTTGTTTTGTAGCTTGGACCCATGTGCTGAGGCCCAGTGTGGTTTCTGCTGCTGAGTTTAGAAATGACTCCGTGGATGGGCCTCAGATAGCGTAGCGGTCTAACACACTCGTTTACGAATGTGAGCTGCCTGTCACGGTCGCGGTTCAAACTCAACTTTGCCAGACCCGCCCTGTTGGGGAGCCCCGATTGGGGTGACATTTGGCTGTCCGCCCCAGGGGGAGGGGGGAGGGCGAGCCGGCACGAACTAGCTGAGAAGCGCCTAAGGGTGTCTCCAGAATGTGGGTGGGCGAATTCTGTCTTGAAGGAAGCGGAGTTCGCTGCCCTCAGGGAATCGCTTGCCTCGTAGAGATGGTGGCGAGTTCATGTGGGGAGGGTAAGTCGAAAATAAATAGTGGGTATAACTGGGCAGTAAATTGGGAGAAAAATGGGGAAAAAAATCTGAAACGAAAAAAAAAGAAAAGAAATGACTCCGTGAGGCCCAGAGGGCGTGTGGTGCTGCCAGGGATCAGTCCATCTCATCAGCGGTTTCCACATGGATGCAATGAAAATTTGAAACCAAGCCCAATAAATGCATCTTTCAAAATCTCAGCTGTTCCATAACACCACACTCCATGCAATGTGTTAACAGCAGCTCAGTATGACATTTAGCTATCAAGCTTTCTCGATTACATACTAGCCCACAAGGCAGCAGATGTTTGTATGTATGTCAAATTATGACGGGAGAGTGAGGCGTCATGAACAGCATAATTTGTGGAGCTGCCATGTGTTTGTCACTCGTGGACTCCTACGAACCATTCAGAATACTTTGCTGTCCGTACAAAAACACTGTGATTCAAATGACATCATAGCCTCCACCATTTTGAGATTCATAAAGCTTCACTATGCCATGCCTCAATAATGAACCAACCTACTGGGTAGTTGGCCACACTATTTAGCATATGAGAATTAAAGGCCAACAAATCGTGGAGGTAATCTTGACTATCTGGAGCTGTAAAAAATACAAGACCTACTTAATTAATACAATTGCTATTGTTGTCAATTCAGAAGGGCATGTTTCTTTCTCAAGTAAATTGCCTGGACTGTCTGATTAAAATGGGGAGTGTTTTTGGACTGCAGTATAGCCTGCCAGATGCATTGCATTACAAAGAAGTCCCCTGGGCATTGTAAGCATGTGCAAGTCAAGAACATATGGGCTGATTAAACAAACTGTCAGAGGGAGATCACTTGCCATCAGGTCATAACAAAGCTAGAATATCTGCAGTAGAAGAGAAATGGTGAAATAGCAGTCATTCTGGGGTGTATCTAAAAAAGTAAGGTTTCTAACTAGACATAGTTAATTGATAGAGAAGTGTCCAACTACTGTACACCAGGCTGCCCAACCCATTGTGTGTAAAAACACTGATTACCTATTTAAATATATCTGTATAGCAAAGTAACTGCCTAGAGTTTTAAAATGCAGATCAGTGTGCAATGAGCTGCTCAGTCAAGGATGAATCATTAGAAGGTCAGTTGGAATGAAAACGAGGACAGGACCACAGCTGTGGGTCCCCGGAGCCAAGGCTGAGAAACACAGATCCATATAAAGATCTCTCTTGTGCCTCTCTCTCTCTCTCTCTCTCTCTCTCTCTCTCTCTCTCTCTCTCTCTCTCTCTCTCTCTCTCTCTCTCTCTCTCTCTCTCTCTCTCTCTCTCTCTCTCTCTCTCTCTCTCTCTCTCTCTCTCTCTCTCTCTCTCTCGCTCTCTCTCTCTCTCTCTCTCCCTCTGTCTCTCTCTCCCTCTCTCTCTCTCTCTCTCTCTCCCTCTCCCTCTCCCTCTGTCTCTCTCCCTCTCTCTCTCTCTCTCTCCCTCCCTCTCTCTCTCTCTCTCTCTCTCTCTCTCTCTCTCTCGGTAGGTGTTAGCACAGCTGAACACTCAAAACAGTACCCACACCCAGGAGGACGATATGCACCTCCTCTCCGCCTGTCTTTTAGCCAGGATTAGCTCAGTCAAAGCACTGCTGCGGCTACTGCCCTGCTACATTTCCCCCCATTCCATTTAAGTACAGTGCCCAGCAAGCACTTGGTGGTGAGCATCTTCACACACTGAGCCACTCAGGGAGTTGGTTTATTTTGTGCGACCAATGGTGCTTGTGGCCTAGCTCAAGTAACATTTAACCTGTTGTGAGATTGTTATGGTGCCTGCTGTGGGCAGTGAGGAAGCACGTGATCTTTCTCTCAGTTAACTTGGTACTTCCTTATCAAAGGGTCTCTGTTAACAGTCAGGCTAATGTGGTAGAAACCTATTATGGCTACATACATTTGCATATTTTGCTTTCCAAAGTATTGTTTTTTCTTATTTGTGATGTGTATTCAAAAAATAAGATATGGCTCAGAGCTTAATTTTTGCTATTCACATTTTTTTTCCAAAACAGCAGTTGTTCTATAAAAAAAGTGAGCTCCAATATAGTAAACCACTGAGTATTTCACAAAGCCACATTTTTATTCAACCTTTTAAAATAATAATTTCGATTGGTTTGTAGGACTATTTTCAGAGTGACGTGGTACTTAATTTAAAACGCTTCAGTAGTTTTTTGTTTTCCCCTGCTCTCTTCCCCTACGTCCTCTTCATTGCACTGTCAGCCATGTTCTGGCAATAACGTATTTCTCCCACACAATACATTATTCAAGGCAAGTCGGAGGTTCGTGCCTCTCGTATAGGCTACGTGTGAATATTTAATACTGGAGAAAATACATGGCAGGAGTAAGATGTAAATGATAGTGACGTAGATCTACGTAAACTATTGGATGGCAACGATGTGGGCGGGATTATGATTTACGTCGGCGTAAACAGAGATTATCTTGTTTATATCGGTGCATTTCGAAAATCCGAGCGACGTTAGAAGCAGGGTTCACCTTATAGACGATAGTAAAACCATGATAAAAGTAGCATACAGTTGGAAAGATGTCGGAAAATTGGTTTTAAGTAGGTCGTAGGGCAAACAAGATCGTTGCCGTGGTATTGATGCTGTAGGACTGAGGACTAAATATGCCACAGAGTGACAACGCAATGGATGACAGAGCCCGAAGAATACAAACTTAAATCAGGTAGCGTGATGGGGGCCGACGTTAGTAAAAACGAGAAGGTAAGTGTTGTAGAACATCAAGCGTTTTTTCTGTACAAGGACCGTAGAAAGTTGCCCTATTTAAAAGCGCACAGCGGGAATGATCCGGAGACGTAACGGTAACATTAGTAACGTTAAACTAATGTCAATTTCTGTGTTTTGTGGACATCATTTGTAAATGATGTGAGCACCGTGTTTTATTTGAAGTTTTATTTTCAAACAGCATTGGCTGGTTATCAATAGCAAATGCATAAAAAATGCACATGCGTTTAGACCGCATTAAAAACAATGTACTTTAGTTCTTTATATTTTCATCCGTCAAACGTGACTTTTTAATTTAAGCATAGATTTGTCGTTGCTCCAGATTCAACTAACGCTATTTTAGGCAAACGGACTAATTCAGCCTGTTTAATGCAGTGGAATGTTTAAAGTTATGACGCACCCAGTGCCTGCGGGCTATGGGCGCTCACATTATGTGGGGCTGTATGTTGTTTTCCATGATGTGTCAACTTCACTATCGCTCACTGGATAAAGCAGCACTGTGTCATACCAACAATGAACTGCATCCAGTTTATCTCCCACTACAGCTATAGTATGTAAACAAGGCTCTCGGTCAGAAACTTCCCTCAAACTTCCCACTGGGACCATATATACTGGAAAATGTATGCATTCACTACTGTAAGTCGCTTTGGATAAAAGCGTCTGCTAAATGGCGTATATTAAACAGAACGGCTTCCCAATGACGTGCACCACTGTTGAAAATGGTGTGGTTAAATGTGTTGTTGCTGTAAAGCAGGTATGGGCGGCATGTAGTGTAATGGTTAGGGAGCTGGCCTTGTAACTCAGAGGTTGCAGGTTCAATCCCCAGGTGGGGGCACTGCTGTTGTACCCTTGAGCAAGGTACTTAACCTGAATTGCTTCAGTAAAATATCCAGCTGTATAAATGGATTGTATTTAAAGAAATGTAAACTGTGTAAGTCGCTCTGGATAAGAGCGTCTGCTAAATGCCTAAAATGTAATATAAAAATGCAAGTATTAGGTCAACGGTGAGCAGGCTGTGTGATCGTGTGGATCCCGTGTCCTGTTGCAGAAGCAGCCTCCGTCGGAGGAGGAGGAGGAGGGGCGCTGTGCCTCAGGGTGGCGCGGGTTCCTGTCCAGCGTGGGAATCTCCGCGTCCTCAGGGCTCTGCCACCTGAACCCGCTCCGTCTCGCTCCTCGACGCATGGTCCGGGACAAAGGGACGCCCCTCCCGGATGGCCAGCTGCCCCAGCAGGTGCCCGGCCCGGACAAGCTCCGGATGGAGTGGTCTCTCCCCGCCTTCATCTCCATGTTCCTGCCCGAGTTTCCCCACCGCAACGTCCCGGGACACGAGCACTTCCAGGTGCCAGGCTGTAGTACCTCAGTCTACTAGATCTGCACCCCCTATAATCTGATGAATTCCCACACTGGAAATGTTAAACCCATGTCCCATTCTACTAGATCTGCACCTCCTATAATATGATGAATTTCCACACTGGAAATATTAAACCCATGTCCCATTCTACTAGTTCTGCACCCCCAATAATATAACCACAGATATTGTTCCATGTTAAGGTGACTGTTGAGGGACCTGGAATCATGGACTTGCTTTTTAATTGACTTTAACGGCCAAATTATTATAGTTTCATTACAGGTACTTTTACTGCTTTGGCAGTAAAGCAGAAAAGTGTGTTCAGCACTGCACTGCTCCAAATCTGCTTTGAGTACTGCCCTGGAAACGGGCAGAGGGAGAACCGTGGTGGTGTGCTGCTGCCCACTGACCAACATGTGCTCGGATCTGATTGGCCCTCAGGCTCTTAAACACCCTACTGATCCTCGTCCATGCGGGTCCTTTGCATTTTCAGGTCCTGGGCTGCATAGCCAAAGGGTCCTATGGCCCTATCCTGAAGGTGAAGGACAGGTCCAAGCAGAAGACGTACGCTGTGAAGGTCAGCCCCCCTCCATTCTCACAGAGATACGTGCTTGGGCCAGCTCGGCTTTGTGTGTTTGTGTTGTTCACTGTCCATTTAGGTCACGACATGCCTCTTATAATAGCAGTCCCTTTTATCTAAAGCGACTTACAGTAGTGAATGCATACATTTTTCAGTATATGTGGTCCCAGTGGGAATCGAACCCACAACCTAAGCATTGCCAATGCCATGGTCTACCTACTGAGCCTACTGGGAAAAAGGCCCAGCTACATTTTCCACTGTCTTTTTGGGGGGTTAAATGGAGCCATGAGTGAGGCTAACTTGGGAAGTTAAGTCTTGCCAATAGCCGTGCTCATGCCCTTGAGCAAGAAGCGGACAGCAAGGGCAGATTTATGCTGTTGCCACACATGTGCAGCCCCCAATTTTGCAGCTGACAGTGAGTTAGCTTGCTAGCCAGTAAGTTTGCCAGGTAATGTTGCTCATACTGTCAAAAGTAAAGAAGCAAACATTCGCACACAGGTAACTGGTTCTTAAGTCATGTGGTGATCACAATAAGATAAGCTGTCGGCTTGGAGAGCATAATTCCAGCTAGTGCCACAGGTAGTGTGCAATAATCTGTTTACTCCACTGGTGATTGAAATCTCTGTCCAATCAGTGTGGCTGTAGTTCCTCAGGACTGAAGGTAGCTACTCCAGTTCTAGAGAGATCAGTTCTAGCCCTGTGTTTCATTGCAGTTGCTTCTATTGCATTGAATGAATGAACATTTTATTTTTGAACATGTTAGATATATAAAATATATATATATAAAACAAAATTGCAACAACAAAACAAATAAACAATAATACTAAGACATGTCCAAAAAGGAGTAGGAAGAAGTAAAAACGTATCTAATCCTACCCCTTCTCCACTATTCAGCTAATTGCTAATCGTCAATTGACTTCCATATTTAATATTTACACATATACCAAATAATAGGAATAAACATATATTTAATATTTACACATATACCAAATAATAGGAATAAACATATATCAACCAAAAGGAAAATATAAAAAGTAAATAATAATAATAATAATCTATGTAAACACCTGGTGAATGTCAATGCCCTTCGTTACCCCTGTACCTTTTAAAAATCAAATCCTTATACCTCTTTTTAAACTGATGGGAGTACCCTGTGGTTCCCCAGGCTAAAGGTAGCTACTTCAGTACTAGAAACATTAGTATCCCTGTGTTAGGCTAGATGTACTTTTGCTCGCATGTATTCTATATTTTTGAATATCTGTTTTATGTCTGTTTTTTTGCTAGGTCATTCCCAAATCGGAGGTCTTAAGACAGGGGGTAATAGAGCAGTCGAAAGAGGAGGTCATCATTCAGGTACATCCCGCGCCGTCGTTTATGTGTCGATCCACTCTTCCGCCCTCTCTCAGTTATCTTTTAGCAGCGCCCCCTCTCTGACGTTCCATGTGCGGATTCTTCTTCTTCGTATTGTTCGGCCTTGCGCTGCACTGCTCAGTGTCAGGTGACGCACCATGGCTGTATCTTGATTATTTAATGAACATCTCTTTAGTGTAAATGTATACATCGTCCTCTTGAAAGCCAGAGCCGATAGCCCCTCTAAGACGCCACCTTGTGGCGGGCCTCACTGATGCTGACTGTGCCTGTGTTGTTGTTGTTGTTGTTGTATCGACTGTTGCCTTTCAGCGGCAGGTGCGACACCCTTTTCTCCACGATCTGCAGGACTGCTGGCAGACCCAGCGCCACCTCTTCATTAGTGAGTGACGTACGGTGCTTGTGGCCTAGCCCGGCATCCCCCCGCCCCCCCCCCCCTCTGCCCTCCTGTGTGTTGGCCTCTATCCTTTCCATAGCTGCAACCAGGAGAGGCACCCTCTCCCCAAAGCAGCTCTGTCTGTCCCACGCCACAGCCCTGCATCGTCGGTCACTCCTGTTACCGCTGAGGACTCGCTGCTGCCGCGAGATTGCCAGGCCGCAGAATCACCAGCGCGTGTGCCTGCCTGCCTCCCCCCCCACTAGATGTCCCCCCCACTCCTGGCTGCAGAGGACAGAGAAGCAGGGCTGTAGTGGGGTGATAGTAGTGCTGTAGTAGTGCTGTTGTGTGGGTGGCGGGGGCTACTGTGTGCCATCATACGCGGGCCGGTAGGTATGTTGTGAAGCTCGGCACATAGCCAACTGCAGCTGCCCTAGTCCCTGTGTCTTTCTGTTCTCTCTCTGATTTCTGTTTTTTTTAAATGTAAAGCAACTCTCCTCCCCGTGTCGCCACCTACACCCAGTGCCCAGTCATGTTTCATAATCATTCCGCTCAGGTTATTGGCAACACAAGACTTGGACTGTTTGATATGTTTGATATTCATCATTCCACTGCGATAAAAAAAGATTTTAACCAGTGAAAGTGGAAGAGGGAATAGCTTTATTAGTGATGTCTTTGTTAATTAATTTCCCTCTCAGCCCACGGTCAGCTTTTGTCCTGCCAATTTCGGTCCAGGGAACATGTGTAGGGAACATTTTTTTGGACAGAGGAAGAAAGTGGGCAATGTCCGTAGTTGGTAAACATGCACATTTGCAGTGTGCACAGCTTGTGCTAATCCTAAATGTCTGAGTCTAATACCTAACAGGATTATCTGCCAGTCTTGCCACTTGAGCCCAAGTAACCTTTTCCATTCAGATGTTAGTGGTTTAATGGCCCTCCATCTGCGCTGGCTCATAATTGGGCCATTTTGTGAATTGATCGTCTCAGTGGAGAAGGGACGATGCCTCCAGCACGTGTGGTATCGCCAAGACAAGTGTTGCCAAGTGGCTGAAAGGACAAGAGTTGCTTTAAGCTATTTTGTGTGTTTGGTCTTCAGGCGTGGCCAGAGTTGATTTGTGCCTTTCTCAAACCCTGAGCACTCCTTAATGGCCCTCACTGCCGCCTCCTCACTGCTTCTGGCGCCCCAGCCCTGCCCCCAAAGGCCAATACCACCCCCAACCCCACCCCCCACCCCTCACACCAGTACTCCAGTTCCCTCTGGTGATGACTGATCACTCTGTCCCTGGACAATGCCGCCTCACCCCATCCGCACTCGGCATTGTAGGGCCAACGCTAAAGTGTACACGTGGGTAAATGGTTACGACGGTAGGTGCATAGCAACGAGGGCCAGACGGATACGTGAGCATGGAATGCACAAGCGAAAGCCACAGAAGTCACTGCAGAATCATGACCTGCATCAACGGGGGAAAACCTGTGGAATTCAGTGTTGTAAACGAATGAATCGAAAACACGATACACCTCTGTGGAAGAATTACATACCATTACAGATGTCCATATGGGCTCAATGGTTGTGTTTGTGGGGTAACATTTATTTGAGTAATTTATAATGATATAAATGTATTTCTATTATTAGCCAACAATACTTCATCAGGAGGGATACAGTAGAGTGTGTTATTGAGGATACAAGTGTGAGGCAGCAGAGGCAAAGATAATTATTAGTTAGCACTAGCTAGCCACCTTCAGTGAAAAATGAAAGCTTCAGATTCTGAATAATTTCAGTGCTTCAATTGAAGGGTCTTTATACAGCATACTTGGATCATAAGAATCTCCCATTAAGTTCCACACCTAATAAAGTATATGCATTCTTTTAATTTACCTAATTCAGTTTATCTAAAATTGAGGGAAAATTAGTGCAAATGTTTTTAATTGAACATATTGCATGGTGGATTCCTTTCATTTTAATGTTAGTTTAGGATGTTTTCATTTGATAATAGTACCTAGATAATTAATTAATAAATTACCAGCCATAATTTGAGTCACTGCTTTAATACTGTGAAAGAACATCTCTGAATCTTAGAGGTTTTCATAAAAAAATATTCTGGAGAAATGGGAGACATTTCCTGCCAATTCCGTCTGGGCCAGGCTATGACATACTTTGACTGTTGTGGATACAGTATGTGGCTATTAGAATCAGAATCAGAATTACTGAGAAGGAGGTGCAAGGTGTGCAAAAGGGAGGTCACAGTTAAAGTGGGAGTGTGCAAGTGAACAGGGTCCTTGAGTTGTTCAGGTGGCGTTTACTGTCTTTTCCTGTTGGTTAAGAAGTCATGGATCCAGTGGCAGAGAGCTGGGATGATTTTCTCTGGACATTGAGCAGTAAAAGTTTATCTCAAAAGTGGACCAGCAGTCAGGGATGATTGTATTAAAAGCAGAACTGAAATCCACAAACAGGATGCGGGCGTTTAGGTGTGAGCAGCTGTCTGGGTGCTGCAGGATGTGGTGGGACAGAGCCAAGTTAATGGCATCATCTACAGACCTGTTGGCTCTATAATGGCAAACTGCTGGGGGTCCTGGAGGGCATCAGTCATGGCTTTGAGGTGATGTAGGATAAGTCTCTCAAAGCACTTCATGATAACAGAGGTTAGGGCAACCGGTCTGTAATCATTCAGGCAGGAGATCTTTTGTTTTTTGGGGACTGGAATGATGATGGAGGTTTTAAAACAAGCAGGCACAGCACACTGGACCAGGGACTGGTTGAAGAGATCAGCGAGGATGAGAGAGAGCTGTTCAGCACAGTGCCTGAGTGTTGCTGGTGAGACACGGTCAGGGCCGGCACATTATGGCACTAGGTCCTTTCTGTGTGTGTGTGTATGTATATGGTTCTGATGCTTCTTCTTAATGGCAGAACTGCAGGTGTGCTGTGGGCTCCTGTAATCTGTTCTTCTCTCTCCTGGTCATCTGTACCAGCAGACTCCAAGACCTCAGAGCCTGTTTTATTTTATTTTTCCTCTGCGAGGACTGATTTTAGACCAAGACCGAACTTTCGAGACGAAAAAGAGGACCTGTTTGTGAAAGCGACCCACACACTTGCGGACCATAGGACATAAACTGTTTTATTTCGGTGCACTGTCCGGGCTGGTGGAGAAGCGCTCTACCCCACGAGACCTGTTGATCCCGTGTTTTGTCGAAACACACATTGTATGCATTCCTGACTTGACCATTCCTCTACCCTAACCCCCCCCCCCCATGGTGTCTGTTAAAGGGTCAGGGTACGCCCCCCCCTCAGCAGTGTGACGAGCGTGTGACAGTGTGTCTCTCCTACAGTGTGTGACTACTGCAGCACGGGAGACCTGTACACATACTGGATGATGATCGGCCAGTTCGGGGAGGATGCCGTGCGGGTGTTTGCCGCGGAGCTGGGCTGCGCTCTGGGTGAGTGGAGCTGGGCTGCGCTCTGGGTGAGTGGAGCAGGGGTGAGGGTCCTCTCTGGAGCTGGGGTCCGAGCACACGGCTCCAGTGAGCTCGACGTTCTGTTTGTCACCGGCGCTTGGGTGTGGAGTCTAAAGCACTGAGGTACACCCACGGTTTGAGAGATCGCTGTGCTGGTTTCACTCCCTTTGGTTTTTTTTTTATTTGGTTTTTTAAAAAATTATTTTAGCTGCCTTTCCCCCCACTGTTAGTATCCAATTATACCTTAGTATCTTTTTCGTGCCAATTATCCCCTCCTTCGTCTGAGAACTCGTTGCCATAGTCCGGCCGGTAGTGAGCGCTGTACTGCCTCCACTGAGCCAGTACCCGCCTAAGCTGAAGTCTGTCACTGACACACAGGACCACTCATGTATGCAGCAAGTTTTCCTTTCAGGTTTTATCCCTCCCCCCAGGGAACAGCCAATTGCCGCACTCCCGAGCCAGAGGCGAAACTGGCGCGACCGGTGGGATCGAACCCTGGTTGCCATGGCTAGAGTCCTGACGCTCTTACCACTAGACCACGCGGGAGGCCTGTCGCCTCCCTTTGTGAGTGTCCTTCGCCACCTCTCACTTCCTGATTTCTGTGGTCTACAGGGTTCCTCCATGACTTTGGGATCATTCACAGGGACGTCAAGGTGAGAGTTCTGTTCAGAGTGCATATTCAATCAATCAATCAATCTTTATTTTTGTATAGCGCCATTTACAGACAGGTTGTCACACAGCGCTTCACAATTGGCATTTTCCAGAGGGAATCAAAAAACCAGAAAACCATTGGAGCCAATGTGGGAGACTGGAAAATTATTCCCTGACCCCTTAAAAGGCGGTCGAGATGAACTTTTATTCATACATTTTATGCATATTGTTTTGGAAGGCTTTGATAAAAAAAGGTGTTCTGGTTTTGCTTGCATAATTTGCATATAAATGCATGCATTTTATGTGGTTATTACAAAATAAAATGGAAAAAAAATGTTTTAAAAAACCTTTTTTGTTTTGTTCTTTTAAGATGGAGAATGTCCTCTTGACTGATCAAGGTAATAGCGCCATACACCAAAACAACCACTAGAGGGCAATGTAGCCTAGGAATTATTGCAGTGAGAAGCATTCTGGAACATTCTGATTTCATGGTCATTGGTATCATGCTCCATGTAATTATAGTGCTCATGATTACAAACTGAGCATGCATATAGATATACAATTGTAAATGGTATTCAATTGTAATGCTTCAGTGTGTCTATAAACTGGGAGTGTTTTTCAGAAGTAATAGAGTGCTATTTTATTAGGAAGCTGTAACATGTCTGTAACATTACATTTCATTACATTACAGGCATTTAGCAGACGCTCTTATCCAGAGCGACTTACACAGTTTACATTTCTACAGCTGGATATTAACTGAAGCAATTCAGGTTAAGTACCTTTAGCTCAAGGGTACAACAGCAGTGCCCCACCTGGGGATTGATACACGTTACAAGCCCAGCTCCCTAACCATTACACCACACTGCCGCCTGTAACATATTAATTAGGAATGTGTTGAAGCAGAGTAGTGAATGAAATGGCCTTTGTTTTTGTTGTCTGTGTGGTCTGACTCAGGACACCTTCGATTGGCCGACTTTGGCCTATCCCGTCGCCTGGAGCGTGGTGGAAGGGCCTTTACCATCTGTGGAACAATCCAGTACATGGGTGAGAATTTTGCCTCTCTAATGGATTGCAGAATTATTCATATATACATTATATTTTTCTAAATGAGCTTGCATGAACAGTTTTCATCAGCTGGACTGCTGAACATTCATTTCATGCATGTAGTGACAAAAAAAGCACATATTATGCAGGCAGCTCTGTGTTAAATGTGCCCTCTGATTGGACTGCACAGCCCCTGAAGTGCTGGGTGGGGGTCCCTACAACCATGCAGCTGATTGGTGGTCCCTGGGCATTCTGCTCTTCTCATTGGCTACAGGAGAGGTGAGGCCATACACAAGCTCATGCAATTTTCAGATGAATTGTACTGTGTATGTGTTTGTGTGTGTGTGTGTGTGTGTGTGTGTGTGTGTGTGTGTGTGTGTGTGTGTGTGTGTGTATGTGTTTGTGTGTGTGTATGTGTTTGTGTGTGTGTGTGTGTGTGTGTGTGTGTGTGTGTGTGTGTGTGCGTGCATGTATGTGGGTGATTATTTTCATACTGTTATACTACTATATTGTCATATTAGTATTATTTAAGATAATATTATTACAAAGATTATTAGTATTATATTTTATTTTCCATTATTATTGTTAAAATAATTTCCTGCATTAGAGAATTTAGCTACGGGTTCTGTCAGAAAATATGTCCCCAGAAAATTCCCCTCTTTGAACTGTTAACACAGTTTAACAGTGTAATCTTTGAGGTGATTTGTAATAAGTGATAAGTGCGTGCTCTGGCCCTCCGCTCCTCCCAGTTCCCTGTGCCCCCGGAGCGCGACCACTGCAGCATGCTGAGGAGGGTGCGCAGTTTCCCCTACGAAATGCCCGTGACCTTCAGCCCGCCTCTGGCCCTGCTACTCACCGAGGTGAGAACTCCCTCACTCCCTCACTCCTGGTCCCATGGGGCCGTGGGGCATCGGCACGGGAGGGGAACGCAATGCGTTGTTCCTTGTTTTATGTGGTTCCGTGTGGCTCAGTAGGCAGAGCATGGTGCTGACAACCCTTAGATTGTGGGTTAAATTCCCACTAGGACCACGTATAATGAATATAAATTTTGTATAAAAGCATCTGCTAAATGGCATATATTATATTATTTTATAATGAACAAGACTGCAAAGCATTTTGAAATGATGTTTAAAAAAAAAAAAATAATGTTGTTTGTTTGTTGTTTGTCTTTCCACGCCGCCTCCTCTTCGCTGTCCCGGGCCGGTGCACAGCTCCTGTGTAAGACCCCCGCGCGCCGCCTGCGCACCCTGGAGCGCTTCAAGAGGCAGACGTTTTTCCGCGGCACTTCTTTCGACTCCCACCTGCTGCAGAAGACGCCCATGGAGCTGATCCTGGAGCTGAAGGAGCACCCAGACCGTCCAGCCAAAGCACAGCGGGGCCTGACGCTGGAATCCTTCCGCAGCTTCGACTGTGACCTCCTGGGCTCCCCTGCCGGCCCCGCAGACCTGTCCCCCGTGCCGGTGAACTTTGACCCGAGCCGAGCCCTCGCGCTGGGCACCTCCACAAACGAAGTCTTTGTGTGACAAACGGCTGACGGTGGGCGAATGGGTGAGCCGAGCCAAGGCTGCTGCTGGGAACTTCCCAGAAGGGAACCGAAACGAAAGAGGTTCTGAGTGAGACCCGTATTCGCACGTTATTGATCTCCTGCATCTCCCCGCACTCTTGTGTCTGTCCTGTTGTCTGTCCGTCCATCCATCCAAAATGGAGCCTCCCAGTTCGATGGCGCTCAGGGTTGGTGGCGTGCTCACTGACTGTGACGTGTCATCAGGAATGCAGAACCTGTGGCGGGAGGTTTCTGTTATTTTCATATAGTTCCTACAACCAGAGCCAAAAATAGAAATTGAGAGTACGCAGATGTTGAGCTGCCATATTTGACATTGAATAGTGCAATAACTAGTTACCCATGGTAGACACAGTGCTCTGATTCTACAATATTGGGCAACTGAGCTAAGTACATACATCCATTTGGACACCATGTTGGATTTAGGGCAGTTTTGTCACCAAGCAGTCAGACCTCTTGACCAATCTGCTAAATCAGTCATGTGGTTCTTTGAGTGCTTCTTGAGTATCCATGAATCTCAGAAGTGTTTCTCTCATAGAAATGGATTTCCAGAAATCCTTTTTTTTTAATTTATTTTTTACTCAAAAATAGAACAGATTTCCGATCTTTCTGTTTTGACATCCACTGCCACCTAATTTTTAAGAAATAAATAAGATGGGATTATATTTCCCTTGGAGCTTTCATGTGTGTTTTTGTGACTGAATCACTAATCTCAGGGTCTAAATGTGTCCTCAGAACAGGCCTTTAACCCATAATGAAGATATGAAAAACATCACTCCAACATTTTTGGTAAACAAATCTTTGCACAAGAAAAAAGAGGTTTTATTTTCAGAGGGACATATTTTATATACAGAGCAGATAATTTATTTACAGGTTTACTTTTGTTGTCTGAATAATTACCAATGCTTTACCCTAGTGGTTGTATGTAGTGTATCTATTTGGCACTTGAAATGTAAGTTCCCTGGAGCAAGCACATTACTTTTTAAAAATCAAACCCTGGTGAAGTGTACTATATTAGAGGATATGCAAAGCACAGTGGCTATTAGTGTCTTCCAACAATTGTATCCACTCCCAAGACTGCCTTGTGTTAGTGTTGGTGCTGTATTTCTGCTCACTTTGTCAGGATGTTTTCTATGCAAGAGAACTGTTTAATTGGTACATGGTGCCCCACGTTGGAATTTTGTAACTGAACAGCACTTCCTTTTAGTACCAGTGAATAATGTGTGGATACTCTCACAAAATATATGCTGTTATTTTTTCCAAACCAAAACCTTTTGTATGTTTTTAATGTTATGCAAGAAATTGAACCCTTTATAGATATGAAGTATATTCCTGATTGAGCTCACTGCCTTTT
The DNA here is from genome assembly GCA_029706075.1 of Aldrovandia affinis. Classification (NCBI taxonomy): domain Eukaryota; kingdom Metazoa; phylum Chordata; class Actinopteri; order Notacanthiformes; family Halosauridae; genus Aldrovandia; species Aldrovandia affinis. The sequence continues at coordinate 1,099,960 of JAINUG010000232.1, forward strand.
TAAAACATCTCTGTCATAGGCACGTGTCTCTGTTAACAGTCTTTGGGTATAAATGGGGTTTGATATTATGTCGCAGAAAAAGGAGAAAAATCCATTAGCATGCTTTTGCATCAGTCAGCGTTTTGTAATTGCATAAAGATATGTAAATCCCTCTCTTTCCCACAGACCTCACTTCACACCTGTCCCTTCAGTATGTTAATCACCAGAGGCTTATTTATAATATATTGAATAATTTGGTGGTAATTTTGTGTCCTGTGTCAGCAAATGTTACTGTATGTGTCAAGCTACTAGGAAATGTCCTGTTTTGTTGGACTTTTTTCTTTTTTAGTTTGTGTTGTATTAAAACATTAAACTTGCCCATGAAATGAGACACTATGTTTTGCTGTCAATTATATTTTACAATCTATATTGACTATTGTTCACTTGCACCATGCATGCTGTTTTATATGTTGGTAGTTTGAAGTTAGTGGGTGTAAGCCTGATGGACTTTGAGCACTGCAACCTGGAGACCGCCACATGGGCCATGGTAACAAAGCAGTGCTCGTACATTACATGGACAAAACGTCTGTCCAATAACCTCTTAATAATATAATATATGCCATTTAGCAGACGCTTTTATCCACAGCGACTTACAGTAGTGAATGTGTACTTTTTTTTCAGTATATGTGGTCCCGGTGGGGATTGAACCCACAACCTAAGCGTTACAAACACCATGCTCTACCAACTGAGCCACACAGAACCACACAGAACCTAGTCTTACTGCATGCAGTCTAGTGCTTTTAACTAGAGGTCAATGGAACTATCACTGTCAAACCTACAGGGTGCCACTGCAGCCTCCTGTTGCTGGAGCTTCCTTACATTTACATTTTACATTTTAAGCATTTAGCAGACGCTCTTATCCAGAGCGACTTACAAGATGTGCATTAATACAAGGTAAGAACAATTATAGTTAGCGCACGAGATCAGTGCAGTAATACAGCGATAGACATCATTGCAGGCGTCTGCGTATCATACCTGTAACACTGGGAAAGAAAAGGTTAGTGTTTTATTTACAAGTAAACAGTTGTGACGACAGATTGACTAGATGGACAGTGTTCAGTGGTAGTGGAGTCTGAAGAGGTGGGTTTTGAGTCTTGCGGAAGATTGGAAGTGATTCCGCAGTCCTGACCGATTGCGGGAGGTCGTTCCACCAGCGAGGGACCAGGACAGAGAAGAGGCGAGACCGCGAGGAGCGGCTGCCAGGCGCCCGGAGGGATGGGGCAGTCAGTTTGCCAGAGGAGGCAGAGCGGAGGGGTCTGGGCGGGGTGTAGGGAGTGATGAGTGACTGGAGGTATGGGGGAGCAGTACCTCTGGCCGCTTGAAAAGCAAGCACCAGTGACTTGATCCCTGTAATGGTTACGGGATCTCCTTTTTTGGGGGAGCCCCTGACTGACTTTGCTGGGTTGAATCTTCCGTTGGTTACAGCATAAAACTGAAATTAAAATCTCTTGGTGGGAGGCTTATGGACAATTAAATATAGCTGCTCAGATACGCAGACCTGGATTAATAGTGCTCTCTATAAAAAGGCGTGTTTTTTGAAATTCTTGCTCGTTTCGAAGTCTCTAGTCGGGCTGATCTTTGTGTGACCCATTTTGTGGGAGCGTCAACACCCCTTAAGGGAACAGACTTAATAAGTCTTCAAATTGAAGGTCATATAAAGTATATTCGGAATTAAATATTTTTAATTGGGTGAAAACGGGGAAAAGGGCGTTTGTTACATCCCTAGAGGAGGCAGCTGAATATAATTTAGGACCTCTGAATGTTTCTCCCAAGACCTGAACCCAAATCCACAAATCTTCCCATTTTTTAGTGTCTTGGGACTGAGATGGCGGGTATGAGCTTTTTCTTTGAACACCTGGGCCATTATGTTCCCACCACCCCACCATCAGCCTTTAGGCTTTAGAACTTTTATCCAGAGCGACTTACAAGATGTGCATTAACACATGCACATTAATACATGGTAAGAACAATCATAGTTAGCGCAAGAGATCAGTGCAGCAATACGGCGATAGACATCGTTGTAGGCAGTTGCATACCATATTTTTACAAATATTTTTTGCTTGTTGTCTGCATATGTTCAATTCTCCAACATAAACACCCATTGTGCATTTTCAGGGTGTTGCCTTCTGAATATTCCGGTTGAAAATTGAATACAATTTGTCCTCCATTACATGATTGGACCTTCACTAAGAGGTGTGCTCCATCCCTGTAATTTATTGGACAGCCATGACTCAGCATACTCTTCTGCTGAATGCAGAGGGACAAAGCTTCCTCTTGTATACCACGCCGCCCTTTATATGGAGTGTTAGTGTTAGCTCTTGTAGCACACGCACTCAATAACCCTGTTTTAACCCTGTCCCTGCATAATTCCTCTGGAATTGCCATTGAAAAAAGACAGCTGTTTTTAAAATAGGCCCATATCCAGCTTCACAAGCCGTGGATTTTCTCTCCCATTATTTTTCAGTTTGCTTTCCGGTCCTTGCTGAACTGATTTAGTCAGACAAGTGGAAATGTGCTTTCTTTCTGTCCTTGGCAACGTCCCACACTGGTCTAGATTTCAGCTCATTTTTGTTCCACTGTCAGTAAGAACCAGGGAATCCTATTCCCGATTTGATTCCCTTCACTCGTTGAAGCTTGCATGCGCGAGAGAGTACCGCTTTGCATGTACATGGGTATCCCAAATAAGGCCGAAAAGTATTTCATGCATACCTTATAGTAGAACCGTATTAAAACACATTTTAAAAGAGTGCATTTGCATTTCTGTGTCATATTTTAATTCCTTCACACCCACGAAATGAAATTATGGAACAGTAAGGGGGCAGATAGCCTACTATGGACTATAAACACTTGGACTATATTGTAACCAGAATATATGTGAGCATGTAATGTTCTTTCTATACAGAAATGGTCAATTTAAAAAATGTATACAGACGGTGCACTGAGCTGAGATGCCTCGATTGGTATGGATACAGAGGCGGCTGAATGTTTAATTAATGCAAAGGACGTTGTTTTTACGTCCGTACACAGCATGCTGGTACTATAAAGAGGCTCAGTGAAACAGCTTTCAGAATCAATTTATTTTTTATTGAATGTTATTTTTTCCTTAACTCGAAACAGTAGAATGACATTCTAACAGAATGACATAAGATAGAATGACATTCTAATAATTAAATGGGAGAAAATCATCCAAACGATGTCCTTCTCTACTGCAGATGGCGATCGACGTTGCACAAAATGCTAAACAGAGAAGTTTTAACCGTTGCTATTATTTAACTCTGACATCGTCAATGACGTCCCGACCCCCGAGCACGCATGCGTCATGAATATTTAGTGATTCTAATCAGGTCGTGACTGTACGCCCCGCCCCTGGAAGGGGATGCTTTTGTAAGAAGTCACGTAGCTCTGCAGCATTGAAGCGCTGGTCTTTCCGGAGAGCATCCTCGGCTTACAACGCACCTGCCAACCAACTCGAGCACTTACATTCACATTTTCTCAGGTAAGACAACCCAAATCGCCAGCGATACAATTCGTTTTAGGGTGCTAGTTAGAACTGAGGACTTGATGAGAGGAAAAAAACATTGGATTAGCTTGTGAGTTTTGATAAACAGAACCTTTTAGATGAGCAATCACGCCGTCAGTATTTCCTATGACTATATAAAAAAGGTGTAATAACGAGCTGTACTTTCCTTCATTCATTTGATTTCTATGTGTGGCGGACAACTGTTAGCCATCCGTTATTACTGTAATCTCATCCGAAAGGTCTCATAGCCTGTCGTGTCGAGAGGATATAAAAGCTAACAAGCTGAATTAGGCAGGAGTACAAAAGCACTACTCGACCAACTAGGTCAGTAGTAGTCAGTGGCCTCGTTTCCTTGTTTTATATATTAACACCGAGGCAGTTTTATGATGGTAGCAACATTAAGCAAGGATATATGGCAGCTAGTTTAGCTACCCAGTAACGATGTCCTTTTGTAATAACGGAGGTGGCATGTTAGCCAGCTAGCCAGACTTATTTTTGTATAGCGTAATGAGCAGTTAGTTACACACAACAAATGGAATATGCTGGATGGCAAACCTCAAGAGGTCTCTTTTTTTCATCTTAGTGTGGATTGTTGATGTCGCAGGTGTGTGAGATGGCCAGATGGATCTGTGTAAAGCTGCACGTACACACCAACGTCACACTGCCAGAAATAGCCGAGCTATCTGGTTTTTGATGTGATTGTGGGTCTTAATTTATTTATTTTTTAAGTGGCGTAGAATGTCTTTAATCGAAATGCGATTATCTCGCAGACCCATCGCTTTCATGGTCCTTGCATTTATTTTTATTACAAACTTGTTGTTCACAGCTCACGATTGATGGATGCTCTTAAAGGCTGAGAACATTCCGTGTCTGTTGGTATCGGATTCGATGTGTGAGGAGAGGGGTAAAATGGTGTCGCCGCGCAGTCACAATTTAGTTTACAGTCCCTTTAGATAAACAGGGGCTTAGCAAACAACGAATAGCATTCAGTATGAATTGAATTCAAAACGCCAGTGAGGAGCTGCCCTCGTCTGTAATGGAGCCCTTTACGTATCCGTCTATACTATAGTGCACGTATTGTACAAGTCCCTGGTCCTCAAATTAGCATGTGTCATTAACTTGTGTCACACGTGAGGCGCGTGCTACTTGTCAAGTACGTTCTACTGAATGCTGTCAGTCCCCAATCCCTGCCACTCATCCACTTAAAGGACTTAAAGACGGGTACAAAAATGAGACCCACCCACGACCTTTTAAATGACCTATTACAAAATCGACTGGCTAGCTTTTTTCCCCTCGGTCATTTCTAAATGTACCTTATTTTTTTCATTTCATAGGCAGCTTATTTTTTTTTTTTTCTTTGCACACTGATTTAAAAACAGAGGACATAACAGAAAATATAAATATAATCACATAAACAGTGCAGGATTGGGCTAGAAACCCAGAGGGGCTTATATGGTGCCTCACCCTCGTCAATGAAAACAAAGCAAACAGGCAAACAAAACAAAAAGGCAACAAAAAACAAAAAAACAAACAAACAGACAAATAAGAAAATACATTATGCTATAAAATAAAAATAAAGAAAACAAAAAAAATAAAATGAATGAAAAGTGTGTGTGTGTGTGTGCGTGCGTGCGAGTTATTGTGCGCGCTCATGCATATAAATGCGAGTATGCGTGTGTATGTGTGCATTGTAGCCTAATTACTGACATGGTTAATCAGAAATGTCCTTAAGCTCTTGTAGATGTTGAGAGAGGAAGATTCTAAAGCAATGTTAAGATGATTGTTCCAGGTTATTGCACCTTTGTATCTAAGAGAAAACTGACCATGGGTGGTGCGATAACAGGGAGGGTGAAGATTTGCTGAGTGTCTTGTATGTGTGAACTTGGTGGTTAACTTGGAAAAAATCAGTAAAAGGTTTGGGAATGGAATCAGGAATAAATGTATATTTGTAGATAAAAGTGCACATTTGGTATGTATTGATCAGAAAAATTGATAATATCTTTAAGTTTTATGAATAAGGGTGCAGAGGGATCAAGTCGCTTTGAAAATGTAGCAATTCGAACAAATGTCTTCTTGCTTGAATGATCCATGACTATTAGGTATCAAACATGGGAGCTGTCACGTACGTGCGTGAACTCTTCCACATGTAGTTTATTAACTCTGTTAATCCAAGATGGGTGTTTGCACCGTTGTATTCACATCAAGGCTTGGTTGCCTTTGAAAATCTGGCAATTTGCCTGGTTTTACACTGTAAACCACATATTTCCCCGATTGTTAATCAGCGAGGATGGCTCTCTAAAAGGTTTCCTTTGCAGTCCCTCATTGGTAATCCTCCTAATGTCAATCAGAATCATCTTGCTCTTTGCATGATCTCCACTGTTGCTGGGCTGGGCCCCAATGTACGAGACCCATTTCTCATTGGACAGGAGTGCGCATGATAATATATGCCATTTAGCAGACACTTTTACTCAAAGCGACTTACAGTAGTGAATACATACATTTTTCATTACATGTGGTCCCAGTGGGAATTGGACCCACAACCTAAGCGTTGCCAACGCCGTGCTCTACCTACTGAGCCACACATAGAAATAGGAGGAGATGGACCTGTAACCAGTGTGAAGTGACAATGGGGCACAGTTTCACCCTGTAGCAATGCACTTAATTACAGACAGTAACCGTATACAGCCGTTGAAATGCAGTATTATATATTTGAGAAAATTAACTTTAAATTGCCTTGGACAAGGTTTTGTGCAAATACTAGTAATAATGCACAACTGATATTATCGTTATTGTGTAAAGTAGTATTACATTTTAGATGAGAAAGAAACTGACCACACCTCTTTTAGGGATCCTGTTTCAGTTGCATGGCTTACAAGTTTACTAAGAAACAAAGCACATTTTAAATCTCAAACCTATGGCTCACTGAGTTACACAGGACCACAGACAACAGAGGCTTGAGACCAGGGGCCGTGTGCACAAAGATTCTGAGAGTAGGAGTGCTGATCTAGGATCAGTTTAGCCTTTTAGCTCATAATGGATATGGTTAGGATATGGACAGGGGAAACCTGATCCTAGATCAGCAGTCCTACTCTTAGAATCTTTGTTCATATGGCCCCTGGTCTCAAGCCTCTGTTGTCTGTGGTCCTGTGCAACTCTTTGCATTGAGCCGTAGGTTTGAAATCCAGACGCGACCAATGAACACTCAGGGGATGTGTCTGAGAGGTTTTATGACTGCCTGTTGCTGCCTTCCCTGCCCCTCAGCTTTGCGCAGTGCAGGGGACTGGTGACCACCCAGACGTGTTGGTCACGGGGGCGCCTGGCTGATCTGCAGGGGCGTGGTAATATTTTACATTCTGAAGACCATCAGCCGACACATCTTGTATGCCATTAGGTGCAGAGCTGACGCAGCACACAGGCGCCGCTGTCACGACTCACAAAATGGCAGCAGTTGTGGCGGAGAGCAGTAAGTCATGTGACGACTGCGGATCGGAGGGTGGGGAACGTGCCGAGATTCTCCCTGAGCTCAGACTCCACGCTTTTCCTCTGGATTGAGTGTGCCTTGGGCTGGGACGTGCTCATCGCGGCAGGTGGCGGGATGGCTCGGTGTGTGAGGGGAGGAGCGAGGGGGAGGGGCTCTTGTTTTCGGATTGCGCAATGCAGGGCAGGTCGGCCTCATGGGGGGCATGTGTGATCTGTGGCATAACATGGATGGGGAGGGATTCGTAGAGCTGAGGTTGTGACTGCGATCATGATGAGTCACACACACCCACCTGCCTTACTGCATAGGGCTGTTTGTCTGCACCCATTAAAATGCTGAGTCATGAGTCAGCGGGTACAGGCAAATGTAAATGACATTAGCTACATTGGGTTGGACATTGATTTGCTTTTATGGCACACCATGGGTGGTATTGATTTCAGAGCCTGGCCAGCTCAGATTTGTGAGCTTTGGCTTGGAAAAATGTAATAGTGACATCTTGCCAATTAAATTGACAATTTTTTTAATTTGTGTTTAATCGTGACTATTATGTATAGCGCATGTCACAATTCATCACGATTTCTTGATTGAATCACATTAACAACAGAATCACAGTTTGATGCTTAAACTGATATTAGTATAATATACTTAAAAGGACAAAATTGTATCAAAAACCCATGAACACAGCATAATAAAAAAGCATGAGTAAATTTGAAATGACTATTTCTTATTATTAATTATTATTATTTCTATTATTTTTATTGAGCCTTGAGAAATTTAATAGAATGAAAGGATCTTCTGTACCTTGAGTTTCAAAAGTTTAAGTAAACATACAGAGACTGTGTATGTTAAATATATGTATATTGAATGCATATTAAATTAAATGTATATACATTTTCTTTGTCAAAGGACCAAGACTATTCAAACAAATCAATCAAACGAATTCCATACACATATGTCAATTCCATATGACATATGTTCACGCTCTTCTACAGACTTTTTACAAATCAGAACACGTCTGACTTTTGAACAGCCCAGTGCAATGACGAAAAAGCGGCTTTTCATGTGCCACGGTTATTAAATTTGAAAGATTTTTGGAAATGAGGCTTCGTTCAAAATTAATGGTGAGAAGTTTGCTCGTCTGTTAACAAGGGACACTTTAGTTTAACCATGCTCAAAATTGGAAGCCATACAAACAGACTATAGAAAAAGCCATTACTTTAGAGCCATTACTTAGAGCCAAAATGGCAGTGACTAGTGACACCTGAAGCGCTGTCATGACAACTGCATTACGTACGTCTTTCTCCCAACGACATTTACAGATGCGGCGAACTGAACAGAGCAGCTCAATAACATTGTTAGCAGCTAGCTAGATTAGTCAGTTGATCAGCTTAGGGTTAGTTCTTGTAAAGCATATAACTTTGTACTCTTTATAGACAAAGTCATTCACTGGTAGTGCCGTAGTGACAGATGAGATAGCAGATTTGAGATATCGAATCAGTTTTTAAATAAATTGGGCTGATTACTTTAAGAATTACAGTTAATCTTGAGAAGCGCGCCAGCATTTAGGCCTACATTTTGAAGATTGGACCTTAAGTATCTTTAATGATACAAAAAAGGCTTCAATTGATCGGCCTAAAGGTATGTGATATTCAAGACTAGATTCAATTAAACAGAAGTTTCAAAACGTGTGTGTATATTTGAAATGAAAGGTATGGCAATATCTACAGATTGAAACAAATAGCCTAGGTGTTGATGCTTCTTTAAGACTATCGATTATTTCCATTGTCATGCATGATGTGTAGCAGTGGTTACCTCTTTAAGTGTCTTTTACAGAGCATTAATTACTAGAAAGTAACAGCGCAGATAATTGGTGAATTGAAGTACGTATAGCAACCAAATACTTACCCAATTGTTCTCTAGATATCAGTCAAATCTTTAAGCTCTTTGTTCCTCTGAAAATAATCTATTTGGTTGTTGATTCAAAGACAAGGTTTGATTGAGTGCATCGTTTGAAGTAGACCAACACAGTTACAGTATCGCAGCAGGTATCAAAGCATTGTGTTGGAAGACTTGTCAGTGCATAGGTCAAGATAATGGTTGAGATGCTTGTGTGAATTTCCTGTCTTTTTCTGCTTTTGCCAACCATAGTTTTGGGGTTTAATAATGTTATAGGTAGATAGCATACAAGCAGTGGCCAAAAAAAGGTGGAAATTATTAGGTAAATTTAAGCAATTAACATCCCAGCACGCTCAGGTTCATGTCAAAACATAATTTTGTATAGGCCTGGTTGCCTATAATTATGGCTAGCACGGCTAGAAGACGAGAACTTGATGAGGGAAAGACATCATCAACAAAGGGCAACTGTGGTTAGAAGCGCATACTTACATTACATTACAGGCATTTAGCAGACGCTCTTATCCAGAGCGACTTACAGTTTACATTTCTTTACAATCCATTTATACAGCTGGATATTTACTGAAGCAATTCAGGTTAAGTACCTTGCTCAAGGGTACAACGGCAGTGTCTCACCTGGGGATTGAACCTGCAACCTTAACGTTACAAGCCCAGTTCCCTAACCATTATACCACACTGCCTGCCACTTCCACTGCTGCTTCTAGATCATGATGTCCGTCCATTAGTTCAAGGTGCAAGGCTGAACAGGACAGCAACTCTAAATCAATTCACTGCAGATTTCTATCTAGGGCATGAGCAGGCAGTTTCATCAAGAACGGTCTGTCAAGAACTCTACAGAGCAGGGCACCAAAGTCGTATCGTATCAGTGTTTCCACCATTTCGGGCTACTGCCTGTATATCCTTGCCTGTGAGACTGCTGTGGATACTATGGTTCTGTGTGGCTCAGTTGGTAGAGCACAGCGTTGGCAACGCTTAGGTTGTGGGTTTAATCCCCACTGGGACCACATATACTGAAAATGTATGCATTCATGACTGTAAGTCGCTTTGGATAAAAGCGTCTGCTAAATGGCGTATATTTTATATTATATACTGTACTAGCATTGCACTTTCCCTCAAGAAATGCGCGTCTACCCTGCCCTGTTGTGAACTAAGCAGCTCATGGCAACAGTGGCCAACGGCGAGCGTGACCCTTATTTACCGTGTTCTATTTTGAACTCACAGCTTTGAGCAACGGCAGCCAATCAGCCGTGCAGAGCACCTGCACCCTGCTGCGGGCCTGCTGCTGAACGACTTTAGCGTGAAAACAATCGCTATACTGGTCAAATACTAGTCAATCCATCTTGTTCTGGTGTTGAAATCCAAGTAGGCCGACTTGAAGGTTTGTTCCCTGCTCCGTACACGCAGGTGTATATGTAGCCTAGTCATACTGGGGCATCAGTTGCAGCGATGTGCACAGTCACCTACAGGCCTCAGTGTTCCAATCAGAAGTGGCAGTCGCAGCTTGCCGGATCGCCATCATTCAGAATCGTATGAATAAATGTATCAGGTCTACATGGCGGTTTGCGGGCTGGCATCAAGATTTATTTTGATCGTAAGGCTGATAGCGGCGGAGCAGGCGAGTCCCAGCACGCCGTTGCAGTGTGCCTCGGATCGCAGGCTCCTTTGTTTGGCCTTTGCCTCCGGTGGGAGTGTATGCCCGCACTGTGTGTTCCCTGCGAAAGGGCACTCCGGTCTGCATCTCCACACGGCTGACCTGTTTTCGTTGTTGATCACAGTTCTGTGCGTGTCGTCATCGGGTTTAAAGTCAAATCACAGCACCCCAGCTGAGGCAGCAGTGCCGGTCAGGCTAGGTTAGTTTAGGCTATTCTTTATTAATATATGCCATTTAGCAGACGCTTTTATCCAAAGCGACTTACAGTAGTGAATGCAGACATTTTCAGTATATGTGGCCCCAGTGGGGATTGAACCCACAACCTAAGCGTTGCCAACGCTGTACTCTACCAACTGAGCCACAGAGAACCACATTATTATTATTACATCCCTTATTAATCCTAGTAGGGAAATGTGCATGCCACCTTGGCCATGACAACTAATACAACAAACAGAACAGACAAGCATGGATAACCCGAATAAGAATCATGAGGGGTTGGATATAAGTCAGTGATTTGATGTTTTAAATGTTAGGAGCTTGTGACGAGACAACTGGAGCTCTCCAGTTTGGGAAAATGTGCTGTTGGCTGGTGGAGGTGGGCGTAGTGCCACTTGCGATCTTCCGCAAGAGACTCAATACCCACCTCTTCAGACTCCACTACCACTGAATCTTGTACATCTAGCTAATGGTCATCACCACTGCCTACTTGCTCAACACTATGTATCCCTGCTTACTCCATCAAAAAAATATAATAATAATAATTACTAACCTTTTCCTTCCCAGTGTTACAGGTATGGTACGCAGCTGCCTGCAATGATGTCTATCGCTGTAGTACTGCACTGATCTCTTGTGCAAACTATGATTGTTCCTACCATGTATTAATGCACATCTTGTAAGTCGCTCTGGATAAGAGCGTCTGCTAAATGCTTAAAATGTAAAAATGTAAAATGTGGAAGCACAGGGGCGTAGTGTGGCCTGCACAGGGGTAGGGGGGGCCTCATTCCACTGCCAGTAAACGGGTTTGTTTGCCCGGCCAGGTCGATGTTTTCAGTGGAAACTTCCATGTCAGTCACAGTGAAGTGAAGTGCAAGCGATGTTGTCGTGCCAGTGCTGTTGTGTTAGGGCTTAAGCGCGTCGAGGGGAGAGGATGGGTGCCGGCCAGATTAGCGATGTGATAAGCGAGGGATATTTGAGGGACGCATGCAGGTCGTTTATTCACAAGGCCGTCGCAGCTCTGCAAAATGGAGGTGTTACCAGTGAATGGTGGGGGCCAGATGAATGTTTGATACTTGCAGAGGCCAGTAGACTCTCATGTTTAGCTGTTTATGGGGTTTTTTACCTTGATTTCTTATTTTAAATATAAATTAAACAAAATTATGTTTGTTTGGCGTAAACATATTACGGACAAAATTATTTCTGCGTTGCATTTCAGTTAATGGAATATAATCGAAGCTTTGATTTCGCACACGGTCGAGCCCTCGGCGTTCATCAGCTTCATCAGCTTCATCAGCCTTGTCATCACGCTGTGATAGAGCAGGAATCCGTGGACCACGCCATCGCGCAGTTTAATAAAGAGGAATCAGCTTCCGAAGTGGGATCCCAACTAAAATCCCACTTTTTTGATCACAGAAAACAGGTTCAATATAATGATTAATTTAAGTGTATACATCTCACCGCCTTTCCCTTTTTTCCTTTTCTGTAGCTCGCTGGCTGGCACAACGTGAAATGTACCAGGCGTTGCCAGGGTAACCCCGCTGTTGCCCCCGAGCCTTGCTCACCGGATTGTGTGGCTCTCTTTATATCCAGCACAGAAAAGGCTTCATTTAGCTCTTTCATTTAAACCCGAATCACCCCGCCAGCTTCGTTACGCAACCTTTCACCGGGCGCTCCGTTTCTGCTGGCCGACCGCAGGACAGGCCGCTGAGAATATTAACAACGGCGCGTTATCCAATAGGCTCAGTGAATAATGCATGAGCCGTCCTCCCGATTAAGGGACCTGGCGCTCGGGCCAGCGTGCCCCGGTTTGTGCCCGTTCCTCTCTGCAACCGAGACGGAGAAGGGGGAGCGCTCGGGGAGGTGATGGGGTGCAGAGAGAGAGAGAGAGAGAGAGAGAGAACACGAAGAGGGACAGAGAAGGGGAAGCAGCAGAGAAGATGGCCGGACGAGATGTGGAGAACGAGAGAGGGAGAACGTGAGAGAGTGACAGGAAGTGAGAGAGAGAGAGGGGGACAGACAGAGAGAGAGAGAGATAAATCAACATTGTCAGGACAGAAAAGCACACATCGCTTATGTGGGTTGACAGCGCTTAAACAAAGCCGTTTACATAATCGCTGTCACTATTTATCACCATGGCGATGGGGCATGCTTGGATTCCCTCGCTGTTGTCTCAGATGTTACGCAACGCTAGCGGATTATTTCAGTGACGGATCGTGCGAGGGAACTTGAATTGAAATTCCGGCTAATAATAGCACCTTCCGTGTTGATATTTTAAAGTCGTTTTTTTCCCAGATTAATGTAGAATCGCAAATGCGTTTGGGGGAAAAAACGCACTTCGCTTTCAGTGCATTGTAATTCTTTCTTTTTGGACGGCGGTGTGGTTGGACAGGACAGGATGCTGAAAACCTGCCATTCTTGCCACTGAACCAATATCTGGATGGTCATCCAGTGTCTCTAAGTGACAAAGGGTTGTTTTTGTGTTTGGGTATTGGACGCTGGCTGTAACTGCAGATCGCACCGGTCAGAAATGGGTTTGGCCCGGGGGGGGGAGCGGACGTTAAACCCAGTAACTAAATGGCCAGTGTGTCTCTGTCTGCCCGTGCCTCCCAGGTTTTCGTGAACAGACGTGAGGATGACGCACCAGTATCCCGCCCTCACCACGGAGCAGAAGAAGGAGCTGCAGGACATCGCCGAGCGCATCGTTGCCCCCGGGAAGGGCATCCTGGCTGCCGATGAGTCTGTGGGTCAGTAGAGAGCGCAGGACACTGGGAGGAGGGTGTGGGTGGGGGAGTGGTCTGATGACACTGTTAGGTCCCAATAAGAAAACTTTGCCAATGCAAACCGTCAAACTCCCCTTACCTCCAGCTCCAGCACTAGTTATCATAGATCACTTCTCCTGGCAGGTGGAAGCATATCCCTCCATCTCAGCTGAGGCGAAAATAGTGTAACAGTGTACATAACGATCAAGGGACTCATTTTACCAGCAAAATAGTGAAAGGAATGTGCGATGCCATCAGCATTCGACAAGCGTTCCATTCCATTACAATCCTCTGGGTTTAGTGGAACGGGCAAATTGCACGCTGAAAGAAAAAAATAATATATATATAATAATAAAGACCAAATATATATACACACACACACACACATATTATCTTTTGCACCACATGAGAATTGGTACGAATGCGGTCAAATTAAAAGGGACAGCATGAATAACTCTCAGTAAATCCATTTTCACAGTCATGCTGCTTGCTCTCATATTTCTGCGAAGGGGGCGGCTTGATTTCTTTTCTTCAAAGAAAAAGAAAAAAAAAGTGGCCAGCGTTGAACGTTGAATCAAACCACCACACCACCCCCCGGGAGGCCTGGGGGGGCAGGGGCTTGGTTTCTGTCCGTTACGTCCGTTGACGCGAACGTGCGTGTGCGTTCCGCGTGTGCGCCCCCCGCAGGCAGCATGGCGAAGCGCCTGAACCAGATCGGCGTGGAGAACACGGAGGAGAACCGCCGCCTCTATCGCCAGCTGCTGTTCACCGCCGACGAGCGCATCGACAGCTGCATCGGCGGCGTCATCTTCTTCCACGAGACGATGTACCAGAACACGGACGACGGCACCCCCTTCGTCCAGCTGATCCGCGACCGGGGCATAGTCGTGGGCATCAAGGTAGGGCAGTGCGCCGCGGCGGTCTCTGGAGAACGGGACGCTCCTGCCTGGCTCTTGTGCCTTTTTAAAAAAACATTTTTGTAAAAAAATTTAAATTAATTTATTTCAGATTTTTTCCCCGTTTTTCTCCCAATTTGGTTGCCAATTAAACCCTCTATTTACTTCAATTCCCCACCCCCACGAGTCCTTCGCCCGTCCTCCGGGATTGAGACACATTCCTGGTTGAGTGTTCCCGCCTCTTTCGAGACGGGAAATCTTCCACGGACTCCTTAACCTTCTCCTCGACAAACTCGTGCCGGCTCTCCCTGCCCCCTCCCCGGAGGCGGACAGCCAAATGCCGCCTCCGATCGGGCTGACGACCAGGGCTGGTCTGGTAGAGACGCGGGTTTCGATCCGCGTCCCTGATGGGCAGCGCACACCACTCCGAAACGTGGTGCGTTAGACCACTGCGCCATCCGCCAGGCCCCTAAAAACATTTTTTAAATAAATATTGTTTCTGATTTTATCCCACTTTCTCCCAATTTAGTAGCCAATTACACCCTCTACTTTTCATGCCAATCCCCCCCTCATATAGTTAGTTCGCTGCCGTAGCCCTGTGACTGGCAGTGACAAAGGCGAAGTATCGTCTCCTCCAAGACGTCACTCGCCAGGCTGTCGACCATAACTCCGGGACTCCAGAGCCACTCCTGTGTGCAGCGAACTTCCTGTCTGCCTCCTTCCCCCCCTCCCTGGGGCAGACAGCCAATCGCTGCCCCCGGTGGCACTCCTGGCCAGAGCAGACTCTCGGTGGAATCGAAATGGCTCTTGTGCCTTAATGCAGTAGTTAATGCAAACATTACCCACATGGCTCGGTGTCTCTGCGAACGCTGCAGAACCAGGCTCACGCAGCAACAGCCTGACCCCATAAGGAGATCTGCCCTTGGGGGGGGGGGCAGCTACACGTGGAGGGTGACTACTATAAATACCTGAGCAGGATAGGGCTTAGCTGGATTTAGGACTCAGGGGGGTCAGAGGGAAAGCACAACCTACGATGCACAGGCGGTACAATCACACGAAAACCCGCCCCCGTCTTTTGCCTCTGACGACGAAAAAAAACGTTTATTGAAAAGCGCATGGTTCTGCGTAAAGACTTTCCCTTGGTGGTTAAAACTGAGTCCGGAGCGTAAACTAGTAGTTAGTTTTGCTTTGCTGTCTCTATCTTAATCTCGGTCTTAATCTTCCTGCAGGTGGACAAAGGTGTGGTCCCATTGGCTGGGACGGATGGAGAGACCACCACCCAGGGTAAGGCTGAGCGACCCAACCCATAATGCAGTTCACTCTCTGAGCCCCTACCAATCGTCCTTTAAGGAATGCACCAACGGGGGGGCCCTTTGTGGAATCTCTCGCAGAAGGAGCCAGTCCTTTTTTGTTACGTTTTGTGATCGAGCACCCCCTGTCCTCCGTTCTGTCTGCCCCGCCTCTAGGGCTGGACGGCCTGTCCGAGCGTTGTGCGCAGTACAAGAAGGACGGTGCGGACTTCGCTAAATGGCGCTGTGTGCTGAAGATCAGTGAGAACACACCCTCCCAGGTGGCAATCATGGAGAATGCCAATGTCCTGGCCCGCTATGCCAGCATCTGCCAGCAGGTGGGGCAGCGTTCAGCCATACACAACATGGATAGCCGATGTCATATATCATGCTTATCATATTTTCATAGTATCATATTTTCATAGTAAAATTTGACATTTCTGAAATAAAAGTGCACGTGCCTCTTAGTTACGCCACCTTATTGGTGTCTCCTCCCCTAATTACGTTTGGGAGGTGTGCCCTCTCCTTGAGCTTTATGGATTAAAAGTGAGGTGAAATGCGCCCCTTTCCCCCGACCTCCAGAACGGGATCGTGCCCATCGTGGAGCCAGAGATCCTGCCCGACGGAGACCACGACCTGAAGCGGTGCCAGTACATCACAGAGAAGGTGGGTGCCCCTGAGCCTGGCTCCACACTGCCTCCCCGTGGGAAGCCATGTTGGCTCTACACTGGCACTGTTTGCACACGCGCTCTCGTGTTCCTGACATTTTATATTTTTACATTTGACATTTTAGGCATTTAGGAGACGCTCTTATCCAGAGCGACTTGCACAGTTTACATTTCTTTACATGCAATCCATTTATACAGCTGGATATTTTACTGAAGCATTCAGGCTAAGTACCTTGCTCAAGGGTACAACAGCAGTGCCCCACCTGGGATTTGAACTCAAGCCCAGTTCCCTAACCATTACACTACACTGCCACCTACCTTCCGCACAAGGTGGCACTGTGCTGGTTGTGTTCCCGAGAACGCCCCAGCCGGCCCGCGTACATATAAATTTTTACATTTTAAGCATTTAGCAGAGGCTCTTATCCAGAGCGACTTACAAGATGTGCATTAATACATGGTAGAAACAATTATAGTTTGCGCAAGAGATCAGTGCAGTAATACGGCGATAGACGTTGTTGCAGGCAGCTGCATACCATACCTGTAACACACGTGTCTGTTGAACATGTCCAGTTGGTTGACCGTGTCGCCTCTCTGTCTGGTTCCAGGTGCTCGCCGCGGTGTACAAGGCCCTGTCCGACCACCACGTGTACCTGGAGGGCACCCTCCTCAAGCCCAACATGGTGACCTCCGGCCACGCCTGCCCCACCAAGTACGAATCGCAGGAGATCGCCATGGCAACGGTCACCGCCCTGCGCCGCACCGTGCCCCCGGCTGTCACAGGTGACCGGACTCGTTAGCGGGATGTCGTTAACCCCATGTCTTTACCACAGCGCGGCATTGTGTGCATGACAGAGAGAATTAAAACAAACCAAAAAAAGGCCATGGCTCCAACACTCACATATGGATGATTAAATTAATTCTGGTGATTCTCATTAAGCCCAGTTACTATCATATAAATATTGTGCTGCCACAATGTGAATAGTAATGGTAAGATCACAGGGTTTTTATCTCTGGCCTCTGGCCAATCAGTTTAGTGGTTTTTGTTTCCCATCAGTCTGTACTGATGTTGCCCTATTCTGATTGCTGGACCCCTTGCTGTAGGAATGAGCAGAATGAGACTCCTAAAATGTATACTGTGGGGGGAAAATCTTTCACTTGATTGAAATGAAGGATGAAAGAGCTCAACAGCACCTCAACTTTGATTGTCCATTTAATTGGTGTGCAAACACAGTAGACAATCATTTATTAAACATGTTTTTCTTTGGCATTAACAATTGGGAGCCTGCACAGCAAGATGACATGTTCGATTTGAGAAGGCAAGATTAGCCCAGATTACCAAGGCTAACACTAATGCTCTCTGTCTAACAGATTTCAACCTCTGATGTGAATCAGAAAATGGATGAATATATCGTCCGTAGACGGTTCTGAACGTGATGTGTGTCTGCAGGAGTGACCTTCCTCTCTGGGGGTCAGAGTGAAGAGGAGGCCTCCGTGAACCTGAACGCCATCAACACCTGCCCGCTGGGCAAGCCCTGGGCCCTCACCTTCTCCTACGGCCGCGCCCTGCAGGCCTCGGCGCTCAGCGCCTGGCGCGGCCAGAAGGACAACGAGACCGCCGCCACCGAGGAGTTCATCAAGCGCGCCGAGGTGGGTCCCTAAACCCCGGGCCCGAGCCGGGTCACTCGCCGCAGTCTCTGCAGTGCACAGCGTTCAGAGCAGATGCATTTATGTAATATAATATACGCCATTTAGCAGACGCTTTTATCCAAAGCAACTAGTGGCAGCAGTGTTAGCATAATGGTTAGGGAACTGGGCTTGTAAGATCTAAAAGGTTGCGAACAAACAGACTCCAAAAACAGTTTCTACCCATCAGCAATAACTAACCTAAATGCAGCTAGTAAAATATCCAGCTGTATAAATGTCTTGCAATAAGGGAATGTGCAATGACAGAGAAACTTAGTATTTACCTTAGATATATTTCTGTAATTACTGATATTTTTATTCTTAGATGTTTTTATATACTGTTTGGATATTGCACTGACTGGTTGGTATTTAAATGCGTGTTAAAATGACAAAATGTAATGTAAAAATAAACTTACAGTAGTGAATGAATACATTTTTCAGTATACGTGGTCCCAGTGGGAATCGAACCCACAACCTAAGCGTTGTCAGCGCCACGCTCTACCCACTGAGCCACACAGAACCACCACTTCTGCAGGCAAATTAGGCTGCACAGAGTGCTCTTGTAGCATGTGCTTTTTCAGCTGTACCACACTAATCTTTTTGGGGGGGATTGTAACATTGTTTTTGCCTCCTTGCCCTGTCCAGTTTAGGGTCCTGGATAAAATCATAAATTGAGATGTACACTCGTTTAACCGAATTTCCATCATGGAGATTACTCCTGGCCGTATTAGCCGGCCAGCATGCACGCTTTTCACTTCTGCTCTCAGTGGCATGTTCAATGTCATACTCTTTTGTGAGTAGAACTACCAGAGACACTTTTAAGTGTCACAAGACACGTGCTGTGTGTGGTGTCTTAATTGTATGTTTGTGCTTCTGTCAGTTTGTCTGCGTGTGCCTAGTATATTACTACGGTAATAGCTGCACCTCTGTTTGTGCTCGGCGTGTGAATTCTGGGGCTTACGTGAAACCTGATCGCATCGTATGCATGGATTGCATGTGGATTGCAAGCCGAGTAGAGTATTCTGTGCTCTTTACAGTAGGAGGGATTGTATTTGCGACCGTCCAATTAATCCGTTGAAGTAAACAGGAACGGCTGCCGGCCTGCTGTGCGTTACATAACAGCCGCCGGCGAGAACAGAAATGACAGTGGACAAGAGCTCCACTGGACTGTGCGCTGCAACAATTAGCAAGGGAGTGACATGGAGCTCAATAAGCCATGCAGACTAAAGCTCTGTAGGGAGGGGGAAGTATAAAAATACATATGGCTCTGGTGGAGGATAGCGTAGCGGTCTAACGCACCACACTTTGGCTGGTCCGGTGTGGTGTGCGCTGCCTGTCAGGGACGCGGTTCGAAACCCGCGTCTCTACCAGACCGGCCCTGGTCGTCAGCCCCGATCGGGGGCGGGGGCATTTGGCTGTCCGCCCCAGGGGGAAGGGGGAGGGAGAGGTGGCTTGGGTCCGCCGTGAAGCACAGAAAAGGAGTCTCCAGAAAGTGGGTGGGCAAATTCCGTTTTGGAGGAAAGGAGGTCGCTGCCCACAGAGAATTAGCTTGCCTCGTAGAGACGAGCGACGGACCCGTGTGGGGAGGGTTAATCGAAATAAATAGAGGGTGTAATTGGCTACCAAATTGGGAGAAAATGTGAAAATACCTGAAACAAATTTTAACAAATTAAAAAGAAATACATATGGCAGCTGTCCATAAAAATCTAGTCATTTTTTGCAGTTTATAGATTTGGTTCAGACACAGGATTGTGGCAGAAAAACACATCTGCGTCCCATATCTCCAGGGCAACGAAAAATAACCAGTGTGAAACTGAAGATATTCTTGAACCTCGTTTTGCATCTAGGTGACATTTTTTCCTCTGTTTCACTACGCAGGTGAATGGCTTGGCGGCACAGGGCAAGTACGTCTTCAGCGGAGAAGACAGTGGAGCGGCTGGGCAGTCACTCTACGTGGCCAATCACGCTTACTGAACGCCCAGCGTTACCCACATTCCAACTTCTGCCGACCAGTAGTATTTTCCACTGATGCAACCTTCCATATCACCAACCAATCACAGGCCTGCGCTGTCTTCTGTACTTTAGGATTATTATGGTTTATTCAAATATATGTATTTAAAGACGATATATATATATTCTCTAATAGAAAGGTGATGGTACTGGAAGAATGGGGATAAGTCTGTATAGCAAGCAAATTGATTATTATAGACAAACTATATTATACTTTTTTTTCTTGAAAATAATTTGGTTGTATTGAAAGAAAGTATTTTCCCGTTTATTTCCTTGATTTTTTTTTAGTTTGATCTCTAGGACAGTGGATAGTCTTAAGGAAGGGCATTATTTCCCAGAGCGGAGAGCTTAATGGAGTATCACAGATTTACGAGTAAAGAGATCACGATTGGACCAGAAGCAAACGGTTCCTCACCCAGTGTTCCCTTTATCCAATGTCTTCGCATTGGCAAACCCATGCCTCGGTATTTGGGGGTGTTACAGATGGCTTTCCTGCAAGTACAGTCAACGACCACACGGAGAGTTAACAACCTATAATTGAGGAGGTGTAAGGAGGAAGTTATATTCTATAATCGGACAGCCTCGATAACGTTTGGGAGGGATGATCACTCATTTAAATTATTAAGCACTAATGACCACCGTGTAGTGTTGTGTCTCACCCATCCGATGATCTATTTTGGGAATGTGTGTCTAAAGGATATAATTATACGGATAAACATGAAGTAAAACAAAACAGTATATAGTTGAAATAATAACGTGTCGTGTGATGGTGCAGATTAATGTTATGCCTGTGTGTCCTACCTGCCCTTTGCTGCTGTGGCGCAGAAGTACAGAGATGGTGAACTCAGTGATCCGGTCTTGGCGGACCTTGCCAGACAGCTGGGCTTGCAGCGGAGCAGTCACTGTAATGTTGTGATGTTAGTGTTGTTCTCTATGCACCGGATGTACCAAATAGTGAAACAAAAATAAAGAAATGTAGAACATTTTGGGGTCAGATTCATTTGTTCCAGTGCCTGTAGTATTGCACCAGTGGATAAAATCCAATGGCAATGACATTATCAGGTAAGGTGTATTGGACTGTAATGATAATAACACATCCGGTTTGCTTTCTTGTATTTTGACAAGTGAATACTTGCAAAACATTTAATAATAAGGGGGAACGCCATTTAGCAGACCCTTTTAGCAAGCCGACTTACAGTAGTGAATGAAAACATTTTTCAGTATATGGAGAAACCTTGGGAGGATTGAACCCAGGACCCATCCTCTTCTGGCAACGCCATGCTCTACCTATTTTGACACACAGAACCACAAAACATTTACTGTTTAGATATTTATTTAAAACATACAAAACATACATTTCTCTTCAAATATTGTTTTTAATGTAGTACATAAAGTGTTTAGCCTCAGATCTCACTGCTCTGTACATCTGTACAGGCAGGCAGTGTGGTATAATGGTTACTGGGGAAGGTTGCAGGTTCAGTCCCCAGGTGGGACACTTGCAGGTTCAAGCAAGGTACTTAACCTGAATTGCTTCAGTTAATATCCAGCTGTATAAATGGATTGTGAAGAAATGTAAACTGTAAGTCGCTCTGGATAAGAGCGTCTGCTAAATGCCTGTAATGTACATCTTTCACACAAATCCATTGGCAATACTCCTGGTTGTCTTTGCAGTGGAGTCAGCAGTTTTTCAACCACAGTAGCAGTAGTCCATGTGGGTGGGGCCTAAAGGACTAGCATAGCGCCCTCTAATGAAACTGGCCCCACCTTGCTGCAAGTCAAATCAAAGAAGAATCTACATGCAGTCTTCATTGCACACAGGGCCAGATTTTGGGCTATATTTTCATTAGCCCAAAATACAAAATATTGGTTGTCATTGGTTAGCTTGTTGAAGAATTGTAGTGCTCTGGAATATATTGCTGGGATGATTTTTTTGCAACTACAGCGTCGAGAAGGATTGGAGTAGACCTAAAGCTCCTGGAAAACCTATATTGGTTATCTTTACATTAGTCTTTCCATGTGGTTAAATGGTGCAATAAGCCCCAAGAATCGATAATTCTTAGAGCAGGGGTGCCCAAGTCCATGGCTTTTGGTTAAATGATTCCAATAATCAACTGCTCTCAAGGCAATGAATGAAATCAGGGTGGAACAAAAGCCTGCACACCCAGTAAATTCAATTCACTTAGAGAAACTGACGTTCCGAATGGATTTGCAAACATTTGTGCGCCGTTGGCGTAATGGAAACATTGAGAGTGACGGTAGCTACATGCAAACTTGTATCCTACTCCGCGTCGCCGTAAGAAGAATGTCTCCATTTATAGACCATTATTTAGAAATACACTAATGTTATTTTATAATAATTACAATGACAATTCTAACTTTAATCATTCTAAAACGTATAGCTAAATAATATAAATCAACCACGATGTTCTTAAACCCCAGACGTGTCATACAATACGAGAGCAACTGAAACATTAGGGAGATTAATTCATTATAGTGCCTTCGACACCGTATCAATGCGGGGGCCCGGCAGCCGCTCCTCGCGGTCTCACCTCCTCTCTGTTCTGACCCCCAGTTGTGGGAAGATCTTGCGCACTCGGTCAGGACCGCCGACTCACTGGCCATCTTCCGCAAGAGACTGAAAACCACCTCTTCAGACTCAGACTTCAGGCATTACCACTAATTGTCATCACCATTGCTTTCATGTTAAATACTGCATTTTGTAATATGTATCTATGTTGATGCCCCCCACCTAACTTTTCCATCCTTGTGTTTGCAGCTGCCAACGATTATGTCTAAATACTGTATCACGACACTGATATCTGGCGCGGACTGTCATTAATCTTAGCATGTATTAATGCACATTGTGTAAATCGCGTTGGATAAGCGTCTGCTAAATGCCTAAAATGTAAATGTAACATGAGACATTTGGTTGATGTATCCATTAACATATATAATATACATCGTGCAATATTTTGTATGGCGCACTAATGCCAATAAATGATTTTTGTACTACATTTAGCTCGGGGCACATCGTTCCTATAAATACATTAGCGTTTGTGAATACCACCTGGAGACTTCTGAGCCTTCGAAGCTTCCGTACTTAAGTGTGCTTCCGCAATAGGCTGCAAAAAAAGACTCAACCATCGATTTTTGATTGGAGAAGCATTGGTGTGTTGAGCTGTTCATTGGATAGAATTGCACCTATACAGAAACACTGTGGACCTCAGAAATGGCTACCGCGGAAGTCGGTAAGTGAAATATTTACCAACCTTTTATTTAGTGTTCGAAATAATGTGTATTTTAAAACACGCAAGGCATCAGAAATGAATCGCAATGTAATAATCGAAAGAGGAGGCACTAACCATGTTATACATTTTTTTCCAAGGTGACGTTATGTGTTAGCTAGAAATAATGCTAGCTTCTGGTAGCCTAATAGTAAGCAGGTGCAACTGTCTCTCTATCCATTCCCACCCATTGTATTGTAATGTAATGTAATGTAGCTAGCCATCTGTTTTATTTACAGTAGCTTTCGGATTACCCAAACCGAGTTAAACATTCCGCATTTTTCTATTCTTTTTCCCGATTTTAAATTGCCCGGTACTATGGACCTGTCTACAAATGTAATATATGCTCAAAGGGGTGATTCTTGCAGGTTTACTCTTTGTCATTAGCTCCGCATCTACCCAGACAGTTGCAATTTATTTTCAGAAAAGCAAAGAGGGCGGTATGCCGCTCTCTCCATTGCTGCCGTGGTGATAGCCGTGGGCATTCCACTTTGGTGGAAGACGACCGAGACATATCGCGCCTGGCTTCCCTACTCCCAGATCGCTGAGCTCGACTCCATGCAGGTAATCTGCGTCCAGTATCCTCCTGCTAACATATTCTCTGTGCTAACATCAAACTCATTCCGGAATTCAGGTTTTGTGCAACCAATGCATACAGGTGTTGTTCTGAACCCATTGAAATCACCTCTGTATAATTATGTATGGTTGGTGATTTTAAGATGGCCTCTGTATAAATTATGGTTGGTGATTTTAAGATGGTGAATTGTAGTATAAGAGCACAGGTTGCTACAACGGTATGGACATTGTAACATTGTTTGTTATGTATTTACCCATGTCATGTATGTACCCAATGTAAAGCCTATGTTATCGATTAATCCTTTCTGAAATGAATATAGAATGTACCGCACCACTGCAAAATTCAAAGGACCGAAAGCAGGCAAAGCTTAACGTATGTAAACAAGTGCAATTTACTACATTAGCCACATTAAAAATACTTGATTAATTATAGATCCCCTTTGAATTAATTCTACAGTAAAATATATTTATGGCTTATGTGAAAATGGATTGTAAGCTTTGGTGTTTATTTTGTATAACGGTCTAATAATTAGACAATGATTGTAAAATGTAATAATATATGCCATTTAGCAGACGCTTTTATCCAAAGCGACTTACAGTAGTGAATGCATATTTTTTTTTCCAGTATAAATGTGGGAATTGAACCCACAACCCACAACCTAAGCATTGCCAACGCCATGCTCTACCTACTAAGCCACACAGAACCACTGGATTGTGATTGAAATGTAGTGCTGGATTTGTCCCAAATCAAAGTCAATCGATTGAAACAAGGCTTTGTCACTGTGTTTCAGCTCCAGCTGAGTGTGGAGGTGGAGGTGGTGTTCTCCCGGGGGACCCTAACTCCCGAGCAGCAGAAGAAGCTGCCCCTCACGCAGAACCGGGAGCAGCACCACCAGGTGGACGGTGAGTCGAGTCGGGAGCTGCTGAAGTCGGGTTGCTAAGTGTCTGACTGATGAATAGAATATTCTTTATTGCCATGTTACACAAGGTCATTGGAATGCATCTTTTCGCATACCTCTCTTTAAGAGAGGTCCGTACCCATAGTACGGCACCCTGGAGCAGTTAGGGGTTCAGTGCCTTGCTCAAGGGCACTTCGGCAGTGCCCCAGGAAGTGAACTAGCATCCGGTTTCCAGTTCATTGTTTTTTCATTTGGCCTTCCTGGGATTCGAACCAGCAACCCTCCGCTTGCCAGCCCGTGGCCCTAACCACTGAGCCACTGCCGCCCTAACCACTGAGCCACTGCTGCCCTAACCACTGAGCCACTGCCGCCCTAACCACTGAGCCACTGCCCTAACCACTGAGCCACTGCCGCCCTAACCACTGAGCCACTGCTGCCCTAACCACTGAGCCACTGCCGCCCTAACCACTGAGCCACTGCCGCCCTAACCACTGAGCCACTGCTGCCCTAACCACTGAGCCACTGCCGCCCTAACCACTGAGCCACTGCCGCCCTAACCACTGAGCCACTGCCGCCCCTATAATGCTCCTTGTCACAACTGCCATTAATATTGAACTCTCGTGTAGCCCCAACAGTTCATGTTCCCTTGTGTTCCCTCCCACAGCGAACACGGGCCTGACGTACAGGTACGAGACGAAGTACCGCACGGCCACTATCATGGAGGAAGATGCTCTCGGCCAGCCCACGGCTGAAGGTGAGAGCTACGCTGTTCTGATAGTCAGTGCGACAGTCTTCCAGTGGAGAGTGAGAGTAGTTCACAGTTATCTTGGGCAGTCCTTACTCGTTGATGTGGAAGAGAACTCACAAAATATGGTTGTCCCATGATGTCAAAATGTATTCATATAAAGAAATTAATAATAACTATTAGTTTTTTATCTTGTTTTGTTTTATCAGGATGCTCCTTATTAGTTATTAATTGTGGAATAGAGGGCATCATAACTATAACTGCCATTATTATCAGAATGTCCAGTGATAGTATGTGTTCCATCTCTTATGGCTTCCTCTCTTCTTTGTAGAGGCTGACCTTACTCTGCACCAGCTGAGTGCGAGCCCGTGCGGTTCAGTGGTGGTGTATGTGATCCCAGACTCCTCCATGCTGCTGGGAGAGGTACGGTCAGGCTCACATCGGATACAAAGGATTGTGCACATTTGATCCATTGGGCTGTGCCTGATCACTGATCAAACCATGAAAACAAAATGTGTAAATTTCATCAGGTAAAATGTCAGTAATGTCAGTAATGAGCATGTTTACTGCATTTGAACAAGAGGCAGATGCCCCAACAAGTTGGTAAGATTTCAGTCACCGCAAAAAAAAACCCCAATATATATATATATCAGGACGTGAACGTGACGTGACGTGACGTTCGCAAATGACACCTTGAGATAGTGGCCCTTTAGTACGGGTTCAAAATATTAACAAAAATTTGGTGCCATCTCCCGAAGAGGCGCTCTATTCCTGCTCCCCAATTCATTTTCTGTTTCGCAGGATTTTTTCTTTGCAGCAAACTCACATTACTAGGGGGATTGACGTAAAAATAGCGGGTCTAATTGGCTACCAAATTGGGAGAAAAATGGGAGAAAATCAGAAACAAATTTAAAAAATTAATTAATTAATTAATTTGAAAAAAGAAGTAAACGACTCAAAGTCATTGTCAAAGAAAAATAATTACATTTACATTTACATTTTAAGCATTTAGCAGATGCTCTTATCCAGAGCGACTTACAAGATGTGCATAAATACATGGTAGGAACAATCATAGTACGCGCAAGAGATCAGTGCAGTAATACAGCGATAGACATCATTGCAGGAAGCTGCGTACCATACCTGTAACACTGGGTACCATACCTGTAACAGACGCTTTTACCATACCTGTAACACTGCGTACCATACCTGTAACACTGCGTACCATACCTGTAACACTGCGTACCATACCTGTAACACTGCGTACCATACCTGTAACACTCATTCTCTCTCGGCAGGGCGTCAGGGTGTACGTGGGCCAGCGGCGGACCGCGCTGCTGCGG
This sequence comes from Aldrovandia affinis, assembly GCA_029706075.1. Lineage (NCBI taxonomy): Eukaryota > Metazoa > Chordata > Actinopteri > Notacanthiformes > Halosauridae > Aldrovandia > Aldrovandia affinis. The sequence goes on from JAINUG010000232.1 coordinate 1,126,927, forward strand.
AGGCAGCTGGGACCGGGTGAAAATCTGAAAGACCTGGAGCCTCATATCGAGCAGGTCGTTCAGACCATGTCCTTCAGCCACGGTGACATCACCGCGGCGCTGAGTGACAGGATCCGGGTCAGCAGGCTGAACAAAGAGGGGCTGCCCGACAGCATGAGGGCATTCAAGTCCAGTCCTGGTGAGGGGTCTTACCTCCCCATCTCCCTCTCTGCTGCCTTTATTTCCCCTGTCTATCTCTCTTTTTAAAAACTACAACTGTCCCTTACTCTCCTCCTTTCGGTTGTAGTCCCTCTACATCAGGGGTGGGCAATCTTACCCTGTGTGGGCCGGTGTGGGTGCAGGCTTTTGTTCCAACTGAACAGTGACACACCTGATTCCACTAATCAAAGCCCTGATTGAAGACTTTGATTAGCTGATTAGTCAAATCAGGTGAGCTACTGCTGGGCTGGAACAAAAGCCTGCACCACACACGGCCCACACAGGGTAAGATTGCCCACCCCTGCTCTACATGGTTCTCTGTGGCTCAGTTGGTAGAGCACAGTGTTGGCAACGCTTAGGTTGTGGGTTCAATCCCCACTGGGGCCACATATACTGAAAATGTATGCATTCACTACTGTAAGTCGCTTTGGATAAAAACGTCTGCTAAATGGCATATATTATTATTATTATTACATGCATTTGTTCACGTGAGCATTTCCACCGGATGTACTCCTTCCTCCTGTTTGCCAGAGTCTTCCTCTGTGCCTCGCGGTGTACAACTCCTAATGTTGTCTCTTCTTCCGTGCTCCCAGGTTACGAGATCACCTTCAGCCTCTTAAACCCAGACCCAAAGTCCCACAACCTGCAGTGGGAGATAGAGGGAGCACTGCACAGCTATATACAACCCCTGCTGGACAAGCTGGCTCCGGTTGCTAACTTCTCAGTGGATTCACAGGTATGGCTGTTTTAGGGAGCGGAGAAGGAGTTGTGTGCTGGCAAAGACACCCCGCCCCAGACCGCTCCAAGCGGGACAAGCAAGTGTGCAGGAAAAAATAAAAATAAATGAAACAAAAATATTTGAACCAGAACAAAACTACAATGGAGAGCCATCCTTTAATTGCCACAATCACACTCAACTTTGAAGTAAATCAGATGAGACCATTTTTTTTTTTTTTTTTTTTTTTTTTGTTTCTGATTTTATCCCATTTTCTCCCAATTTGGTAGCCAATTAGACCCGCTATTTTTACGTCAATCCCCCCTAGTAATGTGAGTTCGCTGCCGTAGTCCTGTGACCGGTAGTGACGGTTGGCGACGCCTCTTACGAGACGGCACCCGCAGCCCCGTCGACCGTAACCCGGTACTACAGGGCCACTCTTATACGCAGCGAACGTCACGTCGGCTCCCCTCCCCCCTCCTGGGGCGGACAGCCAATCGCCGCCCCCTGGTGGCACTCCGGCCAGAGCCGACACTTGGCGAGACGGGGAATTGAACCCCGGTCTCCGTGGCCAGCGTCGGACGTTGTAACCACTGGACCACGCGGGAGGCAAGATGAGACAATTTAAAAGAATTGCACTCGCACACACAAACACACATACACACACAAAACACGCACACACTGCTGTCCACCTGCTAGAAGCCAATTTATTTTTTGTGCTGACACAGAAATAACGGTAGTCTTTACGTTGGAATACTTTTACTAGAATTGTTGCAATCATTAAAAGCAAAAGGCAAATCTAAGTACATTCTTGGCTGCCAATTTGGATTGGATAGGATCGGATAGGATCTGGATAGGAAAATTGGATAGGATCTGATTAGAATCAGTCTAGTTTTGCTGCAATTTCTTTACAATGACAGTTGTAATTTATCAATTTTCAGTCAGTAGGTACGCTTCTAATTATGTTCAATTTAGCAGTCATGCATACGGCTCATGAGCACAAGGTTTTGGTGCTTTACAATTCAGCATAAAACACCGTCCTCTGTGTCCAAGCAGGGGGAAAAATGACTTGTCCCTGCTATCTTAGTGCTAACACTCTACAAACTTAATAAATGCAGCTGCAGCTTGACAAAAACGTATCTCTGTTTATTTGGAGTGCTCCTGCGTGTTCACGCTGGATTAGTATAGTTTGGAAGTCTTCTGGGGCAAAACAGACTTTTTGATTACATTTTTTTACATTTGTGCAAATGCTCAAATTGAGCAAACAGTTATCCTTGGCAAAACATGACCAGCATTCTTAAGACTTTTCTGAGAATCAGTAGGGGTTGCTCATCTTCTTTGTACTACAGTCATTCGGGCAAAAGGAAATGTGTGTGTGTGAAGGAAGGAAGAGTAATGCTCTTGTTTTTTTCCTTCTTCAAATCCGAACTATATAATGGATTCTGCATTCTATGTACTACCCTCTTCGTCGGTACATTCAGGAGAGACCAATTGAGCAGCTTTGTTGAAATCAAATTAGAATAGCATTTTTCTTGTAGTAACATATCTACCCTTATTAGTTTTTTTCTAATGTTAATTTGTCAAAACAATTTATAACATTTTTGTTTGTTTGTTTTTATAACCTATGTGCAGTTTATTTATTTCCGTCGGTGTTCGATTCTGATGGCTTTAAAAAAATAAAAATAAATGTTTTATTTTTTTGCATTGTAATAAGATTTCTAATTCACAGAGTGAATATTGTATTTCTGTGATTTATATAGGGACTGAAATGATTTCTTTCTTGATTTGTCTGCCGCTAGATCCTGTACTACGCAGTCCTGGGGGTGAATCCACGCTACGACAACAGTGTTTCAGCATACACACTGAGCGCAGACAGCCTCGCGCATGTCATAAACCCTGTGGAAGCGAGACTAGGTGAGGCCGTCTCTCTCTCTCCGTCCCACGTTTGCCCTCCTGCAGGGGTTCTCAAACTCAGTCCCAGGGACCCCCCTGTGTATGCTTGTCTTTGTCATAACATAATATGTGCCATTTAGCAGACGCTTTTATCCAAAACGACTCACCGTAGAGAATGCATACATTTTTCAGTAAATGTGGCCCCAATGGGAATCGAACCCACAACCTAAGCATTGTCAACTCAACGCTCTACCTACTATAATTGCAACCTCTGAATTGTAGCAAGCTGTTGATTGATCTTAATTAGACACTTTTAATGTCTACTGAGGGATCGTTTGCCCTCGTAAGGCCACAGTATATCAGAAATAGCGTTGCATGACACGCAGAATAAATGTCCCATGTTCACATCTCAGGAACCAGCCAGATTAACGAATGCTCTCATTTTATGTAATGTGCAGTATGGAAAATAACTTTTTTTTTTTGTTGATTAAATTATAGACTGACAGGTGAAATCAGGGATCCTAGTTGCTAATAGTACATTACATTACATTACATTACATTACAGGCATTTAGTAGACGCTCTTATCCAGAGCGACTTACAGTTTACATTTCTTTACAATCCATTTATACAGCTGGATATTAATTGAATCAATTCAGGTTAAGTACGTTGCTCAAGGGTACAACGGCAGTGACCCACCTGGGGATTGAACCTGCAACCTTAACGTTACAAGCCCAGTTCCCTAACCATTATACCACACTGCCTGCCTGCGGACACTTGGTGACCGAAACTAAACCGTTCGTAGAAAATGAAGAGTTCAACGACAAAGCAAATGGCAACGAGCCAAACCTGCATTTTGTCCAAATAAGTTTGATGGGAAAATGATGGAAGAACTTAAAAACATGTTTTCAACAACTTTAATTGATCAGGAGATTGGCCGTAACGAAAACCAGCATACACAGGTGGTCCCCAAGACCCAAGTTTGAGAACCCCTGCCTTTGTATGAAAGCAGATATCGTATGCAAATGTACAGGTATTTCCCTGCACTCCTCTGGGCTCAGTTTTGTGGGGGTTGTGCCCAGAGCATTTGCATTCAATTTGAATGCATTAAATCCGTTAAAACAGGGGGCTTTGTTTAAAAAAAAAAAAAAAAAACTTTAAAAAAACATGACCATGTAACGGAGCAGAATTGTATACTGTAACGGAATTCCAGTTTTGTTTAAAACATTTGCATGAACGTTGAGGAAATGAAGCGATGTGCCACTGTGAAGCACAGCTAAAGACTCCCCGTCATCATGTTTAAGGAAGGCTCAGTGTTATAGGATATATCTTATATGACTCGCCCTGAAATATGAGTGTCTGTACATTAATAATATTCGTAAATATTTCTTGAACAGTGTGATCCGCCCGGTTTGAGGTCCGATTACCACACTAAGCTGAACCCGAAAGGTGGAATCACAAGTCTGTCATTAATATGAAATAATGTACAACTGTGTTGTGTCTAATGTTAATGTTGTACCTTTTCATTCTCTCACACATCTTGATCTTCCATTCATATTGTCAGTGTTTGCCTTACTCAGTTTGTTTTCATTCTCTCCTCTGTTGTAGTAGTCAAAATAAAATGTTCCCTGATATTTACCTTTGTCCTGTGCCGTCTCTTCCTCTTAGGATCCAATGCAGCTTCCTCCAATCCTGTGTTGAACTTCCTCCTGTACGTGCCAGACGCTCATCACTCGCCACTCTTCATCCGGGACCACAATAAAAACATGGTGGCCACCAACGCCTTCCACAGTCCCCGATGGGGTGGTATCATGGTAGGCACACACAGGGCCCAGTTCTCTCATACCAGACTAACCTGTTGAATAAAATATATGTTTAATTTTAATTTTAAAGCTACTTTCCTTTTGTTTTCCTTGTTTAACCGTGTACCTCCGAGTTGCTCTGTTTTATTTTCTACATTTTCTAAAAATTAAAATGTTTTAATGCTGCTAGGTGTACAACGTGAATGATCACTATGGACCGGAAGCCCTGTTCCCTGTTGACATCGACATTGACATGACGCGGGTGATGGGCGTCTTTCTGGCGCAGTTACGGTCAGTCCTTCTAATCGTTTGGCCAGTCGGGCGGCGGGTGTTCTTGCAGTGTTGCTGTAGTGCAGGGGTGCTCAAGTTCGGTCCTGGAGATCTACTGGCTGTGCAGGCTTTTGTTCCAGCCCTTCATAACGCACCTGATTCGAACATTCATTGCTTTGACGAGCAGTTGATCAGTGGAATCAGGTGTGTTGGTGAAGTGATTCATGGAATCAGGTTTGTTAGTGAAGTGATTAATGGAATCAGGTGTGTTAGTGAAGTGATTAATGGAATCAGGTGTGTTAGTGAAGTGATTAATGGAATCAGGTGTGTTACTGCTGGGCTGAAACAAAAGCCTGCATGCCCAGTAGATCTCCAGGACCGAGCTTGGGCACCCCTGCTGTAGTGTATTTGTGAGTGCTCCGCTTTGTTTGATATAATGCAGGGGTGTCCAATCTTATCCGTGAAGGGCCAGTGTGGGTGCAGGCTTTTGTTCTAGCCCAGCACTAAACAACTGATTAAACTAATCAAGCTCTTGAATGTAGACCATGATTGGTGAATTAGTTGAATCAGGTGTTTTAGTGCAGGGCTAGAACAAAAGCCTGCACCCACACCGGCCCTTCTCGGATAAGATTGGACACCCCTGATATAATGTGTTCATGTGCTTTGTGCGCGATGGCTGCAGATTCCTGCTGGGGGTGCAACAGACCCGGCCTCCCCCTGGCTTTGTGCTCCAGAGCCCGGGAAGTGCGGGGCTGACGGACTGGGAGCTGGACCGCCTGATGTGGAGCCGCAGCGTGGAGAACGTGGCCACGGCCAGCACCACCATCACGTCCCTGGCCCAGCTGCTGGACCAGATCGGCAACATCGTCATCAACGACAACATCGCCCAGCAAGTGAGCGCTGCCCTCGACAGTCCAGGGGTGCCCAATCTTATCCGAGAAGGGCCGGTGGTGTGGGTGCAGGCTTTTGTTCTAGCCCAGCACTAAACAACTGATTAAACTAATCAAGGTCTTGATTGTAGACCATGATTGGTGAATTAGTTGAATCAGGTGTTTCAACAAAAGCTAGAACAAAAGCCTGCACCCACACCGGCCCTTCTCGGATAAGATTGGACACCCCTGCTCTACACTGATCACAAAATTTGCATGCATTTTACTATTACTATGTATTTTAAACCATTGTGCTTGTATTCTGTACTGGAAAACAATGTTGTGGAATGTTGTCATACTACGTCTACTACGTATGAGTGTATGGAATTATAATAATAATAATATATTGGATTATATGGCGTCACATGAATTTGAACAAAGAGATGGAGGCGCACTGTTCTAGACATGTTGTTCTAGCTGCAGAAACTATACGTCGATTCTGTACCTGGGACAAGGAAGCATAGCTCTTTCTGACACGACGGTGCGAAATGGAGATCGGTCCTGGAGATCTACTGGCCGTGCAGTCTTTTGTTCCAGCCGAGCAGTTGATTAGTGGAATCAGGTGTGTTAGTGAAGTGATTAAGGGGTGTCAAACTCACACCTGAGGTTTTTCGGGTGCACAACACATTCAGTTTGCCTTGAAGGAAGCAGTTGATCAGTGGAATCAGGTGTGTTAGTGAAGTGATTAATGGAATCAGGTGTGTCACTGCTGGGCTGAAACAAAAGCCTGCACACCCAGCAGATCTCCAGGACAGAACTTGGGCACCCCTGCTGTAGTGGATTTGTGAGTGCTCCGCTTTGTTTGATATAATGCACAGGTATCAAACTCATTCCATCGAGGGCCGAGTGTGTGCAGGTTTTTGTTGCAACCAATGCATTAAAGCGGTGCTAGTCCTCATTCGCTTTGCTCTCCGTGTTCCAGGTGTACAGCGCGGTGACGTCGCTGCAGGCGGCCGTGGCGGAGTTGGAGGCGGGGAACCTGGCCTTTGCTCTGCAGTACAGCCGTGAGGCCGTCCTGGCCTCCGAGAGGGCCTTCTTTGACCCTTCCCTGCTGCACTTGCTCTACTTCCCCGACGACCAGAAGTTTGCCATATACATCCCCCTCTTCCTGCCCATGTGTGTGCCCATCCTGCTCTCCCTGCTGAAGATGGCTGGGGATCTCCGCCAGAGACGCTCAGAGCAGCATGTCAAGAGAGACTGAGAGACGCTGCTATGCACACACACACACACACACACACACACACACACACACACACACACACATAGGCGTGCACATTTTAAAATGCACGGAGACGCACAAACACTGAATCACATATTTACAGTCCACGTGAATGCAGTATGCCCTGCAACCACGAGTCAAAATGGGGGAAATGTGTCAGATCGTACTTTGTTTTGTTCATTGCTCTTTTGTCAAGATTTTAATTTATTTACACTGTTCTTCACTAACATCCTGTTTTTGTTTGTTGTGAACCTGGACAATAAGGAGTCAAACAAAGGAAACCCACATCTCTGGTCTTTGTTGAGCCAAATTTGCCTTTTTAGCAGCAGTATCATCATCATCATCATTCAATCAACATTTTATTTATGTGCCTCAGACCAATGGTATTGAATGGTATTGTTCCTTTTTCTAGGGAGAATGTTCCGTGATATGAATGAAAATGGCCATTTATATGAGAACAACCATATTGGGCAGGGACACCTTTTAGTCTGGCGATTAAGACAAAGCAATCCAACTGCCTTGTAAATGGGCTGATAAAAGGGAATATAGGGGGTCGTTAGGCAACAGCAGACCGGTTTGGAGCAAGTGGAGAGTGGGAAATAAGAATGGCTGTGAAGGATATCTTCATCCGTGCCACTTTCATTTACATTTTAAGCATTTGGCAGATGCTCTTATCCAGAGCGACTTACAATATGTGCATTAATACATGTTATGATCAATCATTGTTCACTTGAGCAATTCCCCGTCTCTGACATAAGAGTAGATGTACAGACCCAATGCTGTACCATGTCATTCTGGCCATGCCTTTCCCTCACATCTAGTTAATTCCAATGATAATTGTAGTAACCTCTGCCATTGTGCCAGAATGAACGTGTTGTTGGTACAGTAAATGTAATTAACCGTTCTAGAAGATCAGTTAAGAGAATCTAGTTTAATTACTTGAAGATCCTTGCGCGAACAACGATTGATCATATTATGTAGTCATGCACATATTTTAAGTCGCTCTGGATAAGAGCGTCTGCCAAATGCTTAAAATGTAAATTATGTTGTTCTAATAAGCTGTGGTATTATGATTGATTCCAGAAAACAAGAACGAAGGATAGTTCTAAACCCCCTTGCAAGAATGAATAGTTTCACAAGGATTTCTCTATTTTGTTAGCAAAGCTGAACTTCTTACACCTTGTGTGCTATTGGACTTGTGGAGGTTTCTCAATAGCTTAAGGCACATTGCATATTTTCCTTTGCGATAAATCAGTCAGTTAGCTTTCTCTCCGATCAGCTGGCGTAGTACTATCCCCCAGATTAAAGTATTTCACGGGCTAGTATCTCCGGGGTATCGCAGTACTGTGTGACGTCCATAAATTGGCGCGGTTTCCGCACGTGTCTGTCATTTCTTTCGCATGTGTATGTAGCAAGATGGCGCAGTCTGTGTAAACTGCGCAATGTCCCACAAGACGAGCGATACTGCGGGCGGGGAGCGCGATTTGAAAGAAGAAAAAAGTGGCTCGGGTTAGGAACTGCAGAGGCAACATCTCAATCCATACAAGGCCTCAACCCATATTCTTTACTTTCGGTTTACTGCAATACACGAGTAGACTTCCTAGTTGCCATGGCAAGATTATTTTAAATGCAAATTGGCCTGTTTGATCTTTTTGTATATATTTACAACAATAAAATGTACAAAAAAACACACAATATCCTGTAACTTCATGCGCACAAGAGAGGAAGGGATATCAAGCCCCGCCTTACAGCCAGATATTCTTGGGTCAATGGCCGTGCACGCGGTAATTTAAAACCTGCTGGGCGGGGCATTAGATTGCGGGTTTGGTAGTTCTCCGTCCGATAAATGTCGCAGACAATTTCTCATTTTCGCAATTTCTACGCTGAAAGAAAACTATCTCCATTTTTTTGGTGGCTGAAGACCGTGTCGCGATGAGACTATGCTGCGTGAAGTAGAAAGATTGGGTTGTATTTCTTATTTATATTAGCGGCGACGAGGCACTATTTAATCGGGCGTGCTTTTTTTTGAGCGCAAAGCAAACCGTTTCGCCTGCCGGTATCCATCCGCACTGAGCACGGAGGTTCAAAAAGGAAGAACATCGGCGCCATCTTAAAGAGAGTCCATTAAAACTCAAAGAACGTGAAATTCGCGTGTAGCGTTTGCGTGATATTATCCTTCAGTTTCGGATCAATTTCCAACGTGTTTTCGCGTACTATATTTGTATGTTGCAAGAGTTAGGTGGGAAATACATAGGATTGCTAATTCGGTTGTCTGCAGTAGCTACGCTAACGTTGCAAAACAAAAGATGTCTGGTGGTGGTGTGATCCGAGGCCCGGCTGGAAATAACGATTGCCGAATTTATGTGGGGAACTTGCCTCCGGATATTCGTACTAAGGACGTCGAGGACGTCTTTTACAAGTACGGGGCGATCCGAGACATCGACCTGAAAAATCGCAGGGGAGGACCACCGTTTGCCTTTGTGGAGTTTGAGGATCCGAGGTAAGACGACGGGAGTTTCAAAGTCTAACTGATTTCTCGTGTGCTGGCCCAACGCTGGCCGATGGCCCGCGGAAACGTGCCGGGAAACTCGTGTAGCTTATGAGGTAACGATAACAATTTGATCAAGTTTGCTAATCGCCTATAAGGTAACCCGAATAGGCGATTTAGGCTAGATAAAAACAATATGTTTCCATACGAATTTGCTGTTTTATTAATGCCTAATGTTGATGTGACCACCTTAACGTGGCGGTCACTTCAATAGGCTAGTGATCGCTTTGTTGCATGCGTTATTAGCGAGCTAAAAACAAGTTGGATACGTGGCTAGCTAACGAAGTTACAAAGTATCAATGCCTTTGAAGTAACGTTAGCGAAAGAACTTGGACGAAGTCGTGTAGTTTCGTTTCCGTTTCTATGTTCTCTTGGTGTGGCTAGCCGTAGGGGCCTTGTGCGTTAGGGTTAAGCTTGCTAAACTGTTCTACTAGTTTGCAAGATCCAAACATGCACCAGGCATTGTTTTCATGCATTTGGTAATTGATGTACTTAATTGAAGCGTCGGGGAAATGGTCTTTATGTACGTGCCATGTGGTACGTGCCGTCTAGTCCCGGATTTCCCCAACATTTGGTTACTATCACATGGCTGGCAGGCGGCTATCGAAAGGCCCAATGTGATTGGAGGACAACAGGCGCCATTAGTGAATGTGACCGAAGTTGGGTTTCTTTGAAACCCGTAGAAAGAGCATTATAAACTACGCGATCGCTTGGAAATGACGACAAAGTTGGTTTACAATTCGCACTTGTAGCCCCCTTTAAAGAGCAAGCGGTTTTTGTTCGCTGAACCCACATTGTCGTCAGGGGAAGTGGCGAACAAGAGAGTGGCGGGTAGTTTGGGGAAATGAAAAGGAGGCGTGAATTTGAATGTGTGCACGTAGAAGTGAATATTGCTCTGAGCCGTTTTTCCCCCAAGGAAATTGGTGAAATAACACTTTCTTTTCAGAGATGCAGAGGATGCGGTGTATGGACGGGATGGCTATGACTATGATGGATACCGCCTGCGAGTTGAGTTCCCCAGAAGTGGTAGGGGTGGAGGTAGAGGGGGGGGAGGGGGAGGTGTTGGTGCCCCTAGGGGCAGATACGGACCCCCATCCAGACGTTCCGAATACAGAGTGATCGTTTCAGGTAAGTGCTTGCCTGGTTCTCTTGAAACTTGAAACTAGACAGACTCGATCTCTCAATAGTTTACACAAACGTACCCAGCAGTGTAATTGAATTGCCAATGGTTTGTTTGCATTGGTGGGACCGATACTCCGACATTACAGTTGGTGGCTGAATGTGTGCTCGTCGGGTTAACCACTGTTAATTTAACTATTGTACAGGACATTGATCTGAGTGTATTGCAGCTGTGTCTTGTGTATGGACACATTTGGTTTGATTATTATTACACTGAACTTAAGTTGCTGTAGTAATTCTGCACGTCTGGCTGTTTGTGCTGTCCTCTGCAGGGCTTCCTCCAAGCGGCAGCTGGCAGGATTTAAAGGATCACATGCGTGAAGCAGGTGATGTATGTTACGCTGACGTTTTCCGAGATGGAACTGGTGTTGTGGAGTTTGTTCGCAAAGAAGACATGACCTACGCAGTTCGAAAGCTGGATAACACTAAATTCCGATCACACGAGGTAGGTCTGAGATTTGCACGGGTCGCCATTGGATACACAGGGCATAGCTTTTGGATTTTTTTGTTTATTTCTTTCTGTTAAGGTAAGCAATTTAGCTGGCCTTGCAATGGCATTCCTTGCCATTGCTTCGAACAAGGGGGTCCCGAGGAGTGTGGTGGTCTGCCTTGAGCGAGTAATGCATGCTTGCTACCTTTTTGTTTCTTTTTGAATTTGAACGGGGCCTTGAACTAATGTCTGTACATGTTGGAAATGGTAGTGGTATTGGTGGGAAGTGGAGCAAGCAGATGTGCAGTGCTGTCTGTGTACTATTTGGGAGAAACTTTGTTAGGCACTATCCTTTCACAGCTGTTGGAGGTGCCGGTATAATGAGACCGGAGCTATTTTTGATATTGATGCAAGCCTGTTCTCGGTACTGATATTCAGTAAATGCAGCAGGAAAAAATGTGGCAAGTTTTGAGGCGTCACAGCAAGAGTCTCCTGGTACAATTGGTACTTGAGTGGGGGTTCATACTGTTAATCGAAGTGATTTGGCCCCACACCATCGTAGCTGGAGGTGTAGCTAGCCAGTTAAAGCGTAGGGGATTACAATTTTTGCATGGGTGTGCTTGGGGAAAGGTCCTATCGTGACATTGCAGCAAGTGTCAATCATTAATTGACTTGTTTAGAAGTTTGTTGATTGCTGATTTAAATATCAGCAGTGATCTCTGCATTTGCAAGGAAACGAGGTCAACCTTTCTCTTTTAGCGTGCATAAAAATGCCCAACTAACATTTTACTTCATTCTGAATTGAAGGGTTCACTAGCCTCCCTAGTCTGTGACGATCATGCTGAACTTGCCAGATTGCAAATGCTGCAGTCGGGGTTGGGATATGTGTAATGTGTACCATGAATTACCATATTTATTTAGTTGAAGCAGGCAGAGTGTGACACCTAGTCTGAAATGTTTACATTTCTGTGCACTTTGGACATGCAAACATTTTTTTTCCTTCTTCTTCACGGTCTTGTATGGTAACAAAAATACTCTGTCTGAGCTGCTGTTTTCCCCATAACTGAATTGCTCATGTTTCAGCCTTAATTGTTCTGCTAAACTCCCCCCGTTGGTGCCGTGCCTTCTGACAGGGGGGTCTTTGAGGTCCTTCTGGCAGTTGCTGGAGGAGGTCATGGCGCTTTCAGTACTGAAAATGTCATTGTAACAGACGGAAATGGACACAGAAAGGTTTTCTAGACAGGGGGAAATGGGGCAAGTGTGACTATATCGAACGCCCTGTGCCGCAGATGTTTTTCTTCACGAGAAAGTTCTCTTGGTGTCCGTCAGGGAGAGACGGCGTACATCCGGGTGAAAGTGGACGGCCCCAGGAGCCCCAGCTACGGACGGTCCCGGTCCCGCAGCCGAAGCAGGAGTCGCAGCCGGAGCAACAGTCGCAGCCGCAGCTACTCGCCGCGCCGCAGCCGAGGATCTCCCCGCTACTCGCCCCGCCACAGCCGCTCCCGCTCTCGTACCTAAGCTCTGCCGCCACCCATCTCCCACGTGTCACTCCTCTGGGTGGACCCACAGTTGTACTTTTTTTCGTTTTTGCTTTTACCTTTTTCCTCCCCCATTTTATTAAAGTTTGCTACAGATTTTTCCAATTCAGTATTTTTTTCTTTTTCTTTGATTTTTTTCGCATTTCATTTGCTAATGAGCTTGTTGAAGTCTAGTATGTGGGTGTGTCCCTGTCTCCTCTCCCCCCTCCCACCCCACCCTCCCCGATCCCATTTCCCTTCTCCCATCACCCTGCCCTACCTTGTCTGTTTCTTGTTTTTGTCCTGCATAAACTGCATTTTAACTGGCTGTTCAGTCTTTTCCCCACCCCCTTGGATATTTACAAACTGACAGCAGGGTCTTGTTCAAATGCAATGAGTTGTCAAGGGTTTGTACTTGTTCTTTTGTTTTTTGTTTTTTTTTTTTTAATATTGTGGGGGGGGGCGGGGGGGGGGGTGTTTGTTGGGGTGGTGGGAGCCATATTGCAAAACTGTTCTCTTTTACCTTTTCATGTGTCTTTCTATAGACATCTGAAGAGCAGGATTAAAGAATGCTTTGGAATAAAGGATTGTGAAGCAGAGTTCATTCATATTAGGATAATCAAAGCGTATTTGGAGGAGGAGCAGTCAGATCAATAAAGGAGGCAATGGTATGACAGCAAGTGCTTCAGTCACATCTAAGAACTTGGCAGTATTGATTGTTCTATTAAACAATACCTCAATATTGAACTTGCATAATGCCGTACCTGACACTTAGTTTTTACTTTTTGTCATCACCCCCCCCTCCCATTTTTTCTTTCTTTCCATGGATCAGTACTGCTAAGCATGCATGTCTTCATGTCAGACTGAATGTAGCAATACTTAATGTACAATTTTTAAAGCAAGGATTACCACCACCCCCACCCCCTTACCGAGTACAAATTTTGCACTTGCCCCTTTATTGTGCAGGTTTTCTGTTACTTGGTTAAAGGCGTTAGCCTGCCCTTCCCATTGTAACAACAAGGCTGCCATTTTGCTGTAGTGGCACTAACGAATAGCGTTCCAAATTTTTCCGATTGGTTTTGTCAGTAGGAAGCTGTTCCTCTCGCTAAGTTGTAATGTATAGACCCCGAGAGGAAACATTTGGCCCCGAGTTTTAATTGTTTTTGAGTTGCTTCGGGAGTTGATCATTGTCTGGTGTCCTGCATTTCGGTTACAAATTTTGTTTTAAAAATTGATATCCAGCCACATGATCTCCTCCTGGATGCATAATTTAAGGAAAGAGACGTTTTGATTAGTCCTGATTCTAACTTGTTGCCTCCTTCTTTTTGATTTGCTGGTATTCAAAGGTTTGGATTGGAGGAGGGGCCCACTGGGTCCCAATCCTTGGAGCCGGATCATTGGATCAGTGCATAATCAGGATAGGATAGGATAAGGATGGATACATGGAGCGGGATCAATTTACCGGGAACCGTAGGAGTGGATTCCCCCTCACCAAAAAGCAATTAAGGAATTTCAAAACAACATCTTTCAATTAATTGGCTGTTCAAAATACCAAATTAAATTTTTTTGTTTTTCGTTTTTGTGGAGCCCCAAAGATGTGCACACATGGGATTCGGCTTTATTTTTTTATTTTTGTATGAGCGGAGCAGAGCAAGGACCAGGAGGCTGGATCAATTCCTTGGATGGAATCCGCATGAGGAGCTTGGTAAATAGAAGGGAATTAAATGGGGAGGGTTGGGGTTGTTTTTGTAGTTTCAGGTTTAAAATGTACTTTTCCTGGATGGCATTTGCCACAAGGAAAATGATAAGCTGTTTTAAATTGGCCTTTTCTCCTTTTCGTAGTGTGTAGTGGTTTACCCCCCCCTCAATAAAGTGTTCCATACATTAACCTGTTTCGATGACTGATCAGTCTTATTTTGAGGTTGAACTGTACATTGTGCCTTTGCCTGTTCTGGGTGCATTTGTCAATTGTCGGACAATGAATGAGTTGGTCAGATATCAAATGGTGATTTGATGTCCAACAACTTGTGAAGAGTACTGGTGATCTCTTCTGGTGGTGTCAGTCTACAGTTGGTGCTTGAAAGGCAGCACGCTTTCCAGCACGTAAGGAATGATTTCATGTCCATAAATATATCATGATTCACATTGCATTTATTTTGGCTGGTGGTGTCCTTTAGGAATGGCACCAAGCAATTTAAAGAGCTACAAATTTAGCAACAGAACATTTCCATTGGGGAAACATGCAGTGTAAGAATTTGTATACACAAGATTTCTCTTGGTGTGGGAGACGGGATCATTTGTGTGTCTTGCATTTTACTAAACCCTAAATGTTTTAAAATGAATATGGGGACAACCAATTCGGATGTGAAGTTTAAATTCACATTTTCAAAACTTGGGTCTCCTACTCGGATTTAAGAAACATTGACATGAAGGCACCGATTGCCAAACTAGGTATGACAACTCATTACAGCTCCCACTTTCTCAAAGGTGTTTACAGAAATCGTTTTGTTAAATGTGGATGTTTTAGACCTTGATTAGCATTGATCTGGTTGAGGACAGTCATGTAATTATCACTTTTATGACGACTTTCAAAAGGAAGTGATAAAATGTAACATCTAATACAACAACCTGCACATAGTTTTAATGCAAAAGTGCTTCCCAAACATGTGCGTATTTGGGGAACTACACTGGTAATATACTTTGAGGCATAGCACGATAACAAACTGAGAAGGCTTGAAATGTAGATAAGGTTGGGAGTACTTGGTTTAACCCATAGATGGCAATGTATCTAGAATATAAACCTTAAGGGCCAATGGGAGTATTGCAATATATTCCGAGGTGGCTAATGCACCCAATAAATTATACATTTAATCTAAATTAAATTTCAGGTTGAAAGTTGGAATTGCATATGATTTATATAAAGACATGTTGCCTGTGTATGTAGCTGTTAACGATCACCACAGCACTGGAAGACCACACAGAAAAGGCCTAGAATTCTATTTTTAGTGATGTGATTTTTCTCTGCAGATCAGGCTTGCCAAGCAGCGTGGGCCATCGTACATTTTCTGACTAGACATGCTTCGGTCATGCATAGCACAAGGATTTTTGTTCTAAGAGGTACACTGTTCTTCAGAAGTTGCATAAATGTAGTGGCAGAAACATTTCCTTCAGTCAGAGATGCTTAGATGCGTATATCACCCTACGTGGTAGCTTTGAATATGATGCTGTCCTTGTCCACAGGTGGGGTACTTCTCAAACCCGAGACCAGATTTGGGAACAAATAGCACGTTTTTGATAGTGATTTTAAACATCCCTTCAAGCACAATAAAAACCATAATTACAATCGACCATGTTCAGGACAAGCATTTGCTTTTATGTCGTCAGATTACCACAATTAGGCTCGCCTACAATTTGACTTGGAAGGCCACATCCCTCACCTTTCCACCGCACCCTCGGTGCATTGTGGGCTGAAATAAGATGCCGGCAGAGAGGAGCAAGTGGAAAATGCATGTAGCACGCGGGGAGAGGCTGCTTCCCAGCCAATGGAAGGGGTGGTATCGTGCGGCAGTGCGGTGGGCGGGGGAGGTACTTTAGCTGGGCAGATACCCGCATATTTGCTACCAGCAAATCTTAACGGAGAACAAGACACATCGAATCAGCAAACAAGTAAAGCCAACCTGACGAGGTGATAAAGGTCCAACACCCGTGTGTGTATTAAACATCATCAACTGAAGGTGAGTGGTACTGCTTTTCTTCCAGACCAGCGCATATTGCTAAATCGTTTGACTGGAATCTCGTAGCAAGTTTAGTAGAAAAATACTTTTACTTTATTACTGGTTTATGAGATGGAATTGTGATGGCCATTATTGCAGTCGTAGGAAATAAATGTAACTAGCAAGCTCTCTAGATGAGAACCCTTGTGCATTGACGACGTCTAAGTCTTTTTTTTTTTTACCGTTGTGTGATGTGGCGTGTTCCTAAAACGCAAGCACTTAATTGAACCAAATTCTTTAGAACATTACAGGTGGAACGCTGGTTCTGCGGTAATGCTTTGGCCATTTTGGTGTTCTCTTTAACGTATTATCGCATTCGCATGCCGATTGGGACAGCACTACGGATGTACAATTTGCCGTGAGTTAAAAGTACTCCGAGGAGGAAAAGGGTGTCATTATGCAATTCCGTGAATCGTTTAAAGCTATTCGGGGTGGGCTTCCTCTATTAAGATGGTACACCATTCTGTAAGGATGCTGTAGACAAAATTGTAGGTAGCTGACATGCGTTCGTAATGTTTGTACGCTGTAATCTCGCATTTCAACCGAGTCTCCGCCGGGCAAGGACGCGCCAGGGATGAACCGCTCTCACATTTTTCAACTGGAGAAAATATTACAATGGAGAATAGCCTTTAGTTTGCTTGAACGCGGAAAAAAAAATCAAGGTCGTTAATTGCACGACTGTGATCTCTTCTAATTGTAGCCAGGACCTCCATTTACAATGACTGAGTGACACGCAGCTGAAAGCGTGTGGCCAAGGCACGGGGTCAAGCGGCTTGCACATAGAAAGCCTCTACTTTATTTTAATCAAGTTCGTATGCCATGAGTTCAGCGCTCGAAATGGAGTGCGTGCGTGATGAACCTGGACGGCTTTCCGTAAAGTGAACGAGAAGCTGTGCAAAAGCTGCCAGGAACCGCGTCCCCGTGCAACGTTATGTTCGACGAACGCGTACGCACCTTGCGTTCGACGTTACGAGTTTGGGCTTACTCTAGATTTGTCATGCACTTAAAAACGGAGCGAGTGGCACGCGCCTGGATCCCACGTTTAAACACTATTCGTATCACAATCAATGGAATTTTCGCAACCTCGTATCAAAACTCAGCAGTTCCGAGTGTAGTGGGTTGGGGTGGAAGTGCTTGCAACGTGCATATGCAAAGTTTAATGTATGGTATGAGAAAAGTGTCCTGGCTATTGGCTGCCCGCACTATCAAATGGGAAATGACAAAATGCTTAATGGTATCTGGATTGCTCACGTGACGTACGCACCCAGCAGAGTACTGGCTGTATTTATCTTAGTACAACACACGGAGCGTGTATACGTATATATACGAAATAACTACAATAATTTGATATGCACTTTGATTTCATTACTGGACTAGGCCGTTTTATTAAACGTCTAGTAGTTCTACTCCGTGGCAGCTTACTAACTGGGGCAGTTAAGTTTAACTAAGGGAGGAAGGTCAGGGCATCTTTTAATTCCTGGCGAACAATAAGTGTTGACTCTATTTGCATTGTGTGCATATTCGAAAGCAATGTAAGTAAACATGTCCATTGTGATTAATATGGGGGGAAAGGCGTCCAGTGAGAACTACTTGGTCTTTAGTATTGTGTCACATTTGCGTGAGTGTTGCCTGTAAATGAATAGGTTCTCAGCACACATTTCTATTAAAAGTATATCTATATATAGTTCAGCTAATTTGTACTCTTAAAGTTAACTGAGTTATCTGCTTTTGAAGTGCCCTAAAATCATTGTGTGAATTGAGGCTAATATCTGATAAAGACCATGTTTAGTTTGGTCAAGAAGTCACTGTCATTTTAAATAGATCCTTAGGGCTTTACCAAAGGTAGATATCATTATACCTTTAGTAGTCAAAATTGTATTATTGATAACTTCCCCTCCCTAATCTCCAATTAGTCCAGACCCTGCATCACGTATGTGCTCAATCTGGTCAAATTGCCTTGTAATACATAATTAAATGAGCCACTGCTTTGTGACTGGTCCTTTCAATCACAAAGAGAACATTGTATATAGTATAAATGTGGCTGATTTTGCTCTTTTATTCTGTAATTACAACATCATTTTTTTTTTGCACGGGGCAGAAACTGCCCCCATAGTATGTGCATTTAGTCATTCCGTGAAGAGGTGCTTCGTAAGAGCACCTCTTCATGGAAATTGAAAGAGCCCCATCTCTGGGACCTCTGAATTCAATGTGGAGGTTGTGTTTGTTCAAAGCACCAACTGCATATCTGCACCTTTGGGTCTCCAGTAATTGGAGGACCTGGCGCGCTCTTTAGTAGACTCAAAGCAGCCGCCTGACTTCAAATTGATAACGGTTGCATAACCAGTGTAACAAATGTAGCAGGACCATGCACTGAAAGCTATTAAGGCACAGAGTCATTTTGACTGCTACCTTCTATATTTAAAGGTAAAATGGACCAAGCGAGACAAGTCATTGCTTTGTCATTAAAATTTTTATTTTTTTAACAAAAAATGGGATCGAATTCCATTCCCCTCTGCCATATCATATTATTGAATCATGGAAAATCTGGAGATGTAATGAAAGGGGCAAAATCTGTTCCTGTTTATTAATGATGATGGTAAGGACTTGTCTACCCAGGTTTTTTTATGCAGTTATTTGTCACAAAGGAATGTTTTACAGATTGTGAGAATGATTTTACTGTAAACTTTGTTATGAAACTGGTATTTATCCTATGACATTCTTAGCCCTGCAGCCAAGTCTGGCATTCCATCACAGAATGTGTGATAGTGATAAACTGGGGTCATTCTGACAAACTTCTATTCTGGTGACCAGAGACTTGATATGTGGCACAATTTTAACAATTCAGTCAACCTTTATCTCATGGGTTTTCTCTGGGTTAGGTACTCTGATCCCTGTGGGGCAGGAAGAAAACAAAATATGGGGCCGTATGTACAAAGATTCTAAGAGTAGGAGTGTTGATCTAGGATCAGATTTCCCCTGTCCATATCTTAACCATATCCATTATGAGCTAAAAGGCTAAACTGATCCTAGGTCAGCACTCCTACTCTTAGAATTTTTGTACATGTGACCCCTGGCCTGCTTTTGATTATTTATTATTTATTAATATTATTATTTATTTATTAATTATTACCTCCAGGTTAAAGCCAGGTTCACCAGCACTGACAAGATTCCAATATAGGATATTTTAATTTGGAATTTACGTATAACCAAATGTTGAAATGCACCGTGTTGTTTCCAATGATCTGAAAACAAAACCCAAAAAGCAGCTGACTTTAGCCCAAGTCTCCTATTTGTTTATGATGACAAGTCAAGGGAAATGTTGATCGTGGTAGGAGACTGCCCAAACGAAAGGTAACACATTCTCAGCTTTATTAATTTACCCGTTCTTAGTCAGTCAGTCAATTAACCAATTGTTAATTTTATTTAGTCTCCTTGCCTGCCTGTTTTTCAGACATCATGGCTGACAGGAAGGCTGTGATCAAGAATGCTGACATGTCTGAGGACATGCAGCAGGATGCGGTGGACTGTGCCACGCAGGCCATGGAGAAGTTCAACATCGAGAAGGATATCGCTGCATACATTAAGAAGGTGAAAACCGTGGCCTTTAACTGTATCGGGTTGATATTGTAACGGTAGCAAAACGTTTTGTAACTTTGGGAATATTAAACTGAAAACATCATTTTTGTAGGAGTTTGACAAGAAGTACAATCCCACGTGGCATTGCATTGTGGGAAGGAACTTCGGAAGCTATGTAACGCATGAGACAAAGCACTTCATCTACTTCTACCTGGGGCAAGTGGCCATCCTGCTCTTCAAGTCCGGCTGAGCCCTGACAAAGGCTGGAGATCGACTCCAAACCAGGACTGTAATGCACTAATGGCTGACGCCACACCTCTCCACACACTTACAAAAGTTTAAAAGATGAAACACCATACAAAACTGGCTGTGCGCAAATGCATGGACCGTGTACAATATTTAATGTGTATATGTTGCAGAAAAAAAAAACCGTGCTTTTCTTTAGTTGCTTGGGAATATTGAGCAACCGGGAGATTTTTGTTAAGCTTTTTTTTTTTTTTTTTTTTCTTTTCTTTTGTTGCAGTCAAGTTGTATAAAATGCTTTAACAGTGGCCTTTAAGTGAATAATAAAATATAGTTGTACACAAAATGTAAAACTAATGTGGTCTTACATCTGCTTAAAATGGAACGATGGTTTTGCAGATCCGGGTTAAAAGGCCATTCATTGTTGTACAGTGTTACAGAAATGGTGCCACTAATCTTTCTCCTTCTCTTCCCCTTCGTCTGTGTTTCCAAAGTTGCGTTCCTCTTGAATCGAGCACTTACAGTTGAGGAGAGTAATGGTGTATAAACAGCCTTTTTTTCCTTTGATTTCAAAATGTGAGAACTCATGTATTGGATCACTAGATTAGTATTTAAAACCACTTGGGAGATTGAAGATGTTGGTTAAATTGCTTCATGAATCTTGCCCACTGTGCTTTTTTCTGTGTATGGTAGTTGGGCATGGGTGCCCGTATCTAATTTCTAGAAGAATCTAAAAGTAAATAAACAAATCCCTTTTTGTTTTGATCTGGGAATCCTTTGGCTTCATTATGGGTCCGAGCATCTGTGGTGTGAGCCACACTATTTTTGGTTTTTCTCTTTTGCCATCTCGGATGCTGGTTGTTAAGAAACTAGCTAAATTTAGCAGACTGGTGGGAAGCCATGCCAAACACCTTATCTGCTTGTATGTGGCTTAGCAAGCACTTGGTGCAATGGCAATCGATCAAAAATCCAATATTCTAAAATTCATGAAATCCTTGGTATGACAGAGGTCAAAATTTACATACACTCCCATTACCAACACATTTTGCTATTTGCATAATCTTGTGCTGCCATATTGAATTTGCTGCAGTTTTTAATAATTGGCATATGGGGGAAGATGACCACTTTTCATTTTTTAAACACCAGTTTGCAAGAACATGATATCCATCTATGGAACCTCAGACTCTTTATCTGTTCAGTTTAAACATTGATGTTAATCTTCAATATTTTGCACACAATTTGCAAATCCGTACATTCAATGTCAGATTTGTTTCACAGATAGTGGGCCATATGATATTGCTTTGCCAAATTTGAATGCAATCTGTTGTAAAAATGTAGCTGTCACCATATTTTTCTTTTTACATTTATGAAATTTTCCAAAATGTATGGACCACTGCAGTGATGATACAAAGTTTGCATTCATGATCTTTGGGCAGCTCTTTATCCAATTTATTAATTACTTTTGTTGGTATAATATGACCACTACAGCCAACCATTGTAGGTACAATCGGAAGGTCATAAATCCTGCATTTTCCCTGAATTTAAATGACTCCTCAGGTTTGTATAGGTGAAATGAGTCTTGAGAAATCATGTTCTAATCGGTGACATGGTCACTTCACTAAAATCTTAAATGTAGAGCAGGGGAGGGTGGGTATTGCAATCTAGGTTGCTGAATGGTGTGTTGGTTAGGGAGCTGGGTTTGAAACCTAAAAGAAAGATTGTCTTTTAAAACCTAGGGTAGTACAGTGATCAGTGATACTGTCTCATTTTTTATACATAAATATTGTACCATACTTTATCAAAAATGAGTATTTTAAATGGTTGTGAAGGGTTAAGAGAAGTATCTGCTCAGTGAATACTGTGTTGGTAGGTTACATGGTTTGACCGCCATGTTTACTTATGCTGGGTGAGTTCTTTGCACTTATTAAAAAAAATGTTCTCAAATATCAGTGAATCTGAAAATTGTCTCAAATATTTCCCTTATGACAAGGACCAGTTTCGTAATTTACACTTGTGACATTGGTTATTTTGGTTATCCACAATCAATTTATTTTATGTTTTGTAAAACACTTTTGCAGATGTGAATAAAATGGAGGACTAAACTAATTTATGATTTACTAGGAATATATCATTGTGTACCTTGGTCTAATCTTAATTGCAATTGGTCTCTTTGGTTGTATGCATTTATTTGCTGTGATTGCTTGGACATCAGTTCCGAAGTACTTTTTCTCTGTGGATAATCGCTGCTTGCAGCTATATTTATGTGGAGGTTTCCCTCAGGCATTGTCTGTATTTTGATGGGAGCTCATTCCAGGGTTGTAGTGAAACTTGAATATGAGTCTGAGAAGTGAGTTTATGTAAGCAGTCACAGTATAGTAATTGCATAACAATGGATTGACTATATATCTCTAATGATGCATTGTGGAACGCATGGATTGCATTCAAATTTTAATGTCTGACTGGAAGTGATTGTTCCAAACACTGGGCGTTTGTTCAATGTGAATCTTTCTAATGGTACATGTAAAATCTTCATGTGAGGGGAGATACATTTGAATGCAAAGTGAGCTTCCTTGTGAGCTTGGCTCCATTTGGAATTACAAATTGAACTTTCTTTTTACATATCAGTTCTGTTGGCTTGTATGTTGTCAAAGTAAGTCTTCTAATTCCTTGATTCAGGTGGGGTGAATATGATTTAAATATTTCCTGTGTTAGGAGCCAGACATTTCATCCTTCAACATACTCCGTGTTTAAGCTCTTTGCTAGAGAAAACTTACATTAAGCAATTATAGCAACAGTAACAAATGATCATAAAACACTCAGCAAATAAGCAATATGGCAGTCATAATTATAGAAAAATGTCAAGCTAAATACATTACATTGGCACCTATGCTGGAATTATCTCAATAATCTTGTGGCAAGTTCAGCCAACCAAAGAAACCCCAATGTGAATCATGACTCCATTACCTTTTATTTATTTGTTTGGCACCCTTAGTCAGGGTGACTTGCATTAGCATGTATAAGAATAAGGGCATTAGAATATATAAGTGGAAAACTAAGGACTTTGTGGATGCCTGATGAATGTCCTTTATTTATTTGCGACTGTCATGTTAATTTTACTTGCCAACTGTCTGGAACCTTCTGCTTCCTTGGATGAAGGTCTGTGACTTTGTTAGATTGATGGGAATGTTGAAAAAAGGCAGATAAAGGAACTTCTAAACTTTACCTGGCTGATGTCTAGATAGAGCCATGTGCTTGTCCCACACATTTTCAACAACATTCAATATATTTCTAGGAAATAGCAAATAGGTTAGAAAAATGACCCAGAATAAAGCACAGTGCAACCTTGAGATATGTACAACAAATAAAAAAAGCAGTGAAATAAGTTGCCTCTTTGCTCTTGAAAGTGTTGTCACTGTTGTGCATACTTCATTTGCATTTGTAATTTGATTATATAACCAAAAATAAATTACACATACCTGTTACCTAATTACGTTTCTACCTCATAACTTTACTAGATATGTCATATATATATATACTAGAAGTGTATATATATATATACTAGAAGTATCTTCTCATTGTCAGCAAATAGGACTTTGTGCCAAAAAAGTTTTCTTGAAGTCAATTACATTTTTTGATGCATTACGAAACAGGTGTTCTGATCCCATTGGTTAAGCCATTTTAAAATGTTGAACATACTGTATCTGTCCATTAATCAACGTCAAAATTCAATGTCCATCTAAAATGTCAAGCATCTACTTCTGATTAGTTGAACAATGAAAACACTTCATGAATTGCATAGCACCACCTCACTACTGATGACTATCCTCTACTTCTTCTCACATGTCTCTTGTATTGCTGAACTTCATGGTGAGTATGGTACTTTTCATTCATGACCGTTTAATTTACAGGCATACCATATCTGTATTAATTATGGTCCTCTATAAACATACCAAGTTTGGTGAGGTTTTGAGCATTTCAATGGGTTTTATAGCCATTTTTGCAAAAGTGGCAGCAAAAAACAGTAGGCACCGATGATACTTGGACCCCTAACCAGTAAAAAAAGAGTAGCTTACCAGCACCGACTGCTTGGAACCCTACCCAGTAGAAAAACAATACGTTCACTTTTTTATCCTGGTTTGAGGAAATCTCATCAGCTTGGTCCACATGAAAACATGGGGGAAATTGATGTGACGCATTTTATGTGTAAAGTATGTGGTCGATGAAAGATCCGAAACATATCTGTAGTGAGCATTTCACTACAGATTGTTTTAAACAATACCCAGGATTCATTGGTGATTGTGGGATGGAGACAATCTTGCGGATATTGAAGTCGACAGGTTGTTATTTCTTAACCAAAATAGTTTGGGGGTTTTTCTACTAGCCAGCTACACTGTACTATTTTACACACTGTGGGCAACTAACGTTAGGTGATTAGCCACAGAAACAAAAATGCCACGGCGGGGTATGGATTAGCTTGTCTTAATTCAGTATTATGATTATTCTTAAATCAATACATTCCTGTAAAGTACATTATGCTTTTTATTTTGAGTTTGTTAGCTATAGCTAGCTAATTATTGTCAGAAGTGAAGTAGCTAGCTAGCTTAGCTTGCAACACTAACTCACTGACTGACTTAGGTGACTAACAACAGTATGTAAGGCATACGCTGCCCTGCTGTTGTTGCCCACACGTGGTCATTTTCTGTCTCGTAGTCACTGTCCAAGAGCTCAACATTGGAGTCCTTTTCCCACTCATTCATATTGATAGAATGTTCACAAATGCCTGACTCCTCTATGTCACATCCCGGACGTTCTGTGAAAGCATAAAAATATATAAATGGGCATATTTATGTTGGTTTAAAGTTGATTAAAGTGCCCCTTAACCTGACAGCTCCACCATTAGTTATCTATTCCAATCGCCCTGTATCTGGTCTGGTTAACATTCGGCCAGGCTCACCTGTGCAGTCTGGTTTAAGATGTGAGATGGTCAACCGCGCCGTTAATGCGGTGAAAGGTGATGATTCAGAGGGGGGCTCTGGGCTGGACAGGGGCCCCAAGAGTGTGTGGAGTGTAGGCAGGCAGTGTGGTATAATGGTTAGGGAGCTGGGCTTGTAATGTTAAGGTTGCAGGTTCAATCCCCAGGTGGGACACTGCCGTTGTACCCTTGAGCAAAGTACTTAACCTGAATTGTATAATTATCCAGCTGTATAAATGGATTGTAAAGAAATGTAAACTGTAAGTCGCTCTGGATAAGAGCGTCTGCTAAATGCCTGTAATGTAATGTAATAATGTAATGAGTCTAGATATATCCCCCCCCACCAAGAAATGGTTTATTCCTAAGGGCAACGGGACATTTGGGGGGGACAAAAACTGAATAGGCCTATATTGCAGCATAGTTTTAGGTTTTAGAGAATCCAGGTAGAGTTACTTCCAGTTAGCTTTCCGGTCTGGTCAGATATTGGACATGGCTATTGTTCAATTCCCTGCTTGCACTGCCAATATTTTCTATGACGGAAGTTGTTCATAATGCTGAACAACATTCAAAAACAAAATGTTCTAAGCTAGATAAAGGATATAATTGAAGGTAATAACTGCTTGCTGGATAGTAAGCTGGGCTATTTTAGTATGCAGCTAACGTTAGCACACAGAGCTAGTTAGCTATCTAGCTAGAGGTTTACACGTTAACATGTTGTATTTGCCTAAGTTAACAATAGCAAGTAAGCTAGCTACGTAGCCTACGGTTAAGCACATGCATCCTATTACAGCAAGCTATCTCAGTTTACTGGCAAGCAAGCAAACCCACTGTGCAATTTGCAACATGTGTGTAACTTCTGACTGTGACTTGTATAACCTTATGTATTTAGCTACAAAGTTGTCTGTAACCGCTCAAATTTTCATAATTAAAGAGTAATCTAACCAGAAACATGCTTCTGTCTTTTCCTGTAATGTTACGATCCTTTTGGTGTAATTATGTTGTAGACAGGAAAAAGAAAAGTGTGAACAGAAAAACACCTAACATTATCTGGATTTTGTTTAGAACGGAAATTATGACCCGGAAAATGATATAGGCTGGTTGCACTACACTTGTCATCAATCAGAATCAGAATCAGAATTATTTATTGGCCAAGTACGATGTACAAGGAATTTGCCTTAGTGCAAGGGTGTCAACATACAACCAAAACAATAACAAGAGCTTAGAAAAAAAAAATAAAATAAAAATAGTGTAATAAAAATACAATACAATACAATACAATACAGTACAGTGCTAATACAAATACAAATACAAATATACAAATACAGTACAGATGATGGTTATGTACACAGTTAAGGTGCAAGAGTGTGCAAAAGAGCAGAGTAGAGGTCACAGTTAACGGCACAGTTAAAGTGGGAGTGTGCAAGTGAACAGGGGGGGATAGAGGAAGGGTCTTTGTTTATGAGGATTATGGCTTGGGGAAAGAAGTTGTTCAGGTGGCGTTTAGTCCTAGTCTTTAGGGCTCTCACTCTCGGTCTCCGCTGGGAGGGGAAGCGCTGGAAGAGAGAGTGGCCGGGGTGTGAGGGGTCAGCCATGATTTTCCCTGCTCTCTTCCTCATCCTGGAGGTGTACAGATCTGTGAGGGGGAGCTGGCAGCCAGTGATTTTCTCTGCATACCGTACTATGCGCTGTAGTTTCTGCTTAGAATGGGATGATGCAGAGCCGAACCACACGGAGATGGAGGATGTGATGACTGATTCAATTATGGCTGTGTAGAATTGGACCAGCAGTGCCTGCGACAGCTTGAATTTCTTAAGCTGTCGCAGAAAGTACATGCGCTGCTGGGCCTTCTTGGTTAATGTAGTGATATTCCTGTCCCATTTGAGGTCCTGTTGGATGGTGGTACCTAGGAATTTGTACGACTCTGCTCTGCTCACCGTGGTGCCGTGTATTTCCAAGGGAGGGAGTGGGGTGGGCTTCCTTCTGAAATCAATGACCATCTCCACAGTCTTTTGTGTGTTCAGCTCCAGGTTGTTGGCTCCACACCATGACACCAGCTGGCTTACTTCCTCCCGGTATCTGGACTCATCACCGTCTGAGATGAGACCGATCAGGGTAGTGTCGTCCGCGAACTTAAGAAGTTTAACGGATTCACTGTTGGAAGTACAGTCATTGGTGTAAAGTGAATAGAGTAAGGGAGACAATACACAGCCCTGAGGGGCGCCAGTGCTGAGAAGGAGGGGGTCCGAAGTGAGGTCACCCACCTTGACGCACTGTTTCCTGTTGGTTAAGAAGTCATGGATCCAGTGGCAGAGAGGGAATGGGACATTGAGCAGTGAGAGTTTATCTAAAAGTAGGTCTGGGATGATCGTATTAAAGGCAGAACTGAAATCCACGAACAGGATGCGGGTGTAGGTGTGAGCGCTGTCCAGGTGCTGCAAGATGTGGTGCAGAGCCAAGTTAATGGCATCATCTACAGACCTGTTGGCTCTATATGCAAACTGCTGGGGGTCCTGGAGGGAATCAGTCATGGCTTTGAGGTGATGTAGGATAAGTCTCTCAAAGCACTTCATGATAACAGAGGTTAGGGCAACCGGTCTGTAATCATTCAGGCAGGAGATCTTTTGTTTTTTGGGGACCGGAATGATGATGGAGGTTTTAAAACAGGCAGGCACAGCACACTGGACCAGGGACTGGTTGAAGAGATCAGCGAGGAGAGAGCTGTTCAGTGCCGAGGATGCTGGGAGAGAGCTGTTTCAGCACAGTGCCTGAGTGGTGTCTGGTGAGAGGACTGGGAGGTCAGGGGGCAGGCAGAGTGTCGTGGAGTGGCTATAGCTGGGCCTGGTCTTTTGTTTTCCAAATCTTGAATAAAAGGTGTTAAGCTGGTTTGGAAGTAGGGGGTCGGCAGTAGCTTTTACAGGGCTTTTACAATTTGGTGGGACATAATAATCATTCCCCCAAAAATATGGGTCCCAGGAAATAAAAGAGATTAAAATCAGCATGTAGAAACGCAATTATTAATGCATTTAAAAAAAAGCTAATTAGCAGGCGGGGTCATCCCTATGTTCCCACAGCCCTATGTCCCCCCATTTCTCAAAATTAGGCCCTATGTTCCCCCAGCACTATTAGGGTAGGGTTAGGGTTAGGGAATGGCCATACCTGTGCTGTGGAGATGTAGGCCTGAGGAAACATAGGGCTGGGGAACATAGGGCCTAATTTTGAGAAATGGGGGAACATAGGGCTGTGGGAACATAGACACGCTCCCGGCCAGGCTAGCAGCAGTAGCCTAACGTTAGCATTGCAATTTAATTAACGTTAACGAATTGTCTGGGCACGGTGGTGCAGTGGATAGCGCTGTCGCCTCACAGCAAGAAGGTCTCGGGTTCGAATCCAGGCCGGGGGCCTTTCTGTGCGGAGTTGCATGTTCTCCCGTGTCCGCGTGGGTTTCCTCCGGGTACTCCGGTTTCCTCCCACAGTCCAAAGACATGCACGTTAGGCTAATTGGAGAGTCTAAATTGCCCGTAGGTATGAGTGTGTGAGTGAATGGTGTGTGTGCCCTGCGATGGATTGGCGACCTGTCCAGGGTGTATTCCTGCCTCTCGCCCGGAACGCATGCTGGGATAGGCTCCAGCCCCCCCCGCGACCCTGACCAGGAATAAGCGGCTTAGATAATGGATGGAATTGTCTGGGTAAAAATTCTCTCTGATAACGTCCACATTTTTATTTATCCATCCTTACCGCGTGAAGTAGAATTGAATACAATTCCCAGCCCGGAGTGGATTATTGTGCTTATGCCATGGCTACTGCTCAAATAAATGTATAGGTCTACATACTAGTAACTAAATTCAGTATATTTACTAAACTTGACCTCTGGTGCGTTAAATAGTACCAGTTGTAGAACGTTTCAAAATGGCCAGCCAGAGAGTGAGCTAGCAAGCTAACAAGTTAGCTAGCTAACTAGCCAGATAACTGAACCTACCACATAGGGTTTCCAACTGTCCTGTATTAGCTGGGATCAGTGGCGTAGCGTGGGTTGCCAGCGCCCGGGGCGAGGCACGTAACGGTAATCCGTGAACCGTTAGCACTCCCTGAGTCCCTTTTATTTATTTATTTTATTTAACCTTTATTTAACCAGGCAAGCCATTAAGAACAAGTTCTTATTTACAATGGCGGCCTGGGTACATACCTGGGTACATACACCATTCACTCACACACTCACACATATAGGGCAATGTAGACTCTCATGACCTGGCCAAGAAGGGTCAGGTAAGAATAGCTACTTTGTCATAGTCTAGTAAATAACAAAATAAAAAACAACAACAAATAAACATATAAACAAGTAACAACATATGTACAATTATACACAGAATGTATAAAAGCAGGAATCCACTGATCATATGGGGCACGTATCTAAGTCATGGGAAGCAGTGGAAAGCTGAAATGCGAAGAGAGGGCTGGGAGGTACTACACTACTACTAAACTGTAGAGGGGGGTAGTGTGTGTGTGTGTGTGTGTGTGTGTGTGTGTGTGTGTGTGTGTGAGATCCGGAGCTAATCAGCAGGTACAGCAGTCAACAAAAAATTGATTGAGATTTTGCTTGAAGATGGAAAGTGATGTCAAGGTTGTGAGTTTAAGAGTGCTTTGGCAAGTGTTCCAGTCATTTGCTACTGCAAAGCGGAAGGAGGTGCGGCCGAAGTCAGTTCTGTATCTGGCTGAGCACCAGTTAGGGCAGCGGTCCCCAACCTTTTTTGCACCATGGACCGGTTTCATGCAAGACCATTTTTCCACGGACTGGCTGGGGGGTGCATGGGAAAACATTTTTGCGCCCTCGGAATTTTGCGCCCGGTGCATTAAACTGGTCCGTGGTGCAAAAAAGGTTGGGGACCGCGGCCCTAACTGTGTTTTTTATTCTTCTTCTGAAATTTTGCGCCCCTCGGAATTTTGCGCCCGGTGCAACCGCACCGGTGGCACCCCCCACGCTACGCCTCTGGCTGGGATGTCCCTTTTTTGGGCCAAAATGGGACGTTCCTTGTACTATATAACAAAATACCAGTCAGACATCAAAATAGAATTCCATCATATTGTAACACTGTAAATAAGTTCAGTAGTAATGAATGTTAGCTTAGCCACATTGTATGCTAAGTAAGCTTGGGGGCTGCCATTGTTGTTGTTATGTGTTCTTATGTCATTGGGTGGATTAGTGTTGTAACCGTGACTGTGTTTGTACGTCTAAGAAGCGACCTTGCTTATGCCCTGCCTCTATAAGCTTTGTTGTAGTAAAGCTGGTGGCGCAATCATAGAAAAGCAAACTTTCTTAGGTCTTCCTTCAGCAGTCGCCGATACAATATACATTATGTGTTGATTTACATCCATACACACTTCGCCCTGTGTGCCCTACCATCTGTCCCGGATTTGGATGATAGAAAGTTGGCAAACCTACCTCCTTCATATTCACCCAGAGTCAGAGATGCAGATTTGGAGATTACGATTTGATTCAGGAGTCAGCACAGTTGGGGGGGGAGTCTGTAGTATTTCTGTAGTTATTGGTTTATAAAATGATAAAGTACATAATAATTATCATTCTTTTGATATGCCCATGATGCTGTACTTTATGTATGAACCAATATCAGTTTTTGGGGCAGCTTGGCATAGGCAGGTTCTATCGTTTTTGGGGGATAAGTGTTCTTTCTTTACATGTACAATATGTATATGTTTTATCCATAGTTCTAGTCTTTTCATAGTTCATAGTTCTGTGCCGACAAAGGCAGCTTCTGTGTGTGGCTGAGCCAGTGAGAGCCAAAATGATGTAGTACTGCTAAATAGCCATGAGATGGAGCTGCCAAAGTCTAACCGCATAGGCCACGCTGAATCAGCACACTGACTAGGCTAGACAAGAGGCTTGCAGAAGCACAGACAGCACTCTGATCGCGGTATATTATCAGTGTCATCAATACGCCAGGGGGCCCGTTGTCATATCTTTTAATGGGCCCAGGTTTCCTGGCAGCGCCGCTGGCACATGGCTGGTAAGCGAGATTAGGGAAAGACGTGCCATGCTCTGATTGATTATAGCATTACCATGAATAAATCTCAGACAGAAAGTTGTCATGTTTGAGGAAGTTCCTTTATTAAAGAGCAAGGTGTTGACAATGTTCTGATGTGCTGGTCTCTATCCATCATCATATCCTTTGTTTTTCGCCCTCAAATCGGCATCATCTGTGAATGGTTTCGTTTTTGATTACTATTAATTTGCAAGATCACATTATTTCACATTGACATAAAAATGTATATTTAGTGCTTTGTTAGTTTTAGCGAGTTAGCCTTTCTAAATTTTTTTCCTTGCTTAGTTAGCTCATAACTAGCTTACTTGTCTTCATGTAGGCATAATCTGATTACTTACCTTAGCAGACCTGCGAATGTAAAAATGTTACGTTAAAAATACTTACCTGCAGGTGTATATTTCCTTCCTTTGGACTTGCATAGGAATTGGTATAGTTCTTGAACCATGTGTTTATTGCTATATTTTGTGGGGTTTTTAAGTTTTTTGTTGCAGTTTCACTTTCCTACATTAAACCTGACAGATATATGCCCCACTTGCTCTCTAGTGGTCTATTTATGGGAGACAGTTTAGCTGACTGAGCTCACTCAGGATGCTCAGCGATGACAGTGCAATTGTAGGCTATTTAGTTTGGTATTTCGTGGGTTACTATAGTTCGGTGACCCTGACGTGCAAAAACACCAAACAAAAGTACAAACACAAATCGGAAAAGACAACAAAATTAAGACAAACATGAAGAAAAACACACAAAAATGCGATGTGGTCTCTGCCTCCATGAGGAATTGAATATTCTTTCCACATAAGCCGCAAAGAGCACTGTCAGCTCCCAACTCAATGCCGGCCACAGAAGGGGAAATACATCGTCATCTGAGGAATACTTGGAGCTAGCTAGCCAGTTATCTAATAATATAAGTTAGCATAATGGGCGAGCAATGATAGTCTAATAATAATAATTATGTTAGAGGCTTTATTTCCATCAGGCTTTTGCACTCTTCTGATGTTGATGTGTAGTGTTTTTTTCTTTTATTAATGTTTTTGTGTTTTACGAAAACCACAAGTATTGAACTAACTACATTTACACAACTACTGAGCACAGTGACAAAATATCCATGTCCTGTTCAGAACAATGGACAGCCCACGACAAAGTATGTGACTCAGGACAACTCCACTGTAAACTAATTGAGGCAGAAGTTTGATATTCGATATGCTATCTATCTACCTATCTAGGTAATTGACTTGCTATATGATTAACCTAGCTAGCAAGCTCATTTATAAGCTATCAAACATCTTAATTTATAGCAGTTATGAGTTGTTCCTCCATTTTTAAATTGTGTGCGGATTTGATCCTCCTCCCTTTGGTTTTCGTTTGGCTGAATGTCACCTCAAAGCGCGTTAGGCGGGCTCAAACTAGACTCGATTTAAACTTTTTTTTGACGTAAACCCAAGCTTCAAAACGCAAGCCAACGCCAGGACTAATGTAAATAACGCAAATAATGTCTATAACATCTCCTATAACACGCTACATGGCTTAGCTAGCTACTATGTTAGTTATCGGTAGCTAGCTATCTACTAACGCACCGCCATCTGAGTTGAACATCAATAATGTGAAATAAAGTAAGGTAAATCCAAGTATCGCATATTCTAACTGCTGGTTTGGTAGGTTATGGCAAATGGCAGTTATACACACACAGGAGACACGTCAACTGCATTAAATGATTCCGATGCTGTTAGCGCAAGTTTTCCCATGGAAGTCACCAGAGCAGTTTCGACCAAATGATGAGGCAGTTCTCCTCAACGCAGTGACAGTTCTGCTGAGTCAAGGTAGTTTAGACATAAGCGAATGAGACGTAATACAACAAAAAGGAAAATATAAGCTTGTTCTAGGAGATGTTATGGACAAGAGATGTAATAGACATTTTTTTGGTTAATTACATTATATGTATATGGAAAAAATAGAATTAATGCTAAAGAAAGTGTCTTCTCCTTGAATGGTCCAATATACCATAGATATAAATACTATATTTAAATATATAAACACTATATTCATATCTATGTACACACGCACCCGTGAAACTGAGGTTGTGCGGAAGAGGAAGGATACCTCGTCTCCCTGCTCTGACCCAGGATGTGGATTTGTGTTTCCATAGCAAAAGCAATCGTGTCTGTGAAAGATGGCCGCCGAAGCAGCGTTTTCTGCTGCTGGAAGCTCTGCGTTACAGTCCTTTCACGGCCCTGAGTTTCTGCTGGTGAACAGTCCTGGAGACAGCACCTCAAACGCAACAAACCCGGTCGAGTTGGTGTTGGGGTCGATAAACAATGCCAGCGTGCAGTTCAGCCGCTGTTACTCTAAACTGTGTTCTTTGAGGCCCTCGGAGAGTGCGAGCTTTAAAACCGAGATAAACCTCTTGTTTGACCAATTAATCTCCGAAAACTATGACAACAGCTACTCCACCAATTACAACATTAGACCAGAGGTGGGTCAAACTGTCTCGAAGCACCGTGTAAATTATGTGGTAACTAAATCCGTAGTTTGGCTACCATGCTGGTTAGCTAGCTAACTGATGTTAGCATACAGTGATTTAGCTAAGGTTAGCCACACTAGTAAGCTAACTGGCTAATTCAGCTTGGTGACAATTTGGTTAATTAGCTAGCCGTAACTTGTCATATAGCTCGCTAAACTACAGTCATTGGTTGCATTGGCAAACCTGAACAAATGTGGATAGGTAGCTACTAGCCACGGGAATTTGCTAGTTGGCTGTTGTTAGAATCAGTCAGTCAGTCAGCTAGTTTGCTAATTTAGCAATCCAACCATTGCCCTGCAGACAATAATTTTGCTGCTCCATACAGCCTATACTGTTAGTGTTGAGTGTTTATTGTGACGCTGCTGTCAATGTTTCAGGATGTGTGCGCATTGCTTGTCCAAGCCAGCAGACTGGTCCACATCAGTCAAGAACATCTGGTCATCAAACTTTGCCAACTTATCCATCACCTCCTTAACCGGCTGCAGGTAAAGTGTGGGTGTGCATTCTTAGCAGAATTAATCTCAATTATTTAAAACCTTCAGGTATCTCCTGTTTCAAGTGTTTCATCTGTTTTGATTTTGACACAGATGAAAGTGACAAGTGGTAGTAGTGTAATGGTTAGGAACTGGGCTTGTAACGTTAAGGTTGCAGGTTCAATCCCCAGGTGGGACACTGCCGTTGTACCCTTGAGCAAGGTACTTAACCTGAATTGCTTCAGTTAATATCCAGCTGTATAAGTGGATTGTAAAGAAATGTAAACTGTAAGTCGCTCTGGATAAGAGCATCTGCTAAATGCCTGTAATGTAATGTAATGACACATAGTGTAATAACGTTATACTTCCATGTCACCTAAGTGATAGGTGTGCACGTGTCCACTTTATTATGGAATTTAATACAATACAATATTTGTGTCAGGTTGTTGAATCCGACCCAGGCTAACTCCAGGTGTGGTTCAGATTTGGACATATCCGATACATATGCGATTACTTTACATTTGCAATTCAATCTTTGAATGTGACAAGTATTGGATTTGGCAAGAAATTGGATATGTCGCATAAAAAGTCAAGTGTGGGCCGAAATTGTGTATTTGTATTTTAAACCTGACACTCAAATGGAGATAGGTCAGCAGGACAGTAGTGTCTATGTGTTGATTTAGGCCATTGGTCTATGTGTTGATTTGCAACATAAAAAGAGGAGGCCATTGGTTTTGCAGATGGGATGTTATTGCTGTATTCCTGCAGCCCCTGATTGCCATGTATTTGCAACATGGAAAGAGAGCTGCTAAATGCTTAAAA
Organism: Aldrovandia affinis; assembly: GCA_029706075.1. Lineage (NCBI taxonomy): Eukaryota > Metazoa > Chordata > Actinopteri > Notacanthiformes > Halosauridae > Aldrovandia > Aldrovandia affinis. The sequence continues at coordinate 1,162,058 of JAINUG010000232.1, forward strand.
GTAAATGGTTCAATTCAAGAATGTTTTTAATTAAAGGAACCTAATAAATAGGGGAAAAACGAACAAGTAGCGTAGCCAGACTGCAGGTCGCCCTCTGAATGGAGAGAGAGAGAGCATCAGCCAGAGGGCCTCCTAAGTAGACCCCCTCCAGGTGACACCAATTTCCTATTAGGAAAACAATTATAATTAAGGCAACACCACAAGCGGCCACAAGGGGTAGGGGCCATAACAGTGGGTGTTAAGAGAGTTGTGTTGTGTGCCGGCAGGTGATTGTAGATGAACAGAGTCTGGACTTCCTGGGGTCATACTCGGTTCGGGCTCTGCGTACCTGCAGCTCCTGGACCCATGCTGAGATCTTACAGGCACTGGCAGCTCTGGTGTATGCCAACGGTCCCAAATGCCAGAAGGTAATAATGAATGGGCACGCACATGTATTTGTTTTTTGTGCATGCCTATGTGTGGTATATTCACTTACTGTGGATACATCATTCCTCTTTTCAAACTCCTCAGCTCCTTCCAGACTTGCTGGGCCATGGAGGAGTTCTGTTGCTGTACATCAGCCCCAGCCAGCCTGATGTGGAGCTGCGCCGTGCTGCTGTGCACTGCATGGCCAACCTGTGCCTTGGGTGAGGCCAATGTCCATGTACTTGAGGTGGCCAAGGATTATTTGACAAGTTAATAGAGTACTTTGGACTGAACTTTGGATTTTGGGCATTGAAATACACATTGGTTATCATTGGCCATTCTGAACATTTCCCTCAAAATTGAAGGATTGATTGAACTGAACTTGAATCAACTGATTGATTGACTGAACTTGTACAGAATGTCCAGACCCAGCACTGAATAAACAACTGTACTTTATACATTATACATGTTTTTTAAAGTTTTTTTTTTTTTTTTTAAGAATTTGTTTCTGATTTTCTCCTAATTTGGTAGTCAATTACACCCGCTATTTTCAAGTCAATCCCCCCTTGTAATGTGAGTTCACTGCCGTAGCCCTGTAACCGGTAGTGACGAAGGCGAAGTATCGTCTACTCCGAGATGGCACTCGCCAGGCCGTCGACCGTAACCCGGTACTCCAGAGCCACTCCTGTGCACAGCGAATATCCTGTCGGCTTTCCTTCCCCCTCCCTGGGGCGGACAGCCCCCGGCCAGAACTGACTCTGGCGCGACGGGGAATCGAACCCCGGTCCTACATAAAACATTGTTGCTCATCATTGGTCCCACTCACATCTGCCCATAATTGTGCACTGTGGCGGTCCAATCAGATTCACGCTGATGCACACTGTCTCAGATTAAAGGGTTAGCTCTTGATAGGTCATGCATTCCTGTAATGTTCATAGTTCCTCGCTTGGCTTGGTGTGTCAGGACCATTCAAGGTGGATTAATTACCTTGGGAAAACCAGTGCTCCATCTTATGCCGTGGTACCATGTGATCTGTTGTCAGGATTCCTGGCCAACCGTACCTGGAGGAGCCCTACAGAAGTGTCTGCTTCAGAACATTCCTGGAGACGATGCGCTCTCCCAAGCCCTCCAGTGTAGATGACATCATCTTCTGCACGGTCAGTGATGTGGCCGCATGTTCCTGGCCCTGTCTTTTTCCATCCGGTGTCCAGTAGATTTGCTTTGTGGCAATATTTTCCAGAAGCCACCCAGTAGCTACCAGAAGCTAGCAGTTGTCGATGACCTAAAACCAGTTTGATTCATCTCAGCGTTTTGTCTGAAAATCCACTGTCAATCCACAGGAGATTGGCAGAGATTCTGACTGTCCTGTTTCTCTCCCAGTTGTTACAGAATGCACTAAAGGGGATGCAGTACTTCCTGAGTGGCGGGAAGGGGAAAATTGATGCCGATGAACAGCTGGGCTCCCTATTGGCTGTGCTGAAGGTACCCATACTGCAACTCCAAACCTTCAGGGCTGTAGGGGTTTCTAGTTTTCATTTAGTTGATTAATTTAGGGTCCAAGCACCAGAGGTGATGGAGTCCCTACTGGTTTTGTACTGGTTTTAATTAATTAATGACATTTTATTTTGCAAAATGGCTGTAAAATCAATAGGGGTGCTCAAAAACCCACCAAACTAAGCATGTTTGTAGAGAACTATATCCTGGACATGCCCTGACAATTAGCCAAATGGTGTTTGGTTCTATTGCTAAAGAGCTGTGCCAGTAAACGCCACGAGGCTGTGGGTTTGAACCTGTCCACTGCACACTGAATTGTAGCCATTTCTTAAATCTAACACAGTTCCATCAGAAACTCACGAGTTGTCATTCTGAGTTATAAACATTCGCTTAACATCAACACACAAAATCCGTTTTGGTTTAGACTGTTGTTTATTTGCAATTCATGCTTTGAAATCTGCTTCTCAAGACCTGAGCACTGGATGCCCTCAAAAGCTCACCCGTGCGATGGCACAGCCAATTAGGCTTCTGCTTTCAGACGCAAGAAGTAATCTGTTTGAATCGCGGAAATGCGCATTTCGTATAAATATTTCAAATGTTGTGCTAAACCATTTAGCGTTTTGTAACTTCTTAAAAACATGTCCACGATATTTTTTTATGCACACGTTTCTTCCCATTGGGGCACTTTGCTGGTGCTTATCCCCGATTGCAGTTATATTTTAACTTGAACTCATGAACTTAATCTGAAATAAGTTGCCATAATAGCCATAATACTAACCTGCTGATTGAAAGCTCACCTGAAAATGTCAAAGAACCAAGCCATTGGACCGGAGTTTGAAGTTCCTGCTACAGATATTTGCCTTTGATGGGCCAGAGGATGGGCTCCGACAGCTCTGTCCATTACTTTGATTAATCAATCAATCAATCAATCAATCAATCTTTATTTTTGTATAGCGCCATTTACAAACAGGTTGTCACACAGCGCTTCACAATTGGCATTTTCCAGAGGGAATCAAAAAACCAGAAAACCATTGGAGCCAATGTGGGAGACTGGAAAATTATTCCCTGACCCCTTAAAAGGCGGTCGAGATGAACTCCTGGAAAATGGTGGGATACAGAGAAAAACAACACAAATAGTCCTTGAGGCTCATGTGGCTTAACAGACCACCGGAAGGGCATTCTAAGTGTAGGGGTGGGGTGGACCTCATCCCTCCAGATACCAGGGCAGGGCAGGGGATGGAACCAGCAGCTAGGGTCTGGGCCAGCGGCATCCGGCTAACACATGGCAGGGGTTGGGGGTTGACTCTGGAATTCTGGGTAAACTGAATGTTGATATGCTGTTCACATATTCATTATTTTAGTAGAAGTGGTGTTACTGAAAACTGAAAAAAAAAATATTTCCTAAACTTTGACTGAAACATAATATTACAATAACCTTTGCTTCAACGAAGCCTGTCGCCATACGATTCTATTTGTGGACGTTCTTTGTCCAGAATCAGACAACACCTTTCTGATCTGACCAGAGTACTTGATCGGTGCCATTTTGTCTTCTGGTAGAAATACATGTTCTTTGGGTTGCCGGGGATCAATTTGGAGATGCCTGCAGTTCTGTACCCCGCCCCACTCCCCCAGTACGAGGGCATCGTGACCACCAAGCCGGAGACGCCACGGGACCCCCCAGCCCAGAACAGGCTGCCAGCGGTACGTGTTCACTTCTCAGATTGAAGGGTGATTTCAGAGCGCTGGACGTTAGTTTGGATGCATCTTTTTAGGGGTGCCAGATATCAGCAGGAGTTGTGTCAATGTCGAATTTCTACTTCTTTCCCCAGAATACATTTACATTTGACATTTTAGGCATTTAGCAGACGCTCTTTTATCCAGAGCGAGTTACACAGTTTACATTTCTTTACATACAATCCATTTATACAGCTGGATATTTTACTGAAGCAATTCAGCTTAAGGGTACAACGGCAGTGCCCCACCTGGGAATTGAACCTGCAACCTCTGAGTTACAAGCCCAGCTCCCTAACCATTACACTACACTGCCAGCCCTGTACTCCCAAAGATTGAATGGTCGCGTGTCCTGCAGAATAAGAAGCGCAAGTCACGCGGGCGAAGCAAGAAGGCGAAGGCGGACGCGCGGCGGGACGAGGATGGCGAGGAGGAGGGGAGAGAGGCGGAGACTGCGCTGGGGCTGAATCCGGTGAAGGGAGGCGGAGGAGACTCCCATAGCCACTGGTCACAGACCCCCGCCTCTTCTGGGTACTCCTTGCCTCCAGGACACCCCTTCCCCTCTCTCTACCCCTCCTGGAAGAAGAGCAGCTCGGACTCTGAATTCTCCGATCCCGAGGGAGGACTGCAGAGCAAGCTCAGGTACTGCGAGAGCTCGGGGCCGTATGCAGAAAGATTCTGCTGAGTGCTGATCTAGGATCAGTCCAGCCTTTTGGCTCATAATGGATATGGTTAGGATATGGACAGGGGAAACCTGATCCTGGATCAGCACTCCTGCTCTTAGAATCTTTGTACGTACGGCCCCTAATCTACAGCGATGACCGTCATCAAGCCAGCTGCTGACTGTGCACCTCCTGTTTTTCATGACCACACCAGTGTCATTTGATGTTACCCAAAGCTTTGTGCAGCCTTAAGCCCATAACCATAACCTCAGCAGTATAACTAATTATCAACGTGTTGTAGAACTGACATCGATTGTATTGCTTCCCAAGTTTAACATGTTATGTATGTACTCTTGGTCATTGTTACTGAAAAAGGTAATCTGGCATTCCTGATGTTCACAAAGAGAAAGAAACCACATGTGTATTGAGAATGCTTGGCTAGATGTTGTGTGTTGTGTACATACCCTGTGTTACAGTTATGGTATGCAGCTGCCTGCAATGATGTCTATCGCTGTATTACTGCACTGATCTCATGCGCGAACAATGATTGACCATACCATGTATTAATGCGCATATTGTAGGTCGCTCTGGATAAGAGCGTCTGCAAAATGCCTAAAATGTAAATGTAAATGTAATGCTCTCTGTTGGCATCGATGCATTGGGTTTAGGATTGGGATAGCTGACCCTGTTAGGTTTCCTGTAGGCTATACCAGGCACGCGTGAGGCAGGGGGCCCTGCACTGTTTCCTGTCGGTGGTGAAGTGCGTGGAGAAGAGGATGCTGTACGGCTACTGGTCCTCCTTCGTCCCCGACGCACCCGGCATCGGCGGCCCGCCACCCCTCACCCTGCTCACCATCGTTCTTAAGGACTCCTCTCCCAAGGTCAGTACTACAGTGTCATTCTCTACTGAGGTCAGTACTACAGTATCATCCTCTCCCAAGGTCAGTACTACAGTATCATCCTCTACTGAGGTCAGTACTACAGTATCATTACATTTACATTTTAGGCATTTAGCAGATGCTCTTATCCAGAGCGACTTACACAGTTTACATTTCTTTACATACAATCCATTTATACAGCTGGATATTTTACTGAAGCAATTCAGGTTAAGTACCTTGCTCAAGGGTACAACAGTAGTGCCCCACCTGGGAATTGAACCTGCAACCTCTTAGTTACAAGCCCAGCTCCCTAACCATTACACTACACTGCCAGCCAGTATCATTCTCTTCTAAGGTCAGTGCTACAGTGTAATCCTCTCCCTAGGTAAGTGCAGGGGCCATTCTGAAACTTGTCTCCACTGTACTCCATTGTGTTCGCAGTATTGTAAATAATGGGTCCTCCAGGATCAAATACAATTTTATTTTTTATTTTATTTTATTTTCTCAATTTGTTTTCTGATTTCATCCTGTTTTTCTCCCAATTTGGTAGCCAATTACACCTGCTATTTTCAGGACAATCCCTCCCTCGTAGTTCGCTGCCATAGCCCTGTGACCGGTAGTGACAAAGGCGAAGTATCGTCTCTTCCGAGACGGCACTCGTTGTGTTGTCGACCGTAACTCCGGCACCCCAGAGCCACTCCTGTGCGCAGCGAACATCTTGTCCGGCTTCCCTCCCTGGCCACAGCCAATTGCCACTCCCGGCCAGAGCCGGCTCTGGCACGGCCGGGGAATCGAACCCCAGTCGCCATGGCCAGCGTCAGACATTGAAACCACTAGACCACGTGAAAGAGAGCCTTTGTTGTCTGTATTGCATTTTGTTGGCGTATGATAACCTGAGCCGTGGATGTCCTACTTGTGTCTTCCCACATATGTTTGCTATGTTTAGTATGTACCGCAGCTGTTAGTTAGAGTATGTACCACGGCCTTAGTCCTCTGCGTCTGACTCTGCCCCTCTGCCTGGCCAGGTGCGCGCAGGGGCCCTGCAGGCGCTGTCCGCCCTGCTGGAGGGCTCTCGGCAGTTCCTGTCGGCGGCGGAGGACACGGGCGCCCCGCGGCAAGCCTTCACGCCCTTCTCTGCCACGCTGGCGGCCAGTCTGAGAGAGCTGCACCGGGGCCTGCTGCTGGCACTGCTGGCGGAGTCCTCCTCACAGACCCTCACACAGGTCATCAAGGTACTGACCCACACACTCGCACTCACACAGTCACATTCACTCACACACATTCACACACACACACACATTCACACACGCACATTCACACATTCACACACTCACTCACACACATTCACACACTCACTCATCACTCACTCACTCTCTCACACTCACACACGCACGCACACACGCACGCACACACACACACACACACTCACACACTCTCACACTCACACTCACGCACGTGCATGCACTCACACACTCACACACTCACACACACACACACACACACACACTTTCTTACACCCATTATATAACTGATGTTCCACCACCAGAGTTCAGCAGACTTGATAATGACGATGGTGGTGATTACTAGTACAGTACAGAAATATGCTGTGACGTCACCCGCTGTTCCGGTTCTGTGCTGTGTTTGTGAGCGGTGCTTTGTGTTGCAGTGCCTGGCCCATCTCGTGTCCAATGTGCCATACAGCCGCCTCCGGCCTGGCCTGCTGAGCCCCCTGTGGAAGCAGATCAGACCCTACGTCCGTCACAGAGGTGAGGGCCCCCTCACCCCCGCGGTAAACGCAGCGCCCACCCCTGATCTCAATGTTTATTCAGTTTTCATTTCCTAACATAATATCATAAATATGGAAGCCGAGTGACATGAGCAGGAAGGATGTCCCCGCTTCACAAACGAGTATTTGATCAGACTCCAAACCTGGCCTTGCTGATCTCAGATCAGCTTGCATGATCTCAGGAAAGATCAGCGAGTATTTGATCAGACCCCAAACTTGGCCTTGCTGATCTCAGATCAGCGTATAGCACACGGATCCCAGTGTTCTCCAGTATAAAGGCACTTACATTTTACATTTACATTTTAGGCATTATCCAGAATGACTTACAGTTTTACATTTCTTTTAAATACAATCCATTTATACAGCTGGATATTTTACTGAAGTAATTCAGGTTAAGTACCTTTAGCTCAAGGGTACAACAGCAGCGCCCCACCTGGGAATTGAACCAGTAACCTCTGAGTTACAAGCCCAGCTCCCTAACCATTATACTACTCGACGTATCAGCAAAATCTGTCATTCGCTATCCTTACTCGGGGGGGAAACGGTCACCTGGCCAGAGATCGGGGGGAGGGGAGGATAACGAGAAGGGTGGGGGCAGAGAGCAGCGCATCACCCCTTTTTTCTCCTCTTCCGTCTCTTCCCCAAACCCCGCCCCCCGCTGAGCAGACGTGAACGTGCGCGTCTCCAGCCTCACCCTGCTGGGCGCCGTGCTCTCCGCCCAGGCGCCCCTCCCCGAGGTCCTGCTCCTCCTGCGGCAGCCCGCCGCCTCCGGGGGCGCGGGGAGCGGGGGCGGCAGCGAGGGGGCCACGCCCCAGGAGCCGCTCAGCTGGAGGATCCGCCCGGCAGGGACGAGGGCCCGCCGGAGGGGTACGCCGCGGGCCCGCCGGGAGAGCCCTGTTGGCTGCTGCAGCTGTGCGTGTCGCTGGTCACGCAGCCCCGCGAGGAGCCCTACTCCGACAGCGACAAGGGCACCGCCTCCTCCTCCTCCGGCTCGCTGGAGCCTTCCCCGGTCCGCCTGGAATCCCTGCAGGTAAGAGAACGGGGGGAGGGAGACGAGCACGAGGCAGGGGTCAAACACAAATGCCGAACAGCCGTTCATGAAACTCGGCCGTGCTCTCAAGAGCCTTCCCCGGTCCGGCTGGAAGCCCTGCAGGTAAGAGAACGGGGGAGGGAGACAGGCACAAAGGCAGGGGTCAGGCAGCCGTTCATGAAAAGGCCGAACGGTCGTTGTTGAAGAGCCGGCCGTGCTCCCGTGGTTTGCCAGTCACGCAGCGATCGTCTGTCTGTCCTCAGGTGCTGGCTCACCTGGTGAAGGGCTACTTCTCGCTGGCGCAGGTGTCCCTGCTGGAGCTGGGGGAGGTCAGCGCTCGCTGCCTCGGGGAGCCCGACCCCTCGGTCCAGCTGCACGGGGCCAAGGTGAGGGCTGCCCTGGCGCGTCCGCACACACACACACACACACACACACACACACACACACACACACACACACACACACACACACACACACACACACACACACACACACACAACCTCTCAGTCCAGCTGCACGGGGCCAAGGTGAGGCTGCCCTGGCACGTCCACACATTCCTCACACACGGGCGCACACACATGCACACACACACGCACACACATACACGCACACGCACACTACTCGTGCACACAGACACACACTCTCTCTCACACACACACACACACACACACACACACACACACACACACACGCTCACACACACACGTGCACACAGACACACATATAACCTCACAGTTAAAGCCTCGCTCTTTGCCCACGTTACCACACACTCTGGCCTTACTCAACGGTACAACGGCAGTGTCCCACCTGGGGATTGAACCTGCAACCTTAATGTTACAAGCCCAGTTCCCTAACCATTACACCACACTGCCTGCCCTGTTTTTGCGCTGGTGACCGAGCCTGGCCTTGTGTCTGTGTCCTCAGCTCCTGGAGGAGCTGGGCTCTGGCATCATCCAGCAGCACAGAGCCGACTCCAGCGTGCCACACAGCTCCAGGGTGCCCCTGGGCCAGGTGAGTCGCCGCCCCCTCTCCGCTGCGGTCCCTCCCCAGGGCCACGGGGCACAGCCTCCCATTCCCCCTCTTACTCTGCAGCAGCACAGCGGTTACACTGAAGCATTGGGTGCTTTTTTTAAAATTAGTTTATCTTTATATTAATTAATTTATTAATTGTTTATTGTGGTTCTGTGTGGCTCAGTTGGTAGAGCACGGCGTTGGCAACGCTTAGGTTGTGGGTTTGATTCCCACTGGGGCCACATATACTGAAAAATGTACGCATTCACTACTGTAAGTCACTTTGGATAAAAGCATCTGCTAAATGGCATATATTATATTATATATATATATATATTATATTATTTATTAGACCCATGTGTTGTTGTTTTTGTTTTGTTTTTGAGTTTTGACATTATTAAGCTGTCACATCTTGTGATGTTTTGAGTACTGTAGGTATATGTGACAGGCGGTGCTGATGTGTGGGGTCAGTGCTGACTGTCTGTACTGTAGGTATATGTGGCCGGCAGGGTGATGTGATGTGATGTGATGTGTGGGGTCAGGTGTGACTCTGTACTGTAGGTATATATGACAGGCGGTGCTGATGTGCGGGGTCAGTGCTGAGTGTCTGACGTGGGGCTGAGTGTGTGGGTGCTGATTTGGGCCGGTCTCTGGTGCAGGTGGTGCAGTTCTGGGCGGATGTGCTGAGTGGGCCCCTGACCAGCGCGCTGCAGAGCGAGCAGCACCCCACCCTACAGACCAGCGCCTGTGACACCCTCTCCTCCATCCTGCCCCAGGCCTTCAGCCAGCTGCCGGTCAGAGACCACACACACACACACACACACATACATACACATACACACACACACACACGCACTTATGCACACTCACACTCACACACACACACACACACACACACACACACCCACCCACTTACTCACTCACACTAACACACATACATACTCACCCACACACACACACACCCACCCACTTACTCACACACACTCACACACATACACGCACACATGTGCACACACCACACATACAGGCGCAAATACGCGCATGCTTTCACACCACTTAATTGACTTCAATAATTCTCTCTCTCTCTCTCTATGTGATGTTTTGGTGACTGTGTGTGTGTGTGTGTGTGTGTGGGTGCAGGACAGGAGCCAGGTGCTGTGTCTGACCGTACTCCTGGGTCTGACGTTCAGTGAGAACTCTCTGGTGAAGGCAGCAGCGGTGAGAGCTCTGGGGGTCTACATCCTGTTCCCCTGCCTCCGAGAGGTACGGCCACGCTTTAACCACATTAACACACATGTGCACTGTGTTGTGGAGATACATTTATGACTTCAAAGTGACACAGAAATTGGTTCATTATCATCCATTTTAAAAGAGTTTAGTCCTTTGATTCCCTGGATGCTCAGTGCCCTGGCCTTGTCTCTCTCTCCTTTGGTCATTCTCTCTCTCTCTCTGTCTCTCTGTCTCTCTTTCTCTTTCTCTCTCTGTCTCTGTCTCTGTCTCTGTCTCTGTCTCTGTCTCTGTCTCTGTCTCTGTCTCTCTCTCTCTGTCTCTGTCTCTGTCTCTGTCTCTCTCTCTGTGCAGGATGTTATGTTTGTGGCAGACACAGCCAATGCCATCCTGACCGCCCTGGATGACCGCTCGCCCAATGTGCGCGCCAAGGCAGCCTGGTCCCTGGGCAACCTGACAGACACGCTCATCGTCAACAAGTTAGTTCCTGCATGCATGTGTGCCCCTCTATCCGGCTGTCTCTCTGTCTACCTGTCACGCTGGTGTTATCTAAATGTATACTTGCATGGAACCAGAGGCTTTGTAGCTCTTTAGGCCAAAGATTCCTTGCCATCTCCACCCAGGAGTTGGCAGTTTTTATGGTGTCTTTATAATCGCTGTGAAAAGTTATAAATATGAGGCTACCTCCTCACCCGCTCCGCTAATAACTCCTCAAAGCCGTTGCCAGAACATCAAAACATAAACAGTCATCTGTGTCTCCATGGCAATGGACCTTACCTCGTCATGCCAGCCACTCCGATTACGTGACATTTTATGACGGCGTCTGCGACCTTTCATTTTTCTTGAGGTACGCGACACCCTCCGCGACACCTTAATTGGCTCATGCATGCCCTGGACTGCCAATCCTTACATGCGTACATGCATGCATGCACGCGTGCTCTGGTTAAATGCATGGATGCGATGCCTTGGATCGCTGGCTCGTGCCGCGTGCAGGTGGATGCTGAAGTGATCTCCTGACCGTGTCGCCGTCTCCGCTCATCTCCCGCCCCCGCTCTGTGCACAGGGAGGCTCTGGGCCAGGACTTCCAGGTGGAGTTCTCCGACCTCCTGCTGCTGAAGATGCTGCGGTCCGCGACCCAAGCCTCCAGCGACAAGGACAGGGTGAGTCAGAAGCAGAGTCACCCGTGGGAGCCCTGGCCTCGTGTGTGTGTGTGTGTGTGTGGCGGGCTGTGTGAGCAGAACTCCTCCACTACCTTCTGCGGCTCCTCACTTATTTGCCGTGTGTGTGTGTAGGTCAATACTTCTTACTTCATTTATACATGTAAGTTTTCTTCACAAGCCACCACTGTGCCACTTGGCACCCTCCTCCCGTATCCTTGCCTGTGGGCCAGTGACTGTTTACCACACCACAGGTCATACAGAACAACAGGAAACCTAGTGCTGATCAGAGGAGCAGCATATCGCATAAGTTAGGTAGCTAGCTAACGTCCTAATAACATTGAAATGGGTAGCTAGCTGGCTAGCTAGCTAGCTAATGTATAATAATGCATAGGTAGCTAGTGACGTTGACTACACCCTGTGGCTGGCTGGCACATTGTTGGGAGGAACTAATTTAGTGGTTACCCCTGGACCTCTGACTGACTGGAACCCACCCTACCCCTGGTGGAATAAGGCCATTTGGGTTCAAGTAAGCTAATGGCAGAGGCAAGGCTCGAACCTGCGATGATAGGGTCCAGCCAGCGCTTGTGGCGAGCACCTTGACCAACTGAGCCACTCCAAGGGGCTTTTTGTCTCTTGAACGGCCGAGGGTCAGCTGCTGTCCCGCCCCCTCCGCAGGTGAAGAGCAACGCGGTCCGAGCCCTGGGAAACCTCCTGAACTTCCTGCAGCCGGCCCACCTGGCCCGGCCCGGGTTCGAGCAGCCGATGGACGAGGCCGTGAGAGCGCTGATCGGCACGGTGAGCGGCGACTCCACCATGAAGGTCCGCTGGAACGCCTGCTACGCCCTGGGCAACGCCTTCAGGAACCCCACCCTCCCCCTGGGTAAGCACAGCAGTCACCGTCCCCCTCCCACCCCAGTCCCACCTCCTCCATGGCCTTCTCACAGAGAGACGTCAGGCCCCTTACCTTCCCCCAGTCTGAACACCAGAGACACACCGCTGTAGGCACTCGCAGTGAAAGACACTGATCTGACAGGAACTAAATCTTGTCAGGAAGCTCAGCAGGAATGCCTTTAAATGATTCACAGCCTTTAATCCTCACACTCTGTCTGACTCGCACACCTCGTTAAATCATATCGGCTGCCATTTCCCCTCCAGCGTATCTCCCCGGACGGCCGATGCATGTTAATGTGTGCTGTCCCACTTCCCCCCCCCCCACGGTCACACACACACAGTGCGCTCTGCCGACGCGTGTTAACGTGTGCGCCACCGCCGTTCCCTGCGGTGTCACACACACACACACACACACACACACACACACACACACACACACACAGTGCACTCTGCCCACACGCATTAACGTGTGCGCCACCGCCCCTGTTCCCCAGGCTCCGCCCCCTGGACCGCGGAAGCCTACGCTGCCCTCTCGTGCGCCGTCACCTCCTGCAAGAACTTCAAGGTGCGCATCAAGTCGGCGGCGGCCCTCTCCACGCCGGCCGCGCGCGGGCGCTACGGCGACGCCGCCCAGTTCCGCGACGTGTGGCGCGCGCTGGCCCGGGCGCTGGAGCGCAGCGACGAGACCCAGGACTTCCTGGAGTACCGCTACTGCGCCAGCCTGCGCGCCCAGCTCTGCCGCGCCCTGCTGCACCTGCTGTCGCTGGGCCGGCCCGACGACCTGCCGGCGCTCGCCGCCTCGCTGGCGGGCGAGCCCGGGGAGAACGTGCGCGCGCACCTGCTGCGCTACCACACCGGCGGGGGCGGGGGCGGGCGAGGAGGCCGGGGACTGCCCTGACCCGGGGGAGAGGCTGCGGGAGCTGGAGGCGACGCTGGGCCACCTGAGGGGCCTCTCCGCCCAGGAGCCGGACGCCCGGGAGGCCCTGGCCTTCGTGACGGGCTTCCTGGAGGACGTGCTGGAGAGGTGTGACGAGCTGAGGTCCCCCTTGGACTGACTGAGCGCGTCTGGGTCCCCCCCACACCCGCCGGGCCTCTGGGGTGGGGTGGGGTGGGCTCACAGGCCCCCTCCGGGGCAGGGGCCACCCAGTGGGGCTTTAATCCCTGCAGGCCGCACCGGGTACGGGACGATACGCAGTCCTCGCCGAAGCCGTGTCTGCAGGTTTTAATGACGTCACACACACACACACACACACACACACACATACACCGATTGTGTACGGTTTTAATCTTTACAAGTTCAGAATCCTTTCAGTTTAGTTCCATTTGGGTAAGACCCGAGGCGAGATGTCTTGCAGTCGTTCCCGCTGGCCGCTGTGGGCCAGACTCTCCCGGCTCTCCCTCCCTTACCCGGTTATCACACATCCCATTCCTGAGTGGATGAAGAGCTTCCTCCCGTCTTTTTTTGCAGGGGTGTGAGAGTCAGGATGAGCCGTTCACACTGGCCTTAATGAACTACACAGAGCCAGCGAGCTTTTACAGGAAATGTATTGAAACCTTAAGTGGGATTTTTTTATCGTTTTCCCTGCTATTATTAAAATGGTTTCAGCTTTGAAAAATGTTGTGTTTTCAGTCTGGTCTCTGAAATCTGTGGAGGAACGTCTTGGCCAGCAGGTGGCGGTACATGACCCACACATTTTGGTGACGCAGTCATGGGAGTCCGTGCGGCTTTCCTGAAGACAGCAGTGGGAGTGAGAGACAGGCTGGGAGACAGGCTTCCTACAGAGGCATCCAGCATGGTGTGCCTTCATTTTAAAGGCATAAATGCCACTGTTTTATTTCACAAATCCACCTATACAGGCTCCAGACCCTCCCATGGGGAAGCGGTCGGTTTGCTTATACCCAGGACAGGGACAGAGGTGGTCAGTCAGGCGGCCCTCGAGATCCACTGACAACAATTTTAATTTAATTTTTTTTTTCCAAGCTTTGATGAATGGCCTGATCTAGACATGGGCCTGGTGGTGCCATGCACCTTCTACTTCTTAATTATGGTCTTGACTGTGCTCCAAGGGATATTTAAGACCTTTGAAATATTTCTATATCAATTTCCTGATGTATACACTTGCACACTGGTGATGCGCAGGCTTGTTTTAAAAACAGAGGGCATAACAGACAAATACAAATATAATCACAAACAGTGCAGGATGGGACTAGAAACCCAGAGGGGCTGTCAGCCAATGAGGCTGCATCCCAAATGATACTGTCACGTTGTGTTTACTGAAGCACCTACATCCTCCGCTCTCTCATGTATTAGTATTCCCATGACTGTAGGACTGGCAGGTAGCTACTTACATCGGGCAGAAAATGAGTTTGAGTGAAAATGAGTTTTCCGGAGCAAAAAAAACGGACCAGCACATGGGACCCATCCTAATAGTGTTGATGTCATACCGTTCTTTCAGTCATTCAATGGCTCTGTGTGAAGTATTTAGTGAATAGAAAGAAGAAATGCCCAGGTCTGGCACCCATTAGGTTTCAGATGTGCAACTTTAAAAAGTTTTAAAAGACCTCCCGGGTGGTGTCACGGTAAGAACGTCCGACGTTGCCCACTGCGGCCGGGGTTCGATTCCACCAGGTCGCGCCAGCTCAGCTCTGGCTGGGAGTGCCACTGGGGGGTGAGTGAGTGAGTGATAAAGAGGGTATAATTGGCTACTAAAAATAGGGAATAAAAAAAAATAGGAGGGCAGGTGCTTGCTTCATTACCCTGCCTTTTATGGGTTAGCCACAAGAGGGCGTGCTTGCTAAGTACAATCCCGCGTTGCTGGAAAACAGTCCATGGATGACCTCCGGAAGAGGCTGAAGTCAGTAAAGGGTAAGAGCTGCTGCTTTAGCAGTGGGAAATGTTTTTAGACTCGTGAATTCAGAAAGCTTCGTCTCAAAGTTGTCACAGAGCTAAGGTCGGCACTTTGTCCTGACGTTACAAAAATGAGGAGAAACATCTTTCCTTTCTTCGCCCCTTGATGAATACTATTTATATATTTCTTAAAAAAAAATTTTTTTTAAAAACCCAGAGCATATCCTTGTTCAACAGCAGTCTCATTTTTCCCCCTCTCCAAATAAAGCCATTGTTTTTCTCTCCCAAGACGTCAAGAGGGGGGAGGAGGGGGGGGGCGGGTCAAGAATCACATTAGTTCAATAAAAGGTGACACATAAAAAAAAAACAGACTTGCTTCTGGTCATAAACAAGCCATAACCTGTTATTCTGTACCATTAAATTATATTGTGGCTCCGGATGCTATTTTTCCCAAGATACTGCGTTGAGCCTGGATAAACATCTGAGCGCTCCTCGTCTCATACCTGACAGATAACTCCCCACTCCTGTACACGTCTCAACGCAGGGTTCAGCGCTCAGGGTTCTCATGCCCCCCTCCTCTGGCCCCATTAGCCCTCTATCTAATCGTCTCAATTCATATACCAATCACGCCTGAGGAGCAGGCTTCTTTTGTTCTTTTACAGCCCCGCGCCGTGCGATAAGATGTGCCGTGGTGTGCTTGTGTTCTTTTTTTCGCTGTCTCTGGGGTTATGTAAGTTGATAATGCTGCGGAGTGGACCCCCCTCTCTCTCTGTGTATACGGGCTGGAGAAGCGGCCCCCTGTTGTGACGTCTCGCAGCGATGGGTGCGTGCATTGCCTTGCAGTGCATTCGGAAAGTATTCAGACCCCTTCACTTTTTCCCGCATTTTCTCATGTTACAGCCTTATTCTAAAATTGACTACATTCTTTTTTCCCCCTCATAGATCTACACACAATACCCCATAATGACAAAGGAAAATCAGGTTACATTTTAGGCATTTAGCAGACGCTCTTATCCAGAGCGACTTACACAGTTTACATTTCTTCACATGCAATCCATTTATACAGCTGGATATTTTACTGAAGCAATTCAGGTTAAGTACCTTGCTCAAGGGTGCAACAGCAGTGCCCCAACTGGGAATTGAACCTGCAACCTCTGAGTTACAAGCCCAGCTCCCTAACCATTACACTGCACTGCCAGCCAGGTTTTTAGAAATGTTTTATTACAAATAAAAAATGAAATATCACATTTACATAAGTATTCAGACCTTTTTCTATAACAGTTGAAATTGAGCTCAGATGCATTCTGTTACCTTTGATCATCCTTGAGATGGGAAGGGGTCTGAATACTCTCTGAATGCACTGTGTGTGTGTGTGTACATACAGTGCCGTGAAAAAGTATTTGCCCCCTTCCTGATTTCTTCTTTTTTTGCATATTTGTCACACTTAAATGTTTCAGATCATCAAAATAATTTTAATATTAGACAAAGATAACCTGAGTGAATACAAAATGCAGTTTTTAAATGATGATTTCATTTATTAAGGGAAAAAAGCTATCCAACCCTACCTGGCCCTATGTGAAAAAGTAATTTCCCCCCCTTAATAAATCAACCGATTAACCACATTTTTTTGAAAGCTGAGTTCAATTTCACAAGCCGCACACAGGCCTGATTACTGCCAGACCTGTTGAATCTAGAAATCACTAAAATAGAACCTGTCTGGCAAAGTGAAGTAGGCTAAAAGATCTCAAAAAGCAGCACATGATGCCACGATCTAAAGAATTTCAAGAATAGATGAGAAACAAAGTAATTGACACCTATCAGTCTGGAAAGGGTTACAAAGCCATTTCTAAGGCTTTGGGACTCCAGCGAACCACGGTGAGAGCCATTATCTACAAATAGAGAAAACTTGGAACAGTGGTGAACCTTCCTAGGAGTGGCCGGCCTACCAAAATTACTCCAAGAGCGCATCGACGACTCAACCAGGAGGTAACAAAAGACCCCAGACGAACATCTAAAGAACTGCAGGCCTCACTTGCCTCAGTTAATGTCAGTGTTCATGATTCCACAATAAGAAAGAGACTGGGCAAAAATGGCATCCATGGGAGAGTTCCAAGGCAAAAACCACTGCTGACCAAAAAGAACACAAAGGCTCGTCTCACATTTGCCAAAAAACATCTTGATGACCCCCAAAACTTTTGGGGAAATATTCTGTGGACTGACGAGTCAAAAGTGGAACTTTTTGGAAGGTATGGGTCCCGTTACATCTGGCGTAAAACTAACACAGCATTCTATAATAAAAACATCATACCAACAGTCAAACATGGAGGTGGTAGTGTGATGGTCTGGGGCTGCTTTGCTGCTTCAGGACCCGGACGACTTGCCGTAATTGATGGAACCATGAATTCTGCTCTCTACCAGAAAATCCTGAAGGAGAATGTCCGGCCATCAGTTCGTGACCTCAAGCTCAAGCGCACTTGGGTTATGCAGCAGGACAATGATCCGAAACACACCAGCAAGTCCACCTCTGAATGGCTCAAGAAAAACTAAATGACGGTTTTGGAGTGGCCTAGTCAAAGCCCGGACTTAAATCCGATTGAGATGCTGTGGCATGACCTTAAACAGGCAGTTCATGCTCGAAAACCCTCCAATGTGGCTGAATTAAAACAATTCTGCAAAGAAGAGTGGGCCAAAATTCCTCCACAGCGATGTAAAAGACTCATTGCCAGTTATCGCAAACGTTTGATTGCAGTTGTTGCCGCCAAGGGTGGCACAACCAGTTATTAAGTTCAGGGGGGCAATTACTTTTTCACATGGTTGATATGGGTGTTGGATAACTTTTTCCTTCAATAAATTAAATAATCATTTAAAAACTGTATTTTGTGTTTACTCAGGTTCTCCTTGTCTTCTATTACATTTTGTATGAAGATCTGAAACCATTCAGTTTGACAAATATGCAAAAATAGAGGAAATCAGGAGGGGGGCAAATACTTTTTCACGGCACTGTATATATGTATATATATATATATACACATACATATATACACATATACACAGTGCATTCAGAGAGTATTCAGACCCCTTCCCATCTCAAGGATGATCAAAGATGAGAGCATCCCACATCACACACACACACACACACACACACGTATATGTATATATATATCATATCTCCCCCAATAACATTTTCCCCATCATTTCAAGTCGATATCGATGACGTCTGTACTGGCAAATGAGCACACTTAAGTAGGGGCATATTCAACCGGACACACACAATGCAGAGCTGCAGCAGGGTTTTTTTTGTCAGTTGGCATTTCACTGGCTTTGTCGTGATTGGTCACTGAGGAGCCTTGAGGACTTGGAATGGAAATATTCCCGTTGGTCTGCGTGTTGCTTGTGTTTCATTTTGACGCTGTAATTGTTTGCACTGGGGAATTTATAATTGAAAAAATAGATACGGGTTGACCTGTCCACTTGATCTCTTCACCAGAAAGTGAAACAATGGAGGTCCTGTAGTCACCGGCAGGTACCATATGTTTGCTCCTATTCGATCACCTCTTTACTTAATCCACACGGAATACTAACACATATATTATCTTACTGAGGTATTGCCAGAGGTAGGCTTTGACTTGCCTTGGCTTTTGAATATGAGGATTTGGAGTTTGCCTAGTTAGGGAGATTATATGGTAATAATGGTATTCTGAGCTCACTAAAGGTATTTTGAGCTGCTGTGATTCCTAGGGTCTAGGATGATTACAGGATCTGGCTGTGATGGTGATGGGACTGCATTGCTTACATTTAGTGTTTGTGTGTGCGCTAGGGGGCATGAAACATTCTGCGCAGATATTATCCCGTGAGCAAAGACATTTAGTTTGCCGGAAATAACATCCTTGTCAAGACTTTTTTTGGTCTTTTTCTGGATCAAACAAACCCGGAACAGTTAACTGGTCACCTAAGGGGTGGCAGTCTGCTGTCATCCGCTGAGAAGGGATTCCCCCAGGATCAACCCGGAGTTAAAGATTATCCCACTGCTTCTATCAATAGTGCTGCAGAAGGACTGGGCGCTACAGCAGGGGGGACGTTGCGTGAGGATTGGGGCAGGAATGGCTGCGCAGGTGCTGTGTGTGTGTGTGTGTGTGTGTGTGTGTGTGGGCCGCTCTCACCTGAGATTAAAAGGACCAACCCTTTACGAGGACAGGTCTTGTGCAGTGCAGTCTGCTGCGCGGTGCTTAACGCGCGGCCCTGCGCGTTCCCACGAGGCCCGCGAGGGCGCCGCGTCCTCCCGCTGGGAACCGCGAGGCGCTGGGGCTGTGACCGTCACGCCCGGGCTGTCGCGCGCGGCCCCAAGAGCCATTTGTTTGAATTGGTTTCCTTGGAATGGAATGAAGGGAGGGCAGTGATTCAGCGTGGGTTAATTGCCTGGCTCTGTGATGGCGGCGCTACAGGAAGCGTCCGAGCCCGATCTGGCCCGCGGTCTCACACAGAGCGGAACGCACCGCGGTGGTCCGCTGGCCCGTCACAAACGCGTTGGCAAGAATGCGCACACAAATTTACATTTAATTGCCAGGCCAGTCGAATCCTCCCCTCTTGCTTAAGTGATGACTGTGAAAACTGCCTGTGTAGCAGTAGGGCAATGGTGTAGTTTGACATGCACTGGAGAAACTACAAAAGGCAAAGGGAGCCAGGCGGGTATGGCAGAGTGAGAAATCGTGTGACAGTTCACTCTTGTGTTCTATAAAAAAAAGAAATCCTGTAAAAGACAAAAAAAAAATCACTTGTGACTTGTGAGGAGATGGCAGATATCCATCTGATAAGGCTTTTATGGCCTGACAGTGGCAATAAAAGAAATGTGTAAAAGAGAAAGAAAATAAAGTTTTAGGAATAAAACCTTAAAGAGGCTGTAAAAAAATCTGAGATATTGACATATTGCTGTAGATCTCATTTCTCCATGTGTGGGGTTGGTCAAAAGAGGTGGCAAGGCAGGTCAAAGGTCACGAAGGGGGATATGAAAGCTTGTCTTTCCTGGAGTTACATCTCCCTCCCACAGTGAGAGAGTGCCTCCTATGCTTCTCATGCTCTGGGAGAAGTTACAAAGTAAAAAAACTAACAAAACAACCCAAGCTGCTCTGTGTTTCACAACTGGATTTTACGCAGAGTGATGGAAGGTTTCCAAAAAAAGAGTGTATGTACATCCGGATGTCTGTGTTTTTGTGACATCTCTGGTGTTTGTTTTTAGGGCAGAATTCAAGCTAGTAAACTCAATTGTCTGTGGGAAACGCACAGCAGCATAGGGTAGGGCTATTCAGCTCAAGGCCCGCAGTGTTACATTTACATTTGACATTTTAGGCATTTAGCAGACGCTCTTATCCAGAGCGACTTACACAGCTTACATTTCTTAACATACAATCCATTTATACAGCTGGATATTTTTACTGAAGCAATTCAGGTTAAGCACCTTGCTCAAGGGTACAATGGCAGATGTGTCCCTACACCACCTGATTTAGGTGAAAATCAGGTGGTGTAGTGCGTGGTTGGAGCAAACACCTGCAGACACTGCGGCCCTCGAGGCCTGGAGTTGAATCGTCCTGGCATTGGGTGTCCTGTGTGTGTGTGTTATGGGGTGAAGGTTGGCATGGAAATTTGAGTCAGAGCCTTACTTCACAAGTGGGAAGTGCCTGTGTTCTGTGCATCAGGTGGCAGGAGTGTGAACTTCACCCTTAACCAAGCTTCTCGTGGTGGCTGGTAGCTGTGAGAGACAATGTTGCCATATTTATATAAATACACGTCTGGAACAACAGGATACCTGTGACGTATGGTAAGTTGCTGTACTATTGCCAATTTACAATTTTGTCATATATAGTTGTTGGAACACTGGAATGGCTGTGTTACCGCCTCAGTTGCCTCTGTATGCAACCAACTAAGGTACTGAATGCAAATAATGTAAACCTGTACGTCCTATATAAGGATGTGTTTGTTATTCAGTCTCTCCCCACTGCCCTCCGTCTTAACCCCACCCCACCCCCACTCCCCTCCCACCCACCCCCCACACACACCTTTTTGTGGTTCATTTTCCTTTCTGCCAGTCCATTTTATGATCTTCCCATGTGCGGCTCTCAAGGATAAGGCAATTAGTTCATCGTAAAACCATAATCTATGAAAACTGCATGTGACAAGGGCTTGCCGATGGCACAACCATCCTTTGATTTCATTGACATTCCAAACAACAGCGCCAGGTGTGAGGGGAAGAGCATGGAGGAGCTGTTTCTCTCTTTGCCTGGGTGTGGTGAAGACCCCTACGCACACCACAGCTGCATGCCAACCCCCGTTACAGCGTTGATCACCGAGATCACTGATACCTTATTAACTGGAAATTGTTTTTTTTTAAAACAACAACAAAAAAACGCTGGATTTTTTTTGTGTGACGATGTCCCCATTATAAAACGAATCCTTGCTGTAAAAGAGTGCCTCCTTGTGGCCAGAGTCTGCTGCGCACCCACCCATGCAAACTCGATCCTTGAGAAATACTATCCAGCCGTGCACAGACACGTAGTGTTGAGCAACGATCTGTAGGTGCGGTGTTCTGTGAGCAGAGAACTCCTCCTTCGCCCACAGCACCTGTGAAAAAGAAGTGGGACCAAGACATGCCAGTGTCATTCTCCCCTACCTCTGTTACTCTGCGCTCTGTTGAGCGCGGATCTGTTGATACATGTCTGGTAATCAATTAAAAGAACCAAAAAGGACTCCATAAAATAAAGCAGGATCTAAGCTCCTATCAGTGACAAATGCCCTTAAAGTATTGAGTCGTTTTTTGTTTTTTACTAATTGATTTTCGACGACACAATATTGTTGATCGATCCAGACTAGTTTTTGTGCATATCCCCAGTCTACGCTGGGAAAGCAGAAACTGAAGTCGAGCAACTTCCGGTACGGATCTCTGTTTCCTAGTGATTCAGTTTAAACAGGACGCAAATTTTCCTTCATCACTTGGAAGAAAGTGACTTACTCAACAGGATGAAGGAATTTTGCGTCCTATTTAAAATGAATGGCTGTGAAATGGAGATCAGTTCCAGAAGATGCTCGACTTCAGTTTCAGTTGTCCAATCGGCCGCAGCATGTAGTGTGCTTCCGCAGTCTACATACTAGCCTATAGGAATGTTTCCTTAACAGACTGTCCTGTTTAAAAATGTATTCTAATAATTGCTAAACGGTATTCAAAGGCATGAATTGAAACTTTTAAGGCATAATAACGTTGTTATACGGATTGTGTTGGAGTTTGTGTGAGGATATTTTTGTGCTGTTTGTAGTAGGCCTACTCCGAAAGGTTCCCTATCCGCTCTAATTCATTTAGGTTTTTCCATTTACCCTTAATGCTAAAGGAAAACAAACTGCCTTTATGTCACCAATGGGACCAATGTGAATATGCCCCACCCCCAAAAAAATCAATTATGTTAAAATTCTGGAATGCCCCTTTAAGGGTCAATAGCAAAAATGGGGAAACTGTTGGTTGTTGGTTCTTTGGAAAATAATTGCTGAAAGAATTTGCAAAATAAAAATAATTGAAAAGGTTTTCATTGGTTGGAGAGTATCCCCTCTTGTTATAGGATGGCAATGGAAAAATAAAGAGGAGTGGCAACAAGTGACAAGCACATCAAGTACCTATATGGTTGTTCTCTGAAAAATCATATAATAATAATAATAATAATATATACTTGACCCTACTATGAGCATCTAACATCTGTGTTCTTGATGCATGACAATAGTTTCATATTCAGATGGATTTCATACTGTAGGTATTTGGCAGTTAAAGTCTTGGTTGGACAAACCAACCACATACATGATAGAAGGCCATAACAAGACCTCTGTAGCTGTATTCTGAGTTCTGTTGGAGCCTGCCTCTTACTATGAAACAATTAAACCCAGGTAGACATTTGTCAGACTATGAACAGAGAGACATGCTCACGGAGAGAGAGATATTACTCTGGAGCCAAGTAGTCTCCAAAAAAACTATTCACATGGAAAACCAAGAAAATACAAAGGAGATGGAGCTGGACTTGAGTTTGAGCACAGATAACCTCTGAAGGTCAGGTTGCACCCAGCGCATTGTAAAATGTTGTAAAAATGGATCTTTTATCTCTGTGAGGATGAGCCTGGTTTATTCTCCACTCAAGGTCTGTGAGACCACAGGTGAGGGTGGGGGGGGAGGGGGAGGGGGAGGGCTTGGGTGTGGGCTAAGGTCTGATCGGTGAACTGAGGTTTGGGGGGGTGGGCTGAGGTTTGAGGTGCGGACTAAGGTTTGGTCTGTGGGATAAGGTTGGGGGTGTCTAGGCCGTGGGCTAAGGTTTGTGGTTTGAGCGTTTGGGCTTTGGGCTGAGTCGGAGGGGGAAGTGGGATTGCGCCGCTGTGACTCAAGCCGATGAGGCAGCTCCACGTCATAGCCCTGGGGCGTGGGATCTCCCCTTCCTCCCGCACTGAAACTCTGCCGAACTCCTGCTTCTTTTCACACATCTCTAATGGACCCACACATAGGCCTGCATTCAAGGGGCCGTGGTGACGGAAAAGGGAGGGGGAGGGGGGGGTGTTCAGTGAAGCAGAAAGTGAGGAGCATGCGGCTGAATCCGCTTTAGCCGGTGTGTTGAAATGCAGATGGAGAATGGAGCAAGAGTCCAGCAGGGAGGGGGGGGGTGGGGGGGGGGCAGTGGACACGCAGGGGTCAGTCTGATATTGCGTTCTGTGATAGTGGTGAGGGCCCTTTTTCCAGCAGGATGACTCCCGAATCTGGGGTTAATGTGGCATGCGAGAGATGGAGATGTGCACATGAATTCATTGAGGACGGTGATCAGAGGAGCGTGGAAGAGGAGAGACAGCGGGGCGAGAGGGCAGAGTCCGCTCAGCGGGGGGTGGGGTGGGGGGGGTTCGCGGTGGGTAAGCTGATGATCTGGGCACTTTTTTGGGCACTCGTCCTCCTCCCGCAGATGGTCCAATAGCAGTCACCCTCAACCCTGTTGCACTCCTCTGCGCAATGTGGGGGGGCAGGAAATGGCCCTGCTGTGGCTGTGCTGTGATGGGGGAAAAAGCATTTCCCCCATGGAAGGAATTCAAAGGCCGCTGACTCATCGAGACCTGGCTTGCGACATTCTCCTTATTTTACTGAGAAATTCAGAACACCGGGATGTTTCTCAAAACCTGGCTTGCATGTGCACAAAATGGTCTTGTGACAGTGTTGCGTATCTAGTACATATATACTACCGGTCAAAAGTTTGAGTACACCTGCTGGAAACTAGGTTTATCTCATAATTGACAATGCTTTACACCGTATACATTTCTGTAAATACTTTAAAATGACAAAAAACACATGTAACAATGAACAAAATGAACATCAAAGAAATGTTCAAGAAAATTATATTGAAAATTGGATCTTGGATTCCTCAAAATAGTCACCCTTTGCCGTGATAACAGCCTCACAAACACGGGCCATTCGGTTAATACGTTTCAGCAGGAAATCACCCGATATGTCTTCCCAGCTCTCCTGCAGCAATTCCCAGAGAAACTTGTGGGTTGCTTTGCTTTGACTCTTCTGTCCAGTTTGTCGCATACAATTTCTATGGGATTGAGGTCTGGACACTGGACAGGCCAGGTCACAACAAGGTGTGTTTCGGGTCATTATCTTGCTGAAGAATGAAGGAGTGCCCGATTAGCCATAGTCCAGATGGAAGGTGTACTCAAACTTTTGACCGGTAGTGTAAATATAAAATATACACATTTTATTTTGAAATACATTATCCAACATACAGAAGTCTGCATGGATATTAAACTGTATTATTCTTGTTTTTGAAATGTGTGAAAACATTTTAAATTCCGTACACGCAACATGTCTAAATATTATTCCATGTATCAGGGTTGCCTGTGAAATGTGGTCTCCACATAGTCTTGTTTGAATTGCTCTAAAACATACAAGGCCTTGAGAGAAGTGTGCCATCTAGAGGCAGAAATCCACATCTCCGTATCCTCCCACCCAAGCAGTTCATCTCTGTACACTCCTGTTAGATCTATGCATGGTACAGAACCTAACCTATCACGCAGTCCTGACTTAGTGAACACTAACACACTAACACAAACGTGCTACTGTTCCAACCGACTTGTCACCCGCATACGAGTTGTCGATTTCACACGCCGTTCAAATATCTATCCCGGTGCGTGCATCTCGTTCAGATGTAAACCTTTGCAATTGGAACATTGAATGCATCTGGGCTGGGGTGACACATCGTCGATTAATGTCCCGGTGACCGCGGCCGAGCACAAGGTAACTGTGGGTGCTTAAACTTGTCAGAGTCGGACAAGACATACACTGTGGTTGATTGAGTGTGAAGCTTTTCTCTTTACTCATGTGATAATAGATAACTGTGGATTTAACATTAGGTGGCACGGGGCCAGGTGCTTGGCCCAGTCTGGAGGCCTCTTCCAATGGACACGGGAAGGAGAAGATCAGCTGACAAAAATGGCCGTGAGTCACAGGGGTTTTGTGTGGCTCGGTGGGTAGGGCACAGCGTTGGCAATGCTTAGGTTGTGGGTTCAATACCCACTGGGACCACATATGCTGAAAAATGTATGCATTCACTACTGCAAGTCGCTTTGGATAGAAACATCTGCATATATTATTATTATTATTATTATTACAGGATTCTGACAATATAATAATATATAAGTGTGTGTGTTAACAATCCATTCTTTCTATTCCATGTAGATGGAGTTATATATGAGGGGAATTTTGTGACGCTGCCTGATAAATATTCATGTACGTGATATATGATATGGATTTAGCAGATGCTTTTATCCAAAGCGATTTACAGTAGTGAACGCATACATTTTTCAGTATACATGGTCCCAGTGGGAATTGAACCCACAACCAAAGCGTTGCTAACGCCATGCTCTACCTACTGAGCCACACAGAACCACCATGTACGTGTAGCTAAAGTGACGGTAAGCTATGGCCCTTTGTCTCCGGGAATGCCAGCGGAGTGATACGCTCTCTGTGCCGTTTCCTGCTCCGACTGCCCCAGTGTCTGTCTTCTGATTGTGACACCGGCGGCTTTATCAGATAACTCCCTCCCACGCGTATAAAATAAACCTTCCCTGCGCTATTACGGTCCCCCAAGCTCATTATTAAATATTAACTACCGTATTTTGTTATGTGTTTCTCTGTGATGTAATTGCTGGGCTATAATTAGGGTAATGTGTGTACGCTGTCAGTCTGAGGTGATAATTAACAAAAGCCCCACCTTTTCATAAGAACGAATGTTTTTTTGCAGTTCTCATCCAAGAATAAAGTCTATGCACAACACCCACTGCGGCTCCCACCTATTCATGGGAAAAGAAATTATAAGTATCCAATGGTTTTTTTTGTTGCAGTTCTCATCCAGGCTCTATATTAATAAGAATGTTGCTTTATTTTTTCAGGGGTTCTAAACCCTGTTCCTGGAGGGCCTACAGGGGGCGCTGGTTTCCGTTGTTTCTCAGCACTTAATTGATCAATTAAAGCGGTTGCTCACCTCACCTGGTTTCTTGTGTCTAAATTGGTGCTGATTTCAAGGTGAAAACACAAACCGCCAGACCCCTGTGGCTCTCCAGGGCCAGGTTTGAAAACCCTCTGTGTTATTTAAGTGAATCGTTGTCAGTTCTGTTATGTTTTTTTAATATTTGAAATTCGGATCCTAGCCTAATTGCACAGTGATCTCACATACGCAGAGTGTATTTAATTTGGCTGTCTCTTATCCCTTGTCTTGTTCATCCAGAACCAGCGCTGGTGTCTTTGGTACAAGGAAATATGCTGACTTCTCTCATTCTCAGTTACTCATTAACGATTTGCAAAAAAAACAAATGAATACATAAAGTTTCAGAGTCTGGGCTAGATAACCTGCTACTGTTGCTGTCACACCTGGGGAAATAAATCTTTAAAAAAAAACTCTCGACACAAAAGGTCGTTCTTGCTTGTGCCGCCATCAAATTCAGCTTTCTACTTCCTGCAGTGTTTATGGTCGGAATAAAAGCTCCTTGTTGCGCCAAGGGCCAGTTCGGAGAGGTGGGGTGATCTGATGATGTCACAAAGGGCGCTGTCTCCAGGTTCGCACCTTTATGGCATTCAGGCCACCACAATTTCTGAGTCATTCAAATAGTTTTCAGCGGTTTTCTTAGCTGTTGCCATTGCTGATGATGTTTTGAGAGGGGGTGGTTGTGGGGGGGGGGGGTTATGAAATGAATGTATAATGTTATGATCTCATTTATGTCCATTAAGTGGGACACAGAGGGTCTAAATGTGGCATCTGGTCACCTTGACCAATGACCATGAGGAGTTGGGAGTAACGGCGGAAGAGATTGGCTCAGGTGTAATCCCACTCACCGTTTTCACGGGGGTATGTGATCTGTATGCATGTCCGCATATGTCTTTACTGTCTTGAAAAAACGTGACTCCTGACTCCTGGATCCTGCGCTAAAAATCCTGCTGCGCTCAGCAACAGCCACAAAAAGAACCTATATAATTCAATTTGAAGGTGTGAGAGGCCTTTGCACCTTTCAGGAATAACTACGCAAATGGAGGAAAGCGGTGAGCGTGCCAGCTTTCTGCTACAATAACTCAGGTCCGAACCCTCAAGAACAAATTTAGGACGCAGGAGTCGAAACTCCCCGTCCCTCCTCCTCCTGTTGGAGCTTTACAGGTGTGAATAATTCACGAGATTTATTTCGCAGGCAAAATGCCCACTTGTGAAACCGAGTCGCTCAAACGTTTACGCTCTCGTCGATGCCTAATGAAGGCATGCCCGTACGCTGAGCTCCAGGGGTCAACGGAAGTGGATTCAGAAGATATTCATGAGCCACTGAGCTCGGCTACGAGGTAAATTTGATGTGCACGGCCCGTGCGCCTTATTTTTCCACATACGCCCACAAAGAATCCTTCGAGATTCCTTTCTGGGGTTTGGAGTTGACGATTCTGAAATTGTTTTGTGCGCCTGTGTTTGTTCACCAGGTTCCCAGTAAAAACGTTCCGCCTCTCGCGGCTCCTAATGGCTTCCCGGCGTGCCTATGCATAAATGAGGCCCCTGCATGCCCAGCCCGGACCGCAGAGCAAGCCATGCAAGTAATTACCTCTGAATTTCTAATCCTGGAGGGGGCCAAGGACAGAGAGAGGGAGAGGGAGAGAGGGAGAGGAGGAGAGAGGGGGGGGGGCTAGATCAAAAGTCACACTCTCTCCTTCCCAGTGTACTCTGAGGCTAGGCCTGGCCCCCAGCATGCTTCACTGCCTCGCCCGTGAGCATTCTGGGTCCTGACTCGGTTCTGCGTTGTGTACCAGAAAGGAAAGGTGGGGGGCCTGTTGTCGCGATATGGAGTCTGTGGAGGTTGTATTTCAGCAGTGGCACTTGGTGTTAGGAGTAGTTCTGGGAGAGCGAATTCCCAAATCGCTCCCCCCCCCCCCATCTACCTCCCTACCTCCCACGCCACTCTTCCTCTTTTCACCTGATGCAAATTCACGACACAGTAAATTTGTTCGGAGACAAACAGATTCTCCTCTCACTGTGGGTCTCTGTCCTGCTATCGGACCTCATTTCACAGTTCACACGGTTTGGTGCCACCGATGCCCCCCTGCGGTCCTAATGATGGGTTCTCTGTACGCTCGCTAACGTCCACCTCTTCCAGTCTGTTTGAAGAGGTGGACGTGTGTGGGGTGGGGAGACAGGCGCTTGGCCCATATGTCTCCTTTGTGAGTCTCGTTTTCAGAATGTGTCAACGTAAAGAGGGGTTTAAGCCATGTACACATTTTCTGACGCTGTACTTGTTTTGTGCGCGATGTTTGCCCAGCTATCAAGCACAAAGGCTAATGGCTTGGCCTTATGATATGATTTTTTTCTGAAGTATGCTCATATTTCTCCTCAACATCTTACTGGTCTGTTACAGATCGTTTGCATCGGGAGGAGAGTTGCTGAATGTTCCTCTGTGTGTGTGTGTGTGTGTGTGTGTTTTTGCCAGAATCTGTTTTTTTTATGGCTTTGTTGGAAGGTTCTGAAAATACTGATTGCCTGTTTGAGAGAATCAGTATAACTTGAGAGGTCTTAATAACGTTTTTCCAAACAACAACAATCAATATGTGGTACAAGGAAGTTGTACAGTTTACAATGATTTAAATGTCCTTGTTAGCCACTGTAATTGTGTTTATATATGTGCATAACCTTTCCATGTTTCAAACAACTGCAAGGGAGTGGCGTCTGAAGACAATGGTCCAGACTCTTTTTAAATGCTTTATCCAATCAATATTTCTTCTTCAATGCACTTGATCATAATTGTTTAATTCAATATATTCAATGTTCTAGCAACTTGGGCTGGCAGTGTAGTGTAATGGTTAGGTAGCTGGGCTTGTAACTCGGAGGTTGAAGGTTCAATTCCCAGGTGGGGGCACTGCCATTGTACCCTTGAGCAAGGTACTTAACCTGAATTGCTTCAGTAAAATATCCAGCTGTATAAATGGATTGTATGTAAAAGAAATGTAAATTGTGTATGTCGCTCTGGATAAGAGCGTCTGCTAAATGCCTAAAATGTAAATGTAATGAACTTGTGTGTAAATAGTACATGTTATATCTGCGCCAATAGTGGCAGATATTACATGATGCAAACATTGTAATTGACCTTTTTTCCTGACATTGAGCTGCATACACCTTTCGGTTTCCTTGTAACACTGTTTTAATTCATTGATTTTCACAACTGTGTGGTTCTTATTGCCAGTTAGAGATCAATAAAGAGTCTGTTTGTATGCCTTTAGGGTATCATTGACTTTCTTGACTCTTTCTGAGTTTAGCAGTGGGGCAGTCAACCCCAATTTTCTCCAAGACCAAGAGTTACAATGACAATTTGCAATTTGGTTATTTGGCAGATGTTTTAAACCAAAACGACTTACAGAAATGAGTTCCAGGACAAAGAACGACACGAAACTGCTTCCGTGCAGGATCTGACGTAGACGTACAGACATTGTGGTGTCTGATGAACTTGTGATTGTATAACACAACTGAATACAAATATCCCGCATGCGTGTGACCTCAAGGCCGGGACCCTGGTGTCCAGACTCTGCTGCTTTACGCGTTGTTCATCACTAGGTGGCGCCAGTGAGAAGAGATGCGGTGACGGTGATGGCGCAAGGTCCGCTGGGATTATGCCAGGTGGCTCGTAATCATTAGTGCTCGAACAAAAGCAGCACTGTGCCACGCTACCGGACAGGGACTCGAGACCCACACACTCGCTGGCCAAACTGTACCAAATTAAAACAGGTGCGCCATCATGCAAATACCCTCATAACAGTGTGCCTCGGTGTCATTAATGGCAGCCTGTCTGTCTGCACAGCCATAGGAGTGACCAGGGCCTTCCTCTTTCTTTACCCAGTGTTTCTGGAGTAACAGCTGATTTCTCTGCATGCACACACGCACACACACACACACACACACATGCATACCAGTACGAACATGTGTTCATGTACACACACAAGAGTACACATACACATGTACACGTGGGCCAAGCCGGGGCATTTACTGTACCTGCACTGATCTCATGCGCTAACTATGATTGTTCCTACCATATATTAATGCACATCTTGTAAGTCGCTCTGGATAAGAGCGTCTGCTAAATGCTTAAAATGTAAATGTAAAAAAAAATGTACTTTTGCCTGTGTACATCATTGCTGTAATACAGCAAATGTCACTATGTATAGCTGTTTATCAATGACAGATTTACAATATTTATATTTGGTTTTGTATAGAATATCTATATTAGAGTCACATCCTCCGAATCCTGAAAACAGGAAAGGAATGTATAGTTTACCAGTCCTAGATTTCACTGTACAATAGAGGTTTGGTTTGGTCCTAACCTAAACTGTCGTGGTTGGTTAAAAAGAGAGCGTAGTAGGCTAGTGAGTGGATGCCGGCACTGAAGATGGTGTGAACCCATTATTAACGCAGTCACCGTGAGAGAGGACTCCACCACTTACCCTCCAAAAGGCTGTGGGGTTAATCCACCTTCTGCAAAGTACAGAGAGAACCAAACTGCCACATCAATCTAACGGCACCTTTTGCTGTCAAGGGCGCACACACCTCGCCGGAGAATGAGTTTGGTTACTCTGCAGAATTCGCGTGTTTACCTTGAAGTTTTCCTTTCATGACGTGTGTGAATGCGTGCTGTTTAGCTTTCTTTGTGTTCCAGGCCACACACAGTTTGCGGATCGAGCAGTCATAGTAGGCAGGCAAGTGTGGTATGATGGTTAGGGAACTGGGCTTGTAATGTTAAGGTTGCAGGTTCAATCCCCAGGTGGGACACTGCCGTTGTACCCTTGAGCTAAAGGTACTTAACCTGAATTGCTTCAGTTAATATCCAGCTGTATAAATGGATTGTAAAGAAATGTAAACTGTAAGTCGCTCTGGATAAGAGCGTCTGCTAAATGCCTGTA
This sequence comes from Aldrovandia affinis, assembly GCA_029706075.1. NCBI lineage: Eukaryota > Metazoa > Chordata > Actinopteri > Notacanthiformes > Halosauridae > Aldrovandia > Aldrovandia affinis. Next base: position 1,193,652 of record JAINUG010000232.1, read on the forward strand.
ATGTAATGTAAAACCCTTCAGTCTGACCTGAGTAATGCTCCTTTACGCAGGTGCCCATCCGGTGTCCGAAGACGCAGAATGATGCTTAACATGGCGCGCTTTTAATGTAAACCAACTTAGAATGATGTCATGTGCAAATCACGCATGTGCGATAGTTTTAACGAAGCCACGTATTTATCGTGCCAGTGGACGGATTTCATTTCATTTCCTGAATCGATTCAGTTGAAATGGAATTGAACCCCAGCCGTGCTCGACAAAGGAGTCAAATGATCTTGCCAGTCAAGAATAAATGGCTCGAACAAACAACGTGACTCCTCCACAAAGACGCCGAGGAAGTGCTTCAACGACGTATGCTGTGTCACTGACACTGGTCATTTAACAGTGTGCGTTCAAAACGCGCTGTAATTTGCCTGGCCCACTCTCTTTTGTGAGAGATTGTCTCACGTGCAGGTACGGTGAAAGTCGTGTTGGCGGAGGGTCGGGCCGGGGTGGGGAGGGTCATCATGACAGCAATGCCAGTGGCAGCAATGGGCCCTGGTTGTAAGGGAACTTCTTAAGGATTATTTCAAAACTCTGGTTGTGAATTATGTTATGTTATGGTTATGAATGTATCAACACTAATACGTTTTTTTTTATGGAGGCAGAAACGTATTAGTAAAAAAAACTTTTTTTTCTTCAACAGCACAGTATTGTATAGGCTATAATGATATAAATGTAAAAATCCAAATTTATATATATATATATATATATCCAGTTTGTGCTGGAGAAGTCTCACGATGTTAGCAAAAATGTCAACATTCAGCGCGGCTGTAGAAAGGTAGTGCCGTTGGCTTTGTTTCTCTGATTGGATCAGTGATAATCCAATAAACGACCGTGGAACCTCAAAGCCTCTGTGATCTGACATGAGTCCACAAAGGGAATAAGGAAGAAAAAATGGAATCCATAACCACAATACACCTCTTGAACTTGCGCGAGCAAACATGACTCAAGAGGCTGAAGCGTGGGCAGGACACCAGCTCTAAAAAACAAGACCGCGGTAATACGCTCCGTTTTCCGGGGTTTGTTAACAGGGACAGACTGGCGGCCTCAGACTTCCATTTCTGGCAAGCCGTAGGATCATCCGCAGGTTATGTTTAAGAAGGGGGTGGAGGCGGAGGTGTGTGGGTGGGTGGGGGGTAGCCCAATCCAGCATTTTACATTACTTTCCCCTCCAGGTTCCTCTTTGATCAGACAAGCAGGAAAACTGATAAGTCATGAGTGAATTCCCATTGCCCATAGAAAAACAAAACATTTCCCAGAGCTGGTGTGTGCAACACATTTACTACATCATCACAGTGATGGCGAAATCCTGTAAGCAAACCTCTCCAATAATACACTTGGCTATAATAATTTGGTCTAATAATGCCTAAGAACAGCATCGTGAAGACTACAATGCACTGTTCAGCCTCCCTTGGCTCATTTGGCCAATAGTTTATATTTTAATATCTAACACAGTGATGGTAAACCACTGGTTTTGATTCATCTTGGTGGCAGTGTAGTATAATGGTTAGGGAGCTGGGCTTGTAACACAAAGGTCGCAGGTTTGATTCCCCGGTGGGGCAATGCCGTTGTACCCTTAGGCAAAGGTACTTAACCTGAATTATTTCAGTAAAAATATCCCGCTGTATAAATGCATTGTATGTAAAGAAATGTCCACTGTGCAAGTCGCTCTGGATAAGATGCCTGCTATAGTCTGCTAAATGTCTGTAATGTATTGTGAGGCACCCTCAGGGTGGTTCCCTCACACACAGAGAAGGAGAGGAGAAGGAGGACAGTAGCAAGATGAGGGCATGGAGGAAGTGCCAGTCAGTGTGCGCTGGTCTATTGACAATGTGGCTGCAGTGCCAGACATGTATGAGACGAGTGACATAGCGGGTACAAACTGCAAACATAAGATGGATCACATGGGATGAAAGGATCGATATACAGAACAGTATTTTTTAATTGTTGGCATAGAGTAGATATCGGTTAAAAATGACAGTTGTCTCATGGAATGCAGGGGGAAGTAGTTTGCACGCATATGTGTAATCTGTGCACATGTACGCGTAGGTATACGTGCGTGTACTTGTAATATATGCCATTTAGCAGACGCTTTTATCCAAAGCGACTTACAGTAGTGAATGCATTTTCAGTATATGTGGCCCCACTGGGGATTGAACCCACAACCTAAGCGTTGCCAACGCTGTGCTCTACCTACTGAGCCACACAGAACCACATACTTGTGTATGTGTTTGTGTCTGTGTATGTACTTGTGTATGTGTTTGTGTGTGTGCACTTGCGTGTGTGTGTGTCTGTATATGCTGTGTGTGTGTGCATGTACTTGTCTATGTTTCTGTCTGTGCGTGTACTTGTGTATGTGTTTGCGTGTGTGCGTGCACTTGTGTTTGTGTTTGTGTGTGCGCACTTGTGTATGTGTTTGTGTGTGTGCGCACTTGCGTGTATGTGTGTGTCTGTATACGCTGTGTGTGTGGGGAGAAGGCAAGGTCCAGATCAATCTCTGGAACAGAACTCTGTCACTGGTCACTGAGTCTGATGCAGCTCCACCTTTTTCTCCAATGGTCGCTTGGAAGTTGCCAAATTTTCCATTCTCTGCTCCAAACCAGGTGGTTGAGAAGGGTAAGATTGGGGGTGGAGGCTGAGCAGAGTTCATGTACAACCCATACACGAATCAACCTCAGTTTGGGTGACTACCTCTGCTTCCAGTTAACCTATTAAGACCAGTTTAAGACCCCTGAACTCATTACATTTCCATTTAATTCCAGCAAACTCAGACTAGATGTATCTAGCCTTCCAATGATAAAACCACTCAAACTATGCTTTTCAATAGATTTTGTTTTTGTTTACCCTCTATTTTTTTTATTAACCCTCCCCCACAAACTTTCTGTGGCCGTCTCTATGGGGCAAGCTACTCTCTGAGGCCGTCGATGATCCACCTCCTTTGAGACGGAAGTCATCGACCCCCTTTCTGGAGACACCTTTACGTGCTTCACAGCGAGTTCGTGCCGACCACCCTTCCCCCTCCCTCAGGAGCAGACAGCCAAATGCCGCCCCCGATCGGAGCTAACGACTAGGGCTGGTCTGGCAGAGACAGGTTTCGAACCGTGTCCCTGATAGGCAGCTCACACTCATACAGGATCAGCCAAATAAGGGTGCATTAGACCGCTACGCTATCTTCCAGCCCGCAAACTATGCTTTTGACATGATTTCATTAGATGTTATAAAATTGTAGACCTATTTGGGGAATTTCTATTTCCAGACAGTGTCAACTCGCTAAAAAGGCTTGATAAAATAAACAATACAGTTAATGAGCTATGTTGTATGCTCACTAAATTATATTATTTTTATTTTTATTTTTTTAATTACACAGAGAAAATAATTTTGTTTTAACAAGTAATATTGTGTTTATTGAGATTGGTGAATATATTGTGGGGGATCTTTGAACATTCGTCCACACAGAATCTTTCAAGATCCTTCAGTATATTCGGTCTATGCTTGTGGGCTGCTCTCTTCATTCAAACCACACATTTTCGATCAGGTTTAACTCTGGAGTCTGAGATGGCCATTGCCAAGCAGTACATTTGCTGTCAGTTAGCCATTTCTTGGTTGATTTTGAGGTATGCTTGGGATCATTGTCTTTCTGAAAAATCCAGTTGTGGCCAAGCTGTCCAAAAATGTCTTGGCACAATGGAATTCATAATTTCATTGACCTTAACAATAGCCCCAGTACCAGTACATGCAAAACAACTCCATAACATCAAAGATCCACCACCAAACCCACTGCTGGTGTGCATAGCCAAAAAAACTCATTTTTTAATGCAGAACTCTGATTGGAACCAGTTGTTATGGTCAGATGAGACAATAAATGAGATTTTGTACACAGGAATGGTCCCCGCCCGATATGTTTACCTATCTCATAAAACACATGAAAATAGAAGATGACTCAGTGATGTCATCCTTGCGCGGGGAGGGTGCACAAAGTGCTAAAAACAGCGGTGAATAATTGTGACATATTTTTAGGAAACAAAAGATTACTTGTTAAACAAAATATTTTCCTCTGAGCAATAGTAGGCTACTAGTATAAAATAATGTAATTTTCAAATTTTTTGAGAATACAAAATAGCTCATAATTTGTTATACAGCTTTTTTCATTCATCTTTATCAAGGATGTGAATAATTTGGACTTGACTGTGTGTGCATACAGTTGTCTGTGTTGAAATGGTGTCTTGTGTTGGGTGTTGATGAGTTTGGGTCCTGCTCATGACAACCCTAAAATATCCTGCAATTACTGGACATGGATGGACAGGTGCCCCGTATGTATGAGACTGGACTATCGTGGAGTTGTGGGTGAAGAAGACGGTACACATTGAAGTGCTCAGTACCCTGTGCGGAGTGTGGCGATTGGTTATTGTCTGCCTTTTCACAAGGTGCTGAGGTTTCAAGTGTTCTGTGTTGTCTGAGAATGGCTGGCATGCTGAGTGCACACACACACACACACACACACACACACACACACACACACACCTGTCTATCTAACACGGTCGCTGAGAAGGGTCCATGTCCTGAGCTGAACCACATCCTCTGAGAGGCCAGAGTGGATGCTGAGGGACAGTATACCCAGTCATTGTGCAAATTGTATCAATTATGTGACATCTCTGTTCTCATTATGCTTATCCAAACAGCTTACCAGGAGTGACCATTACAGATCCTGCCCAAAGATAGACATCCATACAATTCATTGATTTAAAGGACAAGTTTAAAACAAAAAATAATTAGGTTAGTTCATTTTAGAGCTTTATGAGCATGAAGTTTCTGCGTAGAGGTGCACCCCTGAACTCATTAAGAATGACAGTGACTTGTGATTATTGTGGAGGAGTGCAAATGAGCGACAATTTCTTGATGGAAAATGTTGCCTACAGGACATACGTACATAGCAGAGATTGGGGAAGCCTTGCCAGGGTTCATCATATACAACTGACCACGGGAGGACCTGCATATAGACTGTACACGCGTCCATGGCAATCGTGTTTCTCTAGTCCTGGATGGGATGATGTCTGGCCTTAGTTTTCGACAGATGGCACGTACGCTCAGCGAAGGGAGAGTTCACCTGACACTGACCCAGGAGCAGCGCCATGTTTCCAGGGAAAGCAGGCCTTTGGGAAAGAAGGCGTTAAAGCTCTCTCTCCGCTGGCCATCGCTGGCCCTGTTGCCTAACTGTCCTGTCTTTGCTAATTCATGTGAGAATGCTCCGGGGTCATCCGTGTTTACTGCCACGCTCTGTCTGCTTTCTCAACGCGGCAGAGGGTTTGCATTCTGGAAAAAGAAATACATTCACAGTTTGTTATTAATTATTTGTTAACGGTTAACGAGGTGTCATGGAGTATGTGACAAATACAGGACTGAGGCCAGCACCTCAGGATTCAACCCCAGCTGGCTTTGACGGCAGAGATAATATATTTCATTTTGAAGTATTTCGGGCATATTTAAGTATTTAAGTATTTTCACGGGGTTAAAAGGTGGGAAAAAAGTTGAGCTCAGACAAAATATATTCATCTGCAGAGTTGAATACAGGTTGGAATTGAGTTGTTTGCTGTTACACCAGTCATGGTGAAGGTATCACGTCTCCCATGGTTGGAATTGATACATTAATTAGCAGTTTGCAAACTTCAACATTTGCTTTAATGTTCAAGACTTGGAGAACATTTAACCTTTGTCAGACACAATGGACTCTCTTAATTTGCAGATAAAACTCCAACACAAATATATTAAGAGAAAAGATTAATTTTGTCCTCTCTTCCCCTAATTGGAGGGCAAAAAGATACGGAGAATGTCAGGGCTCCGACTCCAGATTATGTTGAATTCGGACTCTTCGCGTGACCTATCGTTTTCAGTAAGGTCATTTACACAAATGCCAATTTCTCACTCACACCATATTTTACTGCCCAAATGAGTAGGAAAAATACCGACAAAACTAATTAGCTGCCCCTTAGACTGGACATTATTTCACTGACTGACATGACTGATTCCAGTAGATTCCAACATGGGTTGGCCGCTCCAACTGCAAATACTCATTTTAATTAGGTTTTTACTCCAATATTATGTTTAAAAGTTCCGCTGGTCCTCTGTAAAATCGTGTTTTAATCCAGCCTGACCAGTTAGATAAATCCCGCAGATTTACTTATGTAACGTGTCTTAGATTAAAGGAAACGCCTGTTTATTTTGTGTTTGTTCGGAACAACACGTTTTGGGGTTTTAAGTTAACACATAACGATGTATGCGTTAGTTGTACGGTCATCTATTTCTGAGAAATTCACTATCCGGTTTATATCCGTTAATCTTTGATTTCCTTCACGCTGTCAGTCCTAAGGTGTCATTCGGGTTGGGGTTTGTATGGGGTAGTGTTCACATACTACCACTTCTCTTCAGGCTGCCTAGTTTATGTCGATAATGTAATGTCTGTAGAAGTATGATACAATAGTATAAAACAATAACTTATAATAGTAACATAATTGTAGGTACTTACATATTAAGGTCAAATGAAGAGGGGGAGGATAATCACCAGGTTATCTACAATATAAGTTTATTCTTTGCACCTCCGCCTCGATTTATAATTAAATAATTCAAAGATTCCTGCAGTTGGAGAACTAGTAGGCTAGCTGGGTATCGATCGCTTACCCGGACACTTGCAGCTCCTTCATGGTTTAAAAATAAATATATTATATTTGCAGAGATTATTTGTTAGATTAATTATTAGAGAGTATTATTTTAATAACCTCAGAAATTGGGCCAGCATTCCAAACAATTTGGCAATTCAATGTCGGAGAATATGTCATTCATATTTGGACAGATGTTCAGTGGGAGGGACCCTATTTCACGATAATACACCGGTCAGAAAATCGAACCAGATTGGTATTTCAGTAGTATAAATAACAGTACAAATTATTTTCAAATCAGCAATAATATCCGAATAGGATAGGTATACCTGCAGCTCGAGACCTGCTTCCTCGCGACCAATCCCTCTTCTTGTGCGTCTTCATTTTAAGTGACAGGATCACAGGCCCGATCTCTGATTTCAGTACTTTGTTTACTCGAATAAAAGAGCACATGGCACTTATCATAATCTCCTTCAGACACGCCGGAGAATAGGAACTGAATGGGAACCGAAAGGATGATTGATAACAAATGGAAAAAAACAGATAAAACACCTGGTTAATCACAACAAAAATCGAATCAAGGGAACAAAGATTTTAATGAGTGGTTTGCTTTCCCGTGTGTGTGTGTGTGTGTGTGTGTGTGTGTGTGTGCGCGCGCGCACGCCTTTGTAAAGAGAGATTCAATTCAAATCAAAGCACAAAGCTGAAAGTCATTAGATACCGATAACCGACACATCTAAGAAAGACAGTCTTACTTTTGGTCATAGCTTTGAATATAATGTGAAAATTATGCCGAAAATAAACATTGTTCTTAATGTAGGGTTCATTATAAGAATATTCTGCTTTGATTGGATATTGGAAAATCAACAGAAAACTATTTTTGGATGTTTGGGATGTTCGGGATGTGTTTTTATTTAGCCTATTTATGGAGGCAATTCCTTTCTTCCTTCATCCATGCATTCGTTTATGAATTTAATTCATAACTGGTTAAATGTACATACTAATAACGAACTATATAACGTTATACCCTACCCACACTAATTATATTTTCTAGATAATTTTATTTGTAAAGACTTTAACAATGTCTTGCAAATGCCCCGGTTTCCTTTTGAGACAGTGGGCCTACTACAGTCAGAACTATTATTTAACTTTTGTTGAATTATTTAAATAGAACATTTATTTTCATTTATTTTGTTAAATGCAGAAAATTCAATTTTCTTAAATGGCGAAAGTTAAAGTTATAGCCTATTGCAGATGTTTTATCTATTATAGATCCCCTGAAAACAAGTCTAATGAATGGGATGCATATGTGTGTCTTTGTATTCATTAATGCACAGGAAATCAAAATAGGCCAAACTAATGTTGATGATTATAATTATAATAATAACAATAATAACAATAATAATAATAATAATTATTATTATGACTACTACTACTATCACTACTACTACTAATAAGAATAATATCAATTATTATTATTATTATTATTATTATTATTTATTATGTCCCTCCCCTCTTACTAAGGCCTTTAGCCAACAGAAGTCCAAAGTTCATCTAAAGTTTAGTCGATAACCAGAGCCACCAGTGTCAACACAGGGAACCGTCTACCTGCCCTGCTCCGTCAATAGGCCCAGTTTCTGCGTATTTGCATACAGGCCGCATTAGCCAGCCCACCTATTACCATATGTTATATTTTGCCTGCCTTCCGCAGGCATCATGGCACATCAAACCATTCCTCCGAACTGGGCAGCCGACCAGCGTCTCCTTGCAGGTGTCCTCAGAAGTAGTTTCACACACACGTAGCCTACCAAACAGGAGAGGTCAAGAGAGAGAGAGACATAGCGCTATATTATTTTCTTTACCTTCTCTAACGGTCGACTCTTTTTTATTTTTTACATGTTATACATTTAAAAGAACGATTTGATGTTTGCGAAAATGGTGTCGAAGTTGACATCTCTGCAGCAGGAGCTCCTGAACGCCTTGTTAGACTCCGGAGTAACCAAAGATATTCTGATTCAAGCACTGGATGACATGGACCCGACCCCGTCCGCCTTTGGAGTAAAGTTGGAGAATTTACAGATGTCGCCGTCGAGCGCGAAAATGAACGGCGGCGATTCCGACTCGAAGCCCGTGTTTCACACGCTGACCAACGGGCACAGCAAAGGTGGCAAGTTGTCCGGGGACGAGGGCTCGGAGGACGGCGACGATTTCGACACGCCACCGATATTGAAGGAACTGCAGTCTCTCAACACGGAGGAGGCGGCAGAACAGAGGGCAGAAGTGGATCGAATGTTATCGTGGGTTTTGTTTAAGCTTTTGTTTCTTTGCGCTTGTGGTTATCTTGTTTCCCATGTTAAATCACTGCTATGTTGTTGTTTTTTTGTTCTTGTTGGAAGGTAAACCTTTGGCAAACAAAACAATGATAGTTTACTGGAGAGAGAGAGAGAGAGAGAGAAAAAAAAGATTTTAGGATATATTAAAATGAATATGGCATGGTTTTGTTAATTCCGTGTAATTACAGATAGCCATGGATTAAATGTCATTCGGAAACGAAATATTTAAAATGAGCGTGACGCTAGCTGGATGATTAAAACTAACAATAACTTGAAATCAGGTAGGCCAACATCAAACGCATAGTTTTGGATCCAGGCTTATTTCTCAATGTCATTAGACATAAAAGCCGAACAGTTATCATAATAACAGATAGGCTATTATCTAGTAGTATTTATTCAATGTAGGCCGGGAAACTACTTATTCTAAAAGTGCTTGAAGTTAATTTGGGGGTGTTAGCGAGTAGATTATAAAGGCATAAACCTTTGTCTTCCTTGTTGTCCATCTAAAACATGTTTATTCTCTGATTTAAACTGAACGCAAGTATAAAGGATTGTGCTTATAAAGTTGTACATTTATTTCAAAAGTAGTCATTCAGGCCCGACTGCAGCCAGACCGCAATGTCATAGTTTCACCAAGTTACTCAACAGGCATCCAACTAACTGGAATGAATGCAGTTTCAGCTATTCTCAGGAAAGACAAAATGCTCTCGGCTTCTAGCTACAGATTTAGCTACGTGCCATTTTTGTACGTATCAATTATATTTACCGGTCGTCCATACAGTTAAGTTTCTGTAAGTTTCTGTAATAAGCTAACCTAATTAAAATCTAGTCTATTTGTCGTCAGCTACTCAAGTTCAGAGCGCACAATGAAATATGCCTTATGGGACCGGGCGGAGCACCATGACACTAAATCGATTAGTTCCAAAATAAAACTAAATTGAGCTTTGTATATTTATTTGACCAGAAATAACCAAATAGCCTAATAATAATCATAATAATAATAATAATAATCCTATGTCTACTATTAGTATTTTGTAATAGTTTATTGTTGTGACGGAAAGCCTAATAGTCTAATGTGGACATAGCAAACGAAATAAATCCGAATGATTCCCCCAAATAAATCCAAATAAATCAAAATATAAATGAATCGATCCCTTCCGTGTGATCAATTAAAAGTGCATTATGTAGGAAACGGCATAACTAATTAACAAAAATGTTATATTTTGTTAGACTTACAATATGTAGCTAAATATTATATTAAAAATATTCTATTTCATTAGACTGTATTTTTAAAATATATAGTTTATTTTAAAAATGATAAAGCCTATTAAAATCGAACATTTTTGTAATAATATGTCTACAATAACAACAATGTGTATTTTCATCATACCAGAGTTGTATCATAATATTGCGAAAAAACACAACGTGGAGAACCGTGGGGATAAATCACAACTAAAGCACGTGCAGTTGAGTTATTATTAATTTTATTCTATAAATCATCAACTGAAAGATACACAGTAGCGTATGATTAGAGTGAATGGATATCTGGTTATTCATTGTCAAAAGTTATAAACCAACATCTAAACCCACAGTCTTAAATGAAGGCATTTTCCAAAACAAACAATCATGTGTGAGTTTGCAATCACCTATAACCGATGTGAATTCAATGCTTAATCTCAATTTGTCCGGACTGGAGTTTCAACGTTACGGTAATCCTTTATCGCTGCGGACTACTGTAGCCTCGAGTTAGCCAGGCTGCATCGGGCCGAAGAATACCTGGGGGAAATTGTACGTATTCTGCTTCAGAGGTGTTCATTAATTTGTGTTTCCGCATCCTTCATTTCAATGGTTTGATAATTAGCCTATACGTGCAGTAGCTATAACGGCAAGATGTAAACACTGTGCTGAAAACCTGTATTTGTCCGGTCGAATTGTTCTGTAACAAATGTCATTGTCACTTTGGCAGACGAACTGGCACAATGTCTCACATATACATAGTACGTTTCGTAGCAATATTTCATAAATCTTAAAGATTTACATTACCAATAGGTAAATTTCACACTGTAATATCATTATGTTATTTTTATAGGGAGATGGCAAACGCATATTTGTCATACATCTTCCAGACTTAAATTATTACCCTGATGATAATTAATATTCACATTCACTTATTATATGTGGACTATTATGCTTCTAATATTAATTATAATGTTAGAATGGCTGGAAAGGACTCTACTGCAATGGTTAATTAAACTATACTTGATGTCAGTTCATGAGCGCAGCAATACTCGCAATAGTCTTTCAAAACTATTGAATTATAAACCTTTAATTAAAAAAAGTCAGCGTGTAATAGGCTATACATATAAACATTATAAATAAATCAGATAATTGACCAGGTTCCCCGATTTTTTTAGTCTCTTGGTTATATCTTCTCGATTTGTCGGGTAAAGCAATTGTATAGCTAATGCTTGTATGAAATTATGAATAGTCTCAAAACGGAGGGGTTGAATCAGGTCCTGGTGTGTACATGTAACGGGTAGGCCTAAGTATAAAATCAAAATTTAGTTTGGCAACATAAACGTCCTCTGGAAATAAAGTTGATGTAGGCTACATAACCAATACAATGATACGGATTATTCGCTTCGATTTATAACATAATCGCGATTCGTGTGCATTATATCGCCCACGATTTTGTTATATTCATATACCCATATCGTTTCTCGTGGTGAACTAACGATACATGCACGGATATTTTAATTTAAATAGTTGGACTGATGCAACTTATTTTTTTAAAAGAGCGCAATTCTTCTCCATTCGTTATATTCGTTCAGAATATAGGTATAGGCCTTCACCGACGGAAGTAAATACAGAATATACATATTTGTAAGTTTAAACTGGTTGCCATTGTATATTTAGGCCTAATTAGGGTAAATTAAACGAACAGACAAACAGCACAAATTGGCATGACATAAAAATTAATTGACGTGTTTGTTTGTAGATTGTTATGATCCTGTGGGTGCCCACGGATCCTTTGAAAGTATTTACAGCAGAATAAAACAGGCTACTGCGTGATTATGGATATATACATTTGAGTTAAAACAATTATAGGAAAAAATAAGCTTCAAAATGTGATATTATTGTTGTTATTATTATTATTATTATTATTATAGCACGGCAAAGCATTGATAATGAAGCGGAACCCCTCTATTGTTGTAATAATAATAATAATAATTATTATTATGGCCCTGCGATGGATTGGCGACCTGTCCAGGGTTTATTCCTGCCTCTCGCCCCTATGCATGCTGGGATAGGCTCCAGCCCCCCCGCGACCCTGACCAGGAATAAGCGGCTTAGACAATGAGATGAGAGATTATGATTATGATAATAATAATAATAATCATATATTATCTTCTCATTCTCGTGTTAACCCAGCGAGGACCCTTGGCGCGCCGCCCGCACGATCAAAGGGTACATGCAGCAGCACAATATCCCGCAGCGCGAGGTCGTGGACATCACCGGACTCAACCAGTCCCACCTCTCGCAGCACCTCAACAAGGGCACGCCCATGAAGACGACGAAGCGAGCGGCCCTCTACACCTGGTACGTCAGGAAACAGCGAGAAATTCTGAGACGTAAGTTTATATTTTTCATTGATCGTACACTACGTAGCTACATGGTTATTTGAGGGAGGCAGTGGTTTTTGTTTTGTTTAAAAGCATTCCAACCACCACTGCTGAACCAGGTATATCCAACTTTGCAGTAGGCTATGCATTGCAAGTATATAATTGGGACATCACAAAGAGTGATTCTTTATATTTAGAAATAAATACATATTGGCATATAAAATATGTACTTCTTGCAACTTTTGATATTTTAATACCATTTGCTTTTCTCTTATATTTTTATTTAAATAAAGAAACTTTTTTACTTATAAATATTATTACGTTTTTAATAGTTGTTTGGCTTCAGTCATTTGTGATAAATTACAGGTCACTTCAGGAAACACTTATAAACACGATCTGCTGTGTCTCTCATTAAAGGTAAAATTAAAATATGCCTAAAAAAAAAGAGCCCACAGGTCAAATGTAACATATGAAGTGAATTCCATAGCTAGCCTTATCTATCTATTATCTATCTATCTATAAATATATATGTGAACTGTCTATTGTGCTCACTAATATTTGTTCCTTACATAAGTGTGTCATGACTTCCTTTCCCCCCCCAATTTTTTTGTCTTTGAATCCGTCATGTGTCTTGTGCCTGTCCTCTCGATGCCGGCCCACACCCTGAGCTCTCCTCTCTTATTTCCGCAGAGTTCGACCATGTGCAGGGCTCTGGCGGCAATATGGCAGACAAAGGCAATCAGGATCAGGTGCTGTTTTTCTTCCCAGAGTTCAATCAGCCCGGGCAGGGCATGGGCCAGCCCGGCGTGGCGGACGACGCGGGCACAGAGCCCGCCTGCAAGAAACTGAGACGCAACCGCTTCAAATGGGGCCCCGCGTCGCAAGAGATCCTTTACCAGGCCTACGAGAGGCAGAAAAACCCCAGCAAAGAAGAGAGGGAAGCGCTGGTGGAGGAGTGCAATAGGTGAGGGCCTGGAGGAGGGAGGGAGGGAGGGAGGAGAGAGGGAGGGAGGGAAGGAGAGAGGGAGGGAGGGAGGGAAGGAGAGAGGGAGCCACGGCGTGCTTACGACACACACCTTTCGTGACAAAAGTCTCCCAAATGCCACTCCGGATAATATATATATATATATATGGCATTTAGCAGACACTTTCATCCAAAGCATCTTAGAGTAGTGAATGCATACATTTTTTGGTATACGTGGTCCCAATGAGAATCGAACCCACAATCTAAGCGTTGTCAGTGTCGTGCTCTACCTACTGAGCCACACAGAGAAGCACCACGGGTGGGAGGGGGTTATTTCACGGAGCGCGGGATTGAGGAGTTACCCGACTAACTTTCATAAGTATCTAAGAGCAACTCTGGCGTTCAATTGATCAGATTTCATCAAAAAAACTTAAGTGTGTGACTCCTTAATCCCTTTATGAAATACCCCCCCCGCCCCTTGGTTTCCTCCGCTGCCCTCTGTAGTACCCGAAATTCTGTGTTCTCTAGTCTTCTGTTCTGTTTACTCTGTTGACTGATTGCTTCAGAGAATCGCTGATCATTTCATGGCAGATTGTATCCACCGAAGACAATATACCTCTTCTCCATCAAGCCTTTTTATTCATCCCGCCTTCTGATGTCATCATCATCATTGCTCTCAAATAGGTGTTCATTGAAGTGTTAACGCCCCCCCGTAATCTCCTCAGAGCGGAGTGTGTGCAAAGGGGGGTGTCCCCATCCAAGGCCCACGGCCTGGGCACCAACCTGGTCACCGAGGTGCGCGTGTACAACTGGTTCGCCAACCGCCGCAAGGAGGAGGCCTTCCGGCAGAAGCTGGCCATGGACGCCTACAGCGGGCCCATCCACAGCATGAACCCCCTGCTGTCCCACAGCTCCCCGCACCAGCACCACACCAGCGCCTCGCCGCCCGGCAAGATGCAAGGTACTGCCCCGCACCTGGCCCGCCACCCCACAGCACGTTGTGTGATGTCACATAAGGATTCAAATCCACCCTGTAGTGGTTATATACGACATGTATAAAGAATATTATTTAACATTTTCCATGTTGATTACAGAGGAAATATAAATGCATATTATATATATATGAAGAGTGTTTTTCCAGAACTCACTCATGTCCACTTTGGAAAGGTGGATATTATTATATATATATAGAGAGAATATTTTGTTTAATCATATTGAGTATATGAAGTGGATTACATGAATAACTTTGAGGATTTCCGAGTAAAAAAAAAGATTTAAAATGTTGCCACCGACCTAGCTGAACCATGAGCAAACCAGAGTGTTTATATGCTGATATGAGTGAGTGAGGTGTTAACAACTCCTACTCAAAGCCTGCAAGAGCCTGTGCTGTTAGCATGCTGGAATCACTCCAAAGAGACTTATTATTACTTACCTTAAGGATTGAGGCAGAACAAATGATTACACATATATTTCCTAAATTTAGTATGACAGAATAAAACAAAAACAGTGAACTGGGACTCGAGAGAAAAGCTGACCATATCTGCTGCGGTTTGTCTTATGCGCCGGATCTGGTCGGGGTTAACTGACCTGCATTGCGCTTTGGCTGGGCTGTAGCTATTACAGTAGGAACACATTCCCCAAGGACTTTTTTTCCTCCAAGCGAAGGCAAGAAAGGAAAAAGATCAGTTAAAATAAAGAAGAGAGAGAGGGAGAGAGAGAGAGAGAGAGAGATAGTAAAAGAGCAAAAGGTGATCAATAACAGTGAGTGAGTGAGCTTGGTAAATGGCACATTGTTATTCTGATCTCTGAACACACGCTGGGAACAATCCGCATTGTACCTGCGACCTACAGTCCAAAGTCAGCCAACAGGAACGCTTCAAAGAGAGGGGCAGTCCAGCAGCATGCCCGGGTCGGCCAGGGGTCGCGCGCAGGGTCACCGAAGAGAGAGAGTGCCTCTGTCACGACGCGGTGCGAGCGCTGCGTCAATACCCGCCGCTGCTTACCCGTTAAAATCTATTCTGACTTTCAACTGGCCCCCATCAAGTAGTGATGCACGACTTTTTCTGCAGGACTTGAACGAATTGTATTTTTTTTTTACTTTTGCACTCCGCCCACGATGATGTTGATTTGTCAATGAGCTCTTGCTATTCTGAGGCAGCACCTATCTATTAGCCCTTGCACACAGTTACGGAGAATCGATCCTTTATTTGTGCTTCGGTGTGTTTCAGGGGAGACTATTTCTCCATGAAATAGTCTCCCTGAAAAATAAAAATAAATTGTTTTTAAAATAGAGGCTGTTGAATTAGGCTTTGTCGTTGCCACCTGGGGAAGCTCCGCGCTATTTATTCAGATCAAAGCCAGCTCCATTTCCGGTGCAAGCTTGTCTTGGATGTCCGGCCCTCACAATTCCACACCCTGCGACAGTTCACATCTGTTGCCGATTCTGATAAGAGAATCGTAAAAGCTTGCCCAGTCAGTCACAGACAGCGTGCAGGTTTCTCGTGGGTTTTATTAGGTCACGTCATCGATTGTATTAACCCAATAGTGGATGTTTTAATTATGCAGCTTTTTACATCATACCTGATTGGTGGGTGGGTGGGTGGGTGGAAGGTTTGTAAAGGGGGGGTGAAGGGTTCGCACAGGAGTCACGGGGGGGGGGAAGATACCGTACTCTCCGCCACTCTTTTTCCTGGAAGCTGATCGCATGCCCAGCGTGTCCAGCCAGCACCCCACTGACACCATCAGCTGTTTTCCAGTGTCAGACCAGGGCAGGACAATGGCCGCCCGGCAGGCCCCCTCATCTCGTTGCCATGGCACGCTCTGCATTATGCATGCTTAATTGACGATTAAAATCCCCAGATACCTCACGTCTTCTTGTAAGCCCCCTCCCCTTTTGTTTTTTGAGGGGGGGGGGGGGGTCACATTGTTTCAGATGACTGCAGTGCTTGTAAACTAGGTTCATTTATCTCTGCCGGGCCTGTAGAGGGCACTTTTTAAAGACCCCCACCCTCCTTTACTGGGCCACGCTACGATGGCTGGAGCACAGACCTGCACTGCAGGGCCCGTCTGCTGGGGTATTTGGTCTGCTCTGGACATGCAGAAATTAAAACCCCTCTTCTTCTATGGTAAATCTAATGTTTGGGGCAGGGCCCTTCTTCAGTAACACCAGAGCCTCATGTTCTGCCATGACCAGACTGGGTCAGAGAAAACTCTGCTTTCTCATTGGCCTCAGGTGGGAAACAGAACCTAGTGGTGTAATAATACTGTATTCCGTCACTATTTATTCTTGTGGGAAGCTCCCATATGCTGAGAATGGCACGTACAGAGCAAAGTACAAAATACAACATAAAGTTTATTTTATATCTTAAAATTGACAATTTGTCAATTACAATTGACATTTTTAGCACAGATGATTGCAGACAATAATTATTTTTAAATAATATGAATAATAATTTAATTCTTAAATCCTGATAAGGTTATTTCATAGGTTATTTCATATGATCGGGAACGTATACTTGTTTTTTCCATTGTCACTGTATGTACTGCAATATGGCAGCCTTTACAGTGGCCCTTACTGTGTGCAGAAATGAATGACCCTTTGGGAGAGAGAACTGACACAGAGGCAGGCTGGCAGTGCTCGCTGCCATACAAGTGTAGACAGAAGGTACAGATAAACAATTACTCAGCTCCAGTGGGGAGAGGGGGTCAGGGACAGCAGTCGCACGCGGCTGCCAGCTCAGTTTACAGAACTCCCCGCTCTTATCGCCCAGGAGATAGGCGCGGACGTGTAGCGAAAAAAGCAGGTCAAAGTAAACGGGCAAGGGGGGAACGGGGCGTGCGCTCCGGGCGTCTCGCGTGGGGGCCGCGAGAAACGAGGAGGAGGAGGAGGAGGAGGAGGAGGAGGAGGAGGTGGCCGAGAGCGAGGAGCTTTGTCCCCCCCCCCCCCCCTCGGGTTCCCTTCCCCCAGGCAGGGCTGCCTTGCCGGGACGCGACGAGGCACAAAGGGCCAGCTACGTCCTGCTGAGACGCAGGAGGCCTCTGATATTCAGCAGCCCTAATGGGCCCTGCCTGGGGATGCAGGCTCTGGCCTTTGATATGACGCCGGCCCTGCGGAGAGAATGAACGCTCGGGGAAACCATAGCAGGCCCAACCCCTCCGCTCTCCTCCGCTCTCCTCCGCTCTTTCTCACCCCCCCTGCTCGGGTGCACTCTGCCCCATCGGGTTCCCTCATTGGCTGACGTCACGGCTCTCTAAGTTGTGGTCCGAGTGAGTTTTGGCCAGATATGTCTCTCTCTCCCCCCACCCCCAGCAGAGGTGAGGGTGAGCCCACAGGCCTTGTTGCAGGGGAGGAGATGTATTTTTACCATTATGCAAAATGACAGCGCAGGAGATAGTTACTGCCATGGCAGGTGCTGGCCCTTTGGATGTCCCCTGCTGTGCTGCTGCTGCTGTTTATTATGTGCAATAAAAGAGCAGGAGAAATGCAAAGCTACAGCGCGCTACATCGGCGACTGTGAAGCACGGCGCTACCCCGCCTCAGCGTTGACAGGACTCTGACGTTACCGCCGTTGCCACGGGGGAAACCCGCTTCTTTGGGGTGGACGCCTCCCTCCCGGCGACTGACGGACTCGAGACGTCTCTGTCTCCAGCCTTCACCACTGCTCTAGCAAACCGGCTCTCTGTGCCGTGAACTTGGGTTTCGGGGCTTGAGTCGAAGCTTGACGAGCTTGAACAGCTTGCCTTTCCCAAGTCATTTGTTTCAAAACAGAGACGGCTGTAAAATGGCTGTTAACAAGCCCCGGTTCATATAGTGGCTGGCTAGTTACTGAACAGCTGGAGAATTGGTTTGTGGGAACGGCAGTGAGGGGCACTGCCATTTTGGTTTGAGTGACTCATTTGAGTCATTTTGGTAAAATTGTAACGTTGTTGTTCCTGTATTCTGAGGTGACTTTAGGTGTGTGGTGGGGTATAAGTCAGGGTTTCTTTGGTGGGGCTTGCGAAATGTACAGTATATATTATTATTATATACTCATAAACAACAATTACTAAGGTCAGATACAATATGTTGAATACTGTATCTATTTAACAAAAATGTATTTTTTTATAAAAATGCATTAATTGTACTTTTCAGTTTAACGTTTGAATCTAGTGCTGTCTTGTGAGTGTTCTTCTGTTCACGAGGGACAAGATTTGTAACACTCCTGTCTCGTGCCTGTCTCTGTGTGATGATGCTCACAGGGCAGTAATACAGTGTGGCGATAACTATTACCCAAATAGTTTTTTTTGGAATGGGAATGAGTTTGTTTTTTGACCAAAGGATACAAATTTAGCCTTTGTGTTGGACCTATAATCCACGCTATCACGCTTTGTGAAGTGTACCGTACAACAGACTCTCCCAGTAGACCCAACGTCCTCTTCTCTGTCCCTGTGTGTGAGAGCTGTCGTCGGTGACAGTGGCGTGCCGTACAGGTGAATTCCCCCTGGTGTGTCACGGGTTGTTTTAGGAGGGTGAGGGTTTTGGCCTTGGCTGCTCTGGGTCTGTGTTTGTGTTTCTCTGCTTTCCTCGCTCTGAGCCAAAGAGCAGGAGGCTCTGGCAGGCTGGAGTCCCAGTGGTGAGACCCACTCAGTCAGAGCTGACAGAGCCGTTTCGTCCCCAAAAATGCCAAGACTAGCATGTTGGAGAGGAGGGTAGAGGGCTGGTAGCATGCACTACTGGTGTTCGGGGGATGGCGGCAGGAGCCCAGGGAGAGGATCCTTACCAGTGTTTACGTATGAACATGTTAAGACCAAGGACCACAACGGAAATAAGTCCACGACTTTTTGTGCTATCCTGGACATTGTTTTGATGCATGACTTGCACTGACATGTATTTTAAATTGATATGTCGAATAAACTAAACTAAACTAAACTAAACTAAAACGTTGCTCTGAGAAAATAAATGCGTTTATAAAAATAAAAAAAGTGTTGATGCATTCCTCCCCCTATCTCCGCAGGAGTTCGATACAGTCAGCAGGGAGCCAGCGAGGTCACTTCCTCCACGACCATCAGTCACCACGGCAACAACGGCATGGCGACCGGTCAATCGGTGCTGCAGCAGGTGTCTCCGGGAGGCCTGGACCACAGCCACGGCCTGCTGTCACCCGACGCCAAGATGGTAAGCACACCTGGGCCCACCTGCGAGGCGATAACGCGTACACACAGAGAGAGAGAGCGGGGGCCCCCGCCACGGCGTTGCACAATCGGCTCATTGTGCCACGCGGTGCAGCGCGGCGATGAGGGTGGGAGCAGACGGCAGACCTCGGGCCCCGGCGTGGAGGGGCACGTCCAGCGCCGAGCCAATAAACCTGACAAAGAAACATTCTGCTTTTATTGATTGAATGCCTTGTAAAGAGGGCCGGAGGGTGGAGCACTGTTTGTTTTTGCCGAGGTAATGACAGTCGAGTTAATGATAGTGTCAGGATTCCTTTTTTTTTTGTTTTATAAAAAGGGGGACAAAGATATTCGATAAAGGCTTTTTCGACGGTTGCTTTCGGAACGGTGTGAAGTCGCAGGCGGAAGCGCATCTCTTTGCCCAAGCCCGCGTGAAATCTCTGCCTTCGATTCGCTACCTGAGAAGTGAATTACTTTTCCCATTGAGTAAAATTTGATCACTTGAAGTTATAACGACAAAGTTCCATTGTCAGAATTGATGGGATGTTAAGTCCCCCTCTTCAAGAGCACGGGTCTCGTGGTAAAGTCCTCTTTATCATTATGGGATGGCTTCTTCATCTACATCCGTGAGAAATAAGCACCAGCTAGGGGCGACACCAGAGATTTTTCTTGCCGGTGCTACAGTGGGGCTACGGTGGGGCTTCAGGTCATATTTTGGTGGTGCTGCGGTGGTGCTATTGTCCTTTCTGCTGGTGGTTTAGCACCCCCTTAGCACCGCCCCAGCACCAGCTCAAGCGCCCTGCTACACCCCCTGCATAAAAAGCTGTTCACCTCTCTCCGTGAGTCCAGACGAGATGCTGACCGTTCACTTTGGGATGAGTGCTACCTGCACTCGCTACCTATACAGCCACAATGTGTTCCTTGACTAAACAGCTAGCTAAATGTTCCGTGCACTCTAATATAAGAACATATGCCATTTAGCAGACGCTTTTATTCAAAGCGACTTACAGTAGTGAATGCATACATTTTTCAGTATATGTGGTCCCAGTGAGCCACACAGAACCACTCTGGATTGTGTGATGTGCGTCGTGTTAGTCATGAAGTATGCCTCCACTTGTGCCTGCTCTTGTTTGTCCTTATCTGTGCGTCCCTGTGGGTAAAGTACAGCGAGGGAGGTGGGGCAAGGGACACACACAAAACTGCAAACAGGTCACGCGCTGACGTTGATCCTGCGCCGGTGCCAGGGCTGTTTTTCGGGAAGGTTGCGTGAGATGACAGGCAGACAAGCCCCTTCCTGCGTCGCCCGTGTAAACTATGACACAACCGTGTCCCTCGGCCTCGCCGGGTTCATTAGCAGACATTGTTCCGATCTGGCTGCATGATGAATCAATGTGAAGGGAGTGGCCTTCCCGACCTGATCGCTAACTGGCTCGCCCCGCACGTCTCTCCTTCCAGATCTCGGTGTCGGGCGGAGTTCTGCCCCCCGTCAGCACGCTGACCAACATCCACAGCCTGTCTCAGAGCTCCCACCATCACCAGCACCAGCAGACCCAGAATCTCATCATGACCATCGCTGCGCAAAGTGAGCACGAGAGACGCACGGCGCTCCCCCTCCCCCCTCTCCCCCTCTCTCACTCTCTCCTCTCTCCCTCCCCCTCTCCCCCTCTCTCTCTCTTCCCCTCTTCTCCCTCTCACTCTCTCCCTCTCCCCCTCTCTCCCTCTCTCCCTCTCTCCCTCTCTCCCCCTCTCCCCCTCTCCCCTCTCTCCCTCTCTCCTCTCTCCCCTCTCCCCTCTCCCCCTCTCCCCCCTCCCTCTCTCCCTCTCTCCCTCTCCCTCTCTCATTCCCTCCCTCTCTCCCCCTCTCCCCCTCCTCCCCCTCTCCCTCTCTCCTCTCTCCCCTCCTCCCCCTCCCTCTCTCCCTCTCTCCCCTCTCTCTCCTCCCTCTCCCCTCCTCCTCATGTCCCCCATGGCCACTGAATTTTAGCACGCCCATGCATCCTCTGAGGTGGAAATGTGACGCGTCTCCCTTGTCCCCCCACCTCGGCAGGTTTGAACTCGTCGCAGGCGCAGAGCGTGCCGGTCATCAACAGTGTGGCGGGGGGCCTGACCACGCTGCAGCCGGTGCAGTTCTCCCAGCAGCTGCAGAGCCCCCTGCAGCAGAGCCTGACGCCCCAGACGCCCTCACACATGTCCCAGTCACCCTTTATGGCCACTGTCACGCACTCTCACAGTGAGTACAGTTCACAGTCACGCACTCTCACAGTAAATACATCACAGTACACCATCACCCACTCTCACAGTAAGTACAGTTCACAATCACGCACTCTCACAGTGAGTACCTCACAGTACACAGTCACCCACTCTCACAGTAAGTACCTCACAGTACACTGTCACGCACTCTCACAGTGAGTACATCACAGTACACTGTCACACACTCTCACAGTAAGTACATCACAGTACACTGTCACACTCTCACAGTGAGTACATCACAGTACACTATCACCCACTCTCACAGTGAATACATCACAGGACACCATCACCTACACTGTCACCCACTCCCACAGTGAATACAGTACAGTACACAATCACACACACTCACAGTAAGTACATCACATGACACTCTATGTCTGCCAGTTCAGGCCATATTGCTTCAGTGCACATTTTAAACAACATCCATTTATACAGCTGGATATTTATCAGAGTGCATTGCCCCAGGGTATGGTAGCAGTGCCCTGTAACACTCTGAAAGCTTTAAAAAGTGATATATGTCTGTGTTTGACCCCCATTTATGTGTGCACCCCCGCAGTGTACCCACACAAGCAGGAGCCTCCTCAGTACTCCCACCCCTCACGCTTCCCCTCGGCCATGGTGGTGACAGATGGCAGCAGCATCAGCCACCTCAGTTCCATGTCCTCCAGCAAACAGGTCAGTCCCCCTGCACCCCTACATACAGTACCCCAACCCTCCCCGGTGCCCCAGCGCATACACTCCCCCTTACAGTACCCCAACACAAGCTCTCTACCCCCCAGTCCCCCCCGCACCTACACCCATCACCCCCAAGTCCCCCTATACATACACACCTCAGTCCCCCTGCATTCACCCCTTCCCATACAGTCCTCCCCACCCCCAGTCCTCCCCCAGTTCCTTCCCTCACCAACTCCCCCCCCCCACAGACTCCCTATTCTTCCACCCCACAACCCCCCCAAACCCTTGGTCCTGCAACCATGTTCCCCCCTCCTATCCTCCACCCCCACACTTTCCCCCCTCATCCTAGTGCCCAAGGCTGTCTATAACCACCTGGCTCCCCCAGCTCTCTCTGCAAGCTCAAAGCCACAGTTACAGCCCCTTCTCATTCCTCAACACTCTCTAAAAAATGTCACTAACACTAACTGAAACTTGTGACAATGCCAGGAATTGCTCTCCATCTTATGCACATATCATTATCAGTGGCAAAACCTAGGGTATGATCGGCAGAATGATGTAATATCAGTGTATAAAACTGTATAAAATAAATTGTTATACGTAATATCAATATGATGCAAAATTCTGTTAATAAGACCGGCACTGAAAATTGTGTATAGTCAGGAAAAATGGCAGATTTATTCAGTAAAATAATACAGAAAACATCCAGTATTGAAGTATTCTTTCAGTTAAGGCTACAGCATTTATGACTTGATTTAGCACAGTGATGAACAGCATGAAACTCTCTGAAACTTTTTCCTGACCTATACAATCCACATCCACAATGAAAAGTGATTTTGAATGTACACTCGTACTAAGTGGTTTGCCTTTTACGCGATGCATATAGTTTTGGAATCGTCACGTGCTGCTTATTGTTTAGTTGAATATAATGAAGCGGCACATTATTCCAAATCAATAAATGTATGATGGTAGACTACACTACATGATTCCAGTGCTGAATTCTGAACACTTTGTTGTGGATGTGGATTCTCTAATGTTACGGGTCAGAAAACAGGCAAAAACAAAGTCAGGTTTATAGCTGGCTTTATTATAAAAAATGGATATTCATTGGAAAAATGTAAAAACGGGAACTGCCATACCCAAATGATGCCACTGAACATTATGTTTGGAATGACTCAATCTGGTATCAAATGGTTCAATCATCAAATACTAATGCACCAGTAAAGTCTTGATTTCTAGGTCACTCACTAACCATACAGAGTGTTTTCGAAGAAATGTCTGTATGTGTGTGCTAAACTGTGTTTTTGCTTGTTCAATCCCTGTTACACTAGGATTCCTCTGTAAACAAGATGGTGCAACTCGGGGGTCTCTCTTGGGTAAATACAGCGTTTAAATACCTATACTAAAAAAAAATTAGCCATACTGTTAGTACAGGACATGTTTAATATATACTGGTAACTGCCAAAACAAAGGAAACACTTCAATTGAGGGTTCTAGTGGCTCTGTTATGGTGTGGGGTGCATTTTTCTGGCCTGGTTTAGGTCCACTCAACCCCTTAGAGGGCAAGGTAAATGCCAATAAATATGAAGCCATTCTGAGTGATCACCTTCAACCTATGGTGAAGCATTTGGAATGATCTCCTCCAGCATGACAATGCCCCCGTGTGTTGTGTTGAAATCCAAGTGAAAGGGAGTGGTCACCGCATGGTTTGATGAGCATGAAAATGTTGTAAACCATTTGCCATGGCTGTCTCAGTCACCAGATCTCAACCCAATAGAACACTTATGGGAGATTCTGGAGCGGCGCCTGAGACAGCGTTTTTAGCCACCATCAACAAAACACAAAATGATCGAATTTCTTGTGGAAGAATGGTATTGCATCTCTCCAATAGAGTTCCAGACTCTATTGGAGAACCTATGCCAAATGGCAGTGAAGCTGTTTTGGCAGCATGTGATGTCCCAACGCCCTATTAAGACACTTTATGTTGTTGTTGTTTCCTTTATTTTGGCAGTTACCTATATGTAAGGGTTGTGTCTCTTGCCAATTATGGAGGATTCTGGATTGAGGCACATCTCAAAACGGAATCACTCCTGTGCCCTGGAGATGCACCTTGCTGTGATTTTGGTTTGGTTACGTTCATGTGCCTGTGAAGAAACTGACCAAAGATTATCACAGTGGTATTCATTTATGTGATGAATTACATTGAAGCTGCCGGGAGACACCATCAAGTGCAAATAAGGAGAAAATCACAAGGGGAGACTCATTTTATTTTTTCATTTTGGGGGAAAGCTGTAGTTTGTAGATGGTCCCTGTGGCCTCACTGAAAGGGCAAGGTCCAACCTTGCAGCCGGCATGGTTTCGCTTTCATGTTGCTGAGTTTGAGAATAATGCAATAAAGCTCAAACACGGAAGGAATGATCTGGGTAAACACAGAGTGCTGGCGAAATAAAATAAAAAGTTGCTCAACTCCTGCACAAATGACAAAAAAGGTCTTCTTGGTTTGAGTGTCTGGCTGTGTCACCATAGGCCCACTGCCACTACCGCGTTGAGAGAAGCGCTCTGGGCCAAAGCCTTTCCCTGCATTCTCAGTGTTGCGCTTGACCGGATTCCCTTTTTCCTCTGTGTTTTCGCACGTCTTGTGAATCACAATCAGTGGCCCGACCGGGCGTACTGACACTCCTTAGAATTCCTATTTCCTCACAAAGCCCCGGCTAATCAATCTGCTCTGCTCGTGTCACCAACGCCACCTGATTAATGATGCCTAGCTTTCGCTTTCTCCCTCCTTCCCTGCCCCTCCTTCACGCTCTCCCAACCCCTCTCTCCTCGCCCAGGCTGGCCCTGCTCACAGGAAGTGTGTTTTTTCTTTTCCTCACTGTGCTAATCTGGCCACTGAGCCTCAACGTTGGCAGCAAATGGCTGCATGCAGCTGAGGGGAAGGGAGGGGGGGGGGAGGGGGGGGCAGCAATTACAGCTCTTCCTCTTTCCCACTTCTTCCTCCTCTCAGTGATCGCTCTACCTTGAAACGCTGTTCCTGTTGCTTTCACACGCTCCATTTCCCACGCGCTGCTGAAACGGTCACCCTGCCACTCTCGGCCTCAGCGTTTAGCCTGCCTGCTGACCCCCTCGCCTCCCCCTCCCTCGGCCCGATCCCACACTCAGCTTGTTGTACTGATGATTGCTGGTCTGATTCCTCGTTCCTGCTTTGCGTCGCTGTACCCGTTTCCCTGACCGCCAGTGTAGCTAGTTTCGGCCATTTAGTGAAAGAGATTCAGAGGTGACATTGGTCACAGCGGTGATTGGGCTATACTGTCAGGCCTTGTTGGTTAGCGTACGTTCGTTCTGTCTCTCTTGCCCTGTGTGTGTGTGTGTGTGTGTGTGTTAGTGTGGTATGCCTGCAAATTCTCCCAGGCTCTTATCAGGCCCTATATTTGGATTGGGCTGTGTGTGTGTGTGTGCGTGTGTGTGTGTTTGGGCTTGTAATGGTGGGGGTATGAAAGGCTCCAATCATTACAGGTGGGCTCAGACTTCAATACTTCTGCTGTTTACCGAGGCACCCCCACCCCACCTTGCTAAAACGCACCCTCGCTCAGAGCCCTGCGTCTAATGACTGGTCAGAGGTGCTGGCCTCAGCCTTATCAGGTGAGGCTGTTTGTTGGTCAGCAGGTCACCTCAGGTTCAACACTGTGCCTCGCCCACAGAGAGAGAAAGAATTAACGCTCACAAACACTCACAAGAAGGCATTTCGATGTAGAAACAAGGCCTTTCAGCATAGGTGGAGGGCTGAATGAATGAGGAATGTATTTGGTCAGGTGTGCCACTGATAAATTTGTTGTAGCCTCTTTACCTCTGTCACTTAGGAGACCGGGGGACTGGTCCACCCCCCCCCATGTACTCAAACTCAGCTTAAGCGGAACATTTTTACCTCTTTGTTTTTTGTTTTGGTGATCATGGTGTTCCCAAGATGAGAGTTTTGAATGCGCAGCATTTAGCAAGTGTAAATGCGCCAGTCTACGGGTGCGGGTGTTGTGTTGAAATCCAAGTGAAAGGTGTGTGTCAATGTGTGTGTATTAATTATCCCTGTCTGTCTCTCCTTCTGTTTGTCTCAGTGCCCTCTGCAAGCTTGGTGAGCAGCCTCAGCTGAATCCCCTGGTACCTGGCAACAGGAGCATGCTTTTCCACCCTCGAACTGTGGTAACCGCGGCAACCGCACTGGATGAAGAGACGGTCAACAACTCAGGGCTTGCAACCGACGGCGAGAGCGACGCTGATGGGAAAACAAAACAGCATCTTTTTATTTTTTTACAACATTTTTTATTTTTTTTAAACGAAACAAACAAAATTGAACGCTGGTTTGTATTCTTTAAAAGCCAAAACGAAAAGAGGCGACGGAGACGAAGACGATGGCCTGTCGCAGGCGCTGACGGTCAACAAGGACAGAACACAGTATTCTCATTTTCCTGAAGCTTATTGTCTTTTTTCTTTCTTTCTTCTTCTTTGGACATAAGTGAACGCCAATGAAAGGCCACCCGTATTCAATTCCGAATTATGAAGGAACGGAGAGAAAGAAATACACACGCGACTGAGTTTTCGCCTTTTCTTTTTCTTGGGAGAGGGGGAAGGGAAGGGGGGTCTTTGGGGACTGAATTCCTGCGGGCGGTCAGCCCCTATGTGGAGAGACCGGAACCCCCAGCCTCTGATGCGAGAGAGGACCCGCGAGCTACTCTGCAACCTCCGGCCAGACACTCTGACAAAGACAGACGGATGGCCAGACGGCCGCTGGGGTAGAGAGGGAACACTCTAGCGCGCTCTGGGAAGGTTATACTCCGTGACGGAGCCGGGCAGGAGGCGCCCTCAGTCTGTGAGGCTGGCTTCCCTCGGTCACCCGCGAGGGTGCGCACCGCTCCCCTCGCCCTGTGGAGGAAGACACCGTCGCCAACGCCGACACGACCTGCCCTTCGCCCACCATCGCCCGCCACCTGTAACCCTCACTGTCAGGGTAGAGCTACTATCACTTGAGAATAGTTTTAGTGTCGTTTTTCTTGTCACGATGCAAGGGGTCTTCCACGTGGTCTGTGCTTATATATGCTGTGCTCTTTACATTCGCATTCGAATAATTCCCATGTTTTTTTGCAGCTCCGAGAGCCTGAAGTTGAAATTTCAAACACGATATTGTTGTAACGATGATGAAGATTGCGTTGATTTTTTTTTTTTTTCGCCTTCCAATACCAAAAGTGTGATTCAAAGACATGACAAAAGGGCAACCAGGTGGAAGGGCGAACAGACACTTTGTAACCCTGTATAGTTTTCGCGCTGTTACTGTTTGCTCGCTGTTGTCACGGAAGCAAGAATAACGCCACGGTCCACATTTAGGTTGATTTTATATTTCGTAGGAGAATTGACCTAATTATATATATTTTCAAATTGCTCTACCTGGACTTGGGCTAGGCAGACCAAGCTGCCATTGGCCCAGACGAGTTCTAGCAAAGGCCTTCACTTCTTCATTAGGTAGTTTTGGTTTGAAATCAAACATTGGTTATAGAAATGAACCTATCAAAAATAAAGGCTTCTGGAAGCCAGGCTTTGAGGCCTAACGTGGCCTGTCCCTGCCCCAGGTGTGTTAGAGCAGGTGACAGGGTCCATACGGAGCAGAATTGGGCATTGTTTTAGCTATTATTATTATTATTACATCTGCCTCTTTATAATCCCTTCAAGAGAGAGAAAAGGCAGAGCCACACAAAGTTTCGGCAAACTTATGAACGAGGAAAAAAAAAGTTTATTTAGATTTTCTTCTTCGACACTATTCATTCTTTGCACTTTCCCTCCTCCAGAAACATGAAATATGCAAACGGAAGACAATTTCTACAGTTTGCGGTGGTCTCCATGAGCCTGAATATATGTGACGCGCATCCCGTGACAAGCAGTATTACCTAAACCACTAAGAAACACTGCAGCAACTTGTAGTGAGAGAAAGGGGGGGGAACAAAAGCTGGTTCTGAATTCTAGCATAGAGGCAGCATGGGTTCACCTTTAGACAACTAGACGCTGATACGAAATATTTCAAAGAATAACATTTCATACCTGTAAATGAATTTGTCTGGTGTACATTCAAAAAAAATGAAGGTCTCTCCAATTCACCTCTTGGCCCACGGTGTCAAAACTTTTGAGACATTCTTCAAAGGTCATAACGCTGATGTTATTTTGTCGTGCATTTTGTTTATCTGTATATAAGACTTACCCACTGCCAGCCGATCAGAGGGGAAACCAGTTTATACGCCTGATTTTCTTTAGGATGTACTATTTTTGTATAAAGATGGAAATCAATCTTTTAAAAATCATATTTATACTCTGTTGTAAAGTTAATATTTCAAGTAAACTTCTTTTTTTGGTTCAAAAATGAAATCGATGGTAGTCTGTGATTTCTTTCTTTTGTGAATTTCGTTTGTGCAAATTTAACTCCTTCTCCGGGATTATAGTGCCATTGTACTTTAGACCACACTTTCAGATTCTTTCAAAACATGTTTACAGATTAGATAAGTCCTCCGTAACCTCACCCATTTGAACACGGCTGGTGCTCAAGCCCCTGGGCCAGCAGTGTACTGACCCAGCCCAGAGAGATAGGCCCGGCGCAGGGACACTTCTGTACAGAGACGAGCCCAACCCAGAGACAGATTCTGTATAGACACAGGTCTCGTATGGAGCCGGGCCATAAGTCTCATGTGTTGTTAAGTAAATGTGTACAAACCAGAGACAGAGCCTTCGAGACAATTAATCTGTGGGCTGTAGTTGTCATTATCTTTTTTTCTTTTTGTTTTAGTTAACAGTTTCCTGATGACAAGGGTGTCAGGAATGCTTGTTATCGACCAGGTGACCCCCTCACCCCCTCCACCCTCCCTCCCAGCTCCTGCAAACATTGTTTGTTTATGCTATCTGATGGACACACTGAGACCCCAGGAGTACAGTGTGTGTGCCTGTGTGTGTGTGTGTTGTGTGTGTGTGTGTGTGCGTGTGCGTGTTGGAACAGTGAGAACAAAGTGTAACAGGACACAACATAGCTAAACACAACACACGGCCAAATGTTTGAAATGAAGATGGAGAGAGTGAAAGTGCCAATTACTAATTTATTTCTCACATACAAAACGCATATATTTTGACACATATCAGGGAGTTTTACGTTATATTTCTACTTCTATAGAGAATCCCCTCGATGAAGCATGATATGCAATTTATCTGAAATCCCTGGCTGTTGCCCCCACCTGTTCTCCTAAGGGCAAGTGTGGCTGTATTTTCTTTCTCATTTAATCCTGCGCACTCATTCAAACAAGCACATTCACACAGGCCTGCTGCCTTTTACTTGCTTTTCAAGCGAGAGGCAATTTAAGACTTGGGAAACTTAAACAGTTTTCATCTGTGGTATTTTCTGTGTGCTCATTCATTCTGGATTATTGGTCAGTTTGGTGCCACGTGCGTGGGACTTTGTTGAATCCAGTTCAGTATGCCAGCGCTGTCACCCAAACGCTAGGCAATCCAACCAATTGGGAAAAGGGAAAAAAAATGCAACACCGATCTTTAATTGATCAACAAAGGCAGTGTCAATAGCACCTTTACTCCGCCATAAAAGTACAACTGCTCCGGTCGGTAGCCGTACGCTGGAGCAGCGTTCATCACAGGGCGTCTAGAGTCGACTCTCCTGCTCAGTGGAGTTCAGCAGGCCCTGGTGGCCCTTATTAAGCCAATCCCGGGGGGTGGGGGGGGGGGCAGCATCTCAGGCAAGAAACCAGGCGTGAGCGTCTTTGGCTGTCCGAGGCTTGTATGTTTGTGTGCATGCGTGCGTGAGAGTGAGAGAGAGAGAAAAAGCGACTCTAGGCAGACCTGGGAAACCATGGCAACATGCTGACCCACAGGTAAGGGGTCAGGGGTGCTGCAATGGATGTTGCAATAAAGGGCTGGTAAGAGTTGAGCAAGCAGCATGCTCCCCCACACACACAACCCGGTGTGTGTGTGTGTGTGTGTGTGTGTGTGTGTGTTTGTGTGCACATGACCACATCTGATCGGATTGAAAGAGTTGAAATTGAAATCAAGTCAAATCGAGCTTCGATGCTACACCACGCACGCGCGTACGTTCGCGATCTGTTCGTTCATTCGGCGTGGGAAATTCATCCATCCAAAAAAAAAAAAGGTGAAGTCTGTGAACGAGACAAGATGAGATGAGATGAGATGAGATGAGATGAGGCTCCGGTTTGCATCACATCCTCTGAGAGAGAGAGAGAGAGAGAGAGAGAGAGAGAGAGAGAGACAGAGAGAGAGAGAGAGAGAGAGAGACAGAGAGACAGAGAGAGAGAGAGAGAGAGAGAGAGAGAGAGAGACAGAGAGAGAGAGAGAGAGAGAGAGAGAGAGAGAGAATCCCCGTGACGACGCGCGGTGCAGTGAAGGTGCCCCACGGAAGGTGTGTGGCGGGAGGGGCTGGAGAGCCATTGTCACAGGGGGGGAGAGGAGAAGTGCACTGACTCAGAGCGAGCGGCTCTCAAGGCCGCTCCCCCCCCTCCCCGGGGCGAGACCTTTGCATGTTATTCTTTTATTACAGGGGTGCTGCTGCTAAGCGCCGGCTGTGGGGCAAAGTTCAGGCGCAGCGCGGCTCGCTCCCAGGGGCGCTGGCACCCGGCGAGGCAGGCTGATCGCCCGCTGATAGATCCCGGTAAAAGGGTTTGGAAGCGGCAGAATGTGGATCGTGCGGATCTCCAGGTTCTCGTGCTTTCTTTAGCCCCTCGTTCCCGTGCCGCGGCGCATTTAGACTGCACCGCTGGAGCCGCTGGCGGGAGGAATTCGGACGCGGAAGCGATTCGACATCGGACGCTTCGGGAGATGTTTGGCTTAGCGTCGCGCACCTGTTGGGCCGGGTTGCCTTGCATCTTTGGAGCCAGATCAGTGGCCGGTCAGGAGAAGGATGTTCTGTAGCTTGTGGTCCAATGAGACCAGGTTTCACTCAAGTAGGCTACCCAATCAGAGGACGAAAGGGCAAAAAGTAAACACTTAGTTCCATATATACAGAGTTGTAGAATATAACAGCAGCAAGTATAACCATATAAGTTAACCATGTATGGCAACAACAACTTTCAAACTATATTCACGGTATTTAATGATGTGTAGATATTGGGAATTGTGTCTTTGTTTGGCATATCTAACTTGTCTTTTTCATTATTATCAGCTGCAGCAGTCAAAATCATTCTGATTTACACTGAAACATTTCTTGTTTTGGTGTTCTCACACATATTTTTTAAACCAAAAGGCTGCGAGATTGGGCTATGCAAATTGCGACACGTTAGCTCAATTGTTCCTCGTGCTTCCTCAATCACAGAACAGTTTCCTATTATGCGCATATGATTAATATATATTTTTGTTTTTCCAGAAACTTTAAGCCTTAGGACTCTAAATTTGCGATCATGTATAATGAATTAATTTTAAATTATTAACAATAAAATGTTAAATGACAAGGACACATTTTTTGTTAATAAATTGATGCATGCGTACACAGGTTAACTACTGTGTCGTTTTAAAGTCTGTCATCATATATGCAACTCAAGCGTTAATACCAATTACATAGTTGAATGATGGGATATAATGTATAGTTTGACCTCTACTGAACAGTTTGACCTCTACTGTACTGTTTGACCTCTACTGTACTGTTTGACCTCTACTGTACTGGCTATTTTATGCAGCTGTGGCTTTAGTGCATTCAGAGATTAGCAGAGATTAATCTTCCTGGCTTCTAGGCATTTACCTTATGTTTGTGTTGAAGTTTCACAGGTGCTTTTGCTTGGCTATTAACCCTTCCTAAATCTTCTGACATTAAAATAAGAACATACTGACGTTAAAATAAGTTTGTGCATGCAATGGGAACATGAGAACGAATGCATTTCTCCACACACACACACAAACACACACACACAATTTTGTTTTCTTTGCTGTGTGTAGTTTGGGAATTTTGTAGCCTGGCCTTGAACTCCAACCTCTAACCCCTTTCTGATGTCTATCTTTGTGCTCAGAGCTTGTTTCCCCAATATCCTCGGACATCAGGACAAACCACTTCCCAAAGGTCAGAGGTCATGTGATGAAAATTTCTCAGACTGGGGCTGCATAAGTTTCAGTGCAGGAGGAGAGCGAAGAAAATGAATCACTGTAGTCCTTCATTAGCGGAGGCTAACCACAGTGAATTAAATCCCTCTCACAGTTCAAAGTTAAATCTAAGTGCGTTTTCAGTGTTGAAATGTGTGCATGCATGTGTGTGTGTGTCCCTGTGTGTGTGTGTGTCTGTCTGTGTGTATATGTGTGAGTGTGTGTGTGTGTGTGTGTGTGTGTGTGTTTATGTCCCTGAATGTGCGTCTGTGTGTCTGTGTTGTGTATTTTGTGTGTGTGAGTGTGTGTGTGTCCCTGAGCGTGTGTCTGCATGTCTGTGTGTATATAAGCGTGCATTTTGTCTATGTGTGTGTTTGTATGCATGTCTGTCTGTGTGTGTGTGTGTGTTTGTGTGTCCCTGAGCATGTGTCTGCGTGTCTGTGTGTGTGTGTGTTTGTATGTGTGTCTGTCTGTGTTTGTGTGTGTGTGTGTATTTGTTTGTGCGTGTGCTTGTGCTTGATCAGAGTCACTGATGCCTTGTGCTGAATGGGGGCACAAGGCTGTCTCAACGAGGGCCACAAACAAACCTGCCGGCCCCCCGGGAGACAGCCAGCTCCGGAGCGCACACACACCCTCACAAGAGAACGCCCTCTGCAGGGATCCAGGGAGCACATTTTCGGGGCCTTTGAAGGAGGCCGTGTTTGCCGTCTCTGGGCCTGTCTCCAGCCACGCGAGATACGGCCTGGAAACGCGGTGACACTTGAATCTTTTATTGCGTGGCTTGTTTAAGCCCCTGGGGATTTCAGCACACACAGACGGGGGGTTCAGTCTCCTGTCTGTGTGTGCTGCTCCGTGGTCGTAATGATTACATTCATCCCGCAGGTGTCTCGTTCATGTTCGCAACTATTTTTATTGCTTTCTCTTGCTTTATTTTCAAGTTCCCCCCCCCCCCCCCCAAAACGTACAACAAAATACATACGCTGTCTTTGAAATAAATACAAAAATCCATCAGAACCAGGCAACTTGTTCATCACAATGCTAATGTCGTTTCTGTTTTGTATCACATATTGGTATTGTTTTTTTCTTCCCCCTTTAACGTGAGATAATTAACTTTATAACCTGTATGCTTCACTCATTAGGAAAGTGTGGACCCATGCAATCCTTTTCTTCATGCACTGCCTCTGTCATGGAACCCATTGTCATGCGAATGCACTGGAATTGTTGTCTCCTGAGCTCCCCCTGGTGGCTGTGAAGCGCTGCTACACATTTGTGTGATGAAAGGTGGAATCCTGCTGTGGAAACTCTTGTAATCCTATGGTGGCACTCGGTTTGGTTATCAATGGACCCTTTGATTTCTGTCCCAGGGAGCCACTAAAGATCACAGAGTTGGTCTATTAGCACTTTTTTAGAGTTTTGGGCTACAAAAAAAAAACAAGGGGTAAAGAACAAGGAACGTTAATGAGATGCTTATGTAGAAAATGTTTTCTAATGACAATTACCAGTATGTAAAATTGCATTACAAAAACTAAACAAAAAATATAATTTACATTCCATCATTTCCCTCTCCACAGAGCTAAATAGTTTGTACATTTATACACATTGCTATATAAACTGGCGTTTAGTCTAGATTTTTAAGGCTGAAATATTGGATTCTGCCTTAAAAATATTCTTCTTATTATTATTAGTATTCTGAACCACTAGAAATAATTCCCCAATACTAGTTACTGAGTCTGCACTGCTAGCTTTATATAACTGACAATAGCAGTGTCAGTTTATTTCTCATGCTGTTGAACGCTACAGCTTGTACACCACCACATGCTAGCTGTTTCTGTTTGGCCACGTCTGCTCCAGGGTCTCCACTGTACATACAAACAAGGACAATTGCTCAATGTTGAGGCATTCAGCTGAAGCCTATCCAAATCCTCCCCGATCTGGGCTGAAAAAAGAGTGACGAGGTTCACTTTCTGCTTTCTCTGTTCTTTTTTCTTTGTTCCCACTGATTTTTTGTTGATTTGATCTATCAGCCATTGTTAAACAAATGCACCTGCATTCTTGGCCCTGGTCTCTGTCCCCATTAGTCAGACATCACCGACATGAGACCCAGACCAAGGGAGCCCAGGTCACTGACTGCTGTAGCTTTGTCCCCACAAATAAATACAGAGAGAGAGAGAGAGAGAGAGAGAGAGAGAGAAGACAGAGAGAGAGAGAAAGACAGAGAGAAACAGAGAGAGAGAAAGAGAGAGAGACAGCGAGAGAGAGAGAGAGAGACAGAAAGAAAGACAAAGAGAAACAGAGAGAGAGAAAGAGAGAGAGACAGCGAGAGAGAGAAAGAGAGAGAGAGAGAGAGAGAGAGAGTGAGTAAGAGAGAGAGAGAGACAGTGGGACAGAAGGAAAGATAGAGAGACAAAGAGAGAGAGAGAGACAGCAAGAAAGACAGAGAGAAACAGAGAGAGAGAAAGAGAGAGAGACAGCGAGAGAGAGTAAGAGAGAGAGAGAGAGAGAGAGACAGTGGGACAGAAGGAAAGATAGAGAAACAGAGAGAGAGAGAGAGTGAGAGAGAGAAAGAGACAGTGCGAAAGACAGAGAGAGAGAGAGAGAGAGAGAAAGATAGCGAAAGACAGAGACAGAGAGAGAAATGTTAATATGAAAGAGAGAGATGAAAAGTTATGAGGCACATGCCGTTGTGCAGAAGCTCCCACCGTACCGCTCACAGTTCCCCAGTGCCAGACACAAGCTCTCCCTCTCCTGAGCTGGCATTCCACTGCGCGTTCCACAGGCCGAGGCCATGGAGCCTGCGGTTAGCTGAATGGGTGGGTGTTCCCCCCCCCCTTCTTCTGCTGTCCTGCGATGCTGACACGGGGGGAAAAGCCAGTGCTCGGGGGCAGCAGCGGTGGAGGGTTAGTCTCGGGCAGGGTTCGGAGGTCAACGCGGAGGGCGAACGGGACACGCCGAGAACAGAGGGAGCGGACAAAGGGGCCGAGAGTGGAAGCGGCGGGGAGGCCCCGGCGGTGTGTTCAGCGCCCCCGCGGCAGAAAGGCCACTACATCAACTCCAGCCGAGCTCCGAGGGGCCGGGGGATTGTGCTGCCCGGCAGGGGGCTCCGGGGTCGGCAGGCCGCTCTCAGCCACGGCTAATTGGCGACTCTAAGGCAGGACCTCGCGGTGGGGGCGCGGTGTCATCGCGAAATATATGAGCTGTGAGAGATGTGCGACGCCACAATGCCGGACGGTGATCAGTCGTGGGCCCCCGCGGACAGCCGCGCCGACCCGGTCCGACTCCCCTCTCTCCCAGTGCTGATGTGTTTCTGTCACAAGCCTTTGCATGACAATGGGAAAAAAGAAGATATGGACTGTGTCCCTTTTTGTCATAGCGGGGAATGTATTCAGTGTTGTCTGAAGTGATGTTTAATGGCTCCAGGAAAAGACAGACTTTCACCTTTTACATTTTTCAATGTAAACGTACAGAAATGGTAGCTTTGATTCTGCAGGTTGTTGCTGCAAGTGTGAACTGAGTTCTCAGTTGACCTACTGTACCTGCTGCTTAAATAAAGGTACAACAAAATAAAATAGGGGGATATTCTGGTTTTGCCTTGTGTATTTTTGAATGTTTTTAATATGGTTTGTTGCTTTTGTTTGTTGTAATATGGTTGTATGAAAAGCAATGTGCCTGAGCATTCAGAGCATATACATGGCGTTCAACTGTGATTAATTATTTTGAGCACACAGGCCACATAAGGAGCTATCAATATCTATGTAAAACACGCAAGTACAAAACAGTTCGATTGTAATATGGTGAATGCATTGTCCGAGGCTAAACGGGATAAATGGGAGGCCTTTCATGGTGTGTGGGATCAATGCTGCGCGCCCAAGCCACGGCTGAAAGGAGGGAGAGGGAGAGGGAGGGAGAGGGAGAGGGAGAGGAGAGGGAGAGGGAGAGGGGTCCTCTCTGGATATTGTTTCTTAAATGGGAGTAAATGAGTCGAGTCTTTTTTCCCCGGTCCTTTCTCTCGGGGGCGATGACTGATTGGCCTGCGCTCGCTGGCCACAGGGGTCGCAGTGGTTTCCATGCTGGCGCTGTCACGCGGCC
This sequence comes from Aldrovandia affinis, assembly GCA_029706075.1. NCBI lineage: Eukaryota > Metazoa > Chordata > Actinopteri > Notacanthiformes > Halosauridae > Aldrovandia > Aldrovandia affinis. The sequence continues at coordinate 1,230,529 of JAINUG010000232.1, forward strand.
GACGCTGAAGGGGTTAATCATTGACGTGGCAGGAATGCCCAGCGCGGCGCTTGGTTAATGTTCACCTCGCACAGTGAGCCCTGCTATGGGAAGGGGGCAGCCCTAACTCCACCCCCCCCCAGGGATGGGGCTGCCCACACCAGCTAGCCCTGGGACACACACGGGCCAGGGAGCATTCACCCTCCAGGAACCTGCGATTCAGAAAGTGACCTTTCACTTCTAAGCTGGTTTTTTTTAAAAGAAGAAAAAAAAGAGGAAAAAATCACAATGATACTGAAGCGTCGTGGGTACGTGAACTTCGTGAGGTCCTTGTGAAGCATGCATAACCCCTTCTTGAGTGGCATAATATAAGAACTTTTTGAATTATTGAATTTTTCGAACCAATTTTTAACGCCTATTTTTCTCTTAGTGCCCGGTTGTATTTGTAAGCCGGTCTCATCATGGCAACCTCCTATGCCTCTTCAGAGAGAGCCTAGACAAAGCGCACGATCTCCTCCGACACACGTGATGTCAAGCCCTGATTCATTTCGCTCCACAGTCCACCAGTTGAGCTGCATCGGAGGAGCGTGTTGCATGTGCAGCTTGTGCAGGCAGACTGCATGCACACCAAAGCGGTTTATGGAGTGTGATGGAACGCGGTCACCCTGCCACCTGAATCCTTCCCTCCCCGAGTGATGCCAGAGCCAATTATGCACCACCCTGTGGGGCTGCTGACCACAGCCAGCGCTGGCACGCTCTGAATCTGCTCCAGGGCTGAGTGATCCATCCGCACACTAAACGTGATGAGCCTCCCAGCTGCCCATTATGAAGGAATGTTAGGCTTTATGATGGTGGAAATAGAGCGGTATTCCACATGTTTTCACGTGCGTGGGCTCAGCTTGTAGCAGCGGTTCCCAAAGTGCAATCTGGGACCCCTGGGTGCCTATATCAGGTGACTCTCAGCAAAATAGGCAGTAGTAGTGTAATGGTTAGGGAGCTGGGCTTGTAACTCAGAGGTTGCTGGTTCGATTCCCAGGTGGGGCACTGCTGTTGTACCCTTGAGCAAGGTACTTAACCTGAATTGCTTCAGTAAAATATCCAGCTGTATAAATGGATTGTAAAGAAATGTCAAACTGTAAGTCGCTATGGATAAGTGCGTCTGCTAAATGCCTGTAATTTAAAATGAATATTTTCCCTTTTACGTAAGAATACTTTGTTTTGTCTAATTTGTCTGATTTACACGTCCTTGGTAGTAAATTATGATCATCGTAATTTATGAAATATTCATATTTGTGAAATAATGAAATACTGCACATCCTTTCCCCACTGATAAACTCCCTTGGGAACATAAACTCACAGTGTAACTGATGTTTCATACGGGTGGTTTTGTTTTATCTTGATAGACAGTGTGGCACTTGCAATGTGGACTGTTAAGGTGGCAAAGGGGCAGATGAATATAGCTAGCCATTTTAACATTTAATCCTTCAGTTTCTGATATCGGGAGTGAGGCTTCCTGGAAACTTGATGATTAAATGTGTTAAAATGGCTTCCCGTTGAGGAAGGGTCTGGCCCAATCTCCAGGTGACAGATAGGGGCAGGGTCTGTCCCCCTCCCATGTCGCGGGCTGAGCTCATTAAGCTGTAAATCTCCCAGGACATGACAGAGGGCACAAAAAGGCGGACTGGGGGGCTGGCCCCTGTGACCCCAGTCTTGTGGAAGAGGCCGTGCCACAGGGATGCCAATGGAGCAGTTTATGCAGAGGGGCCCACACAAAGAGCTCAATGCCACCATTGGTCTGTAAAAGTGTCAAAGGGGGAAAAGGAGTGGAAAGCTATCAAAAGGTTTTTTTTTCTTTTTTTTTTTTTAAAGCCAGTTAAAGTGGTTGTAGTTGGGGCATCGGGAAAATATATGGCTGCCTATGGGAGCTGTGTGGATCACATGATGAGCAAAGCTCATGAGCTGTTTTCCTGCATAAGGTATCGTTCTAAACACTATGCATACATTTATACACCTCAGATATCCTGAATGGGAACTTTATATTGGAAAGGTGCAGCAAACTTTATCTGTAAGAGTAATCAGAAGAAAAAATAGGTTTTATACTGTATGTCAAAGGTATGAATGTGGTAACCAAACGAGCTAAAATATGACATTTGTTTTTCTCAACAAAAATAGTATTATACAAATGAATTAGTGTCAACATTAAACATGCTCATTATATGGACTTGAGTGGCAGGCAATTTGTTTTTGACAAGCTGTTCAGTGTCTGAATTAATGGCCTAGTTAACAGGTGTGTGTGTGTATGTGTGTGTGTGTGTATGTGTGTGTGAGTGTTTTGTTTGTGTGTGTGTGTGTGTGATTCTGTGAATGTGTGTGTGTGTGTGTGTGTGTGTGTGTGTGTGTGTGTGTGTGTGTGTGTGTGTGTGTGTGTGTGTGTGTGTGTGTGTGTGTGTGTGTGAGTGTGTCTGTGTGTGTGTGTCTGTGTGTGTGAGAGAAAGAGAGAGAGTGTGTGTGTGTATATGTGTCAATGATGTGATAATGAGGATGAGGATGCCATTGATGATAATGATGATGACTATTATTTTGACTGCTGCCAAATTACTTGCAAATCATTATTTTAAAAGATATCCTGTTCCATGGGACCTTCTGACTTGACATACGGGCCATCTGACTGTAAGTGCACTTCTAAACCGGCATCTGATCATATTGGTTTATTTTACTGAAGCTATTTGTTTTTAAATCGTTCGTGCAAAAACATTCCAACGTTCATGCCACATCGCTTCCTCGTAGTCCTGCCTTGGTTCTAAGAACTGACATAATTGCGACATCTTGCGGAATTTACACGGAAGTGCAAATACATTGGCTCTCGAAAGGCCTGGTAATCGATAGTCGATATCTACGTTCGAGAAAGTAATGCATCAACTAGTGATGCCTAAGTTACCATGCTGACTGAATCATGGACGCTTTCGACTTGTTTCGGAAGCTCGGAGCCGGAGCTAAATTTGACTTTAAAAGGTTTGGGAAAGATGCTGAACGATTTAAGGTAAGAGTGAAATAGTACTTTACTTCCTGGGTTACTGTACATTTAATTTAGGAAAAATAGGGTAGTTTTATACGTCGCAGAAAATAAATCGATGTAGCTAACTATGTAGCTATGCTAATAATATGTAATAACATACAGTACGTGTTTTCGCTGGCAGTTAGTTAGCTAATTAAACGAAGTAGTCGGCTGAAAATCTGATGATTTTAGTACTGTTTGTCCGTGCACCCATAATTGCACAATTATCTAATATGATATGGGTGTATAAAAGCGTGGGGGTATGCTGTATGACTGTTGCTTCATCCAGAACAACTCAAAAGCTTACATTGTTACAAACGTTACACGTATACAGTTTAATATCCAATAACTAGCTTACACTGCTCAAGAGTACAGCAGCAGTTCCCCACATGGGATTTGAACTTGCAAGCTCCGTGGAGACAAACCAAGTTCCTTGTGGCTCAGTAGGTAGAGCATGGCGCTGACAAAGTTTGGGTTGTGGGTTCGATTCCTATTGGGGGCCACATATACTGAAAAATGTATGCATTCATTACTGCGAGTTGCTTTGGATAAAAGCGTCTGCTAAATGGCATATATTATATATTAACCACTAAAACTGTCTCCTAATTAAAATTAATAAATGCCTGTGGTGAGGAATCTTACCTCCTTACCTAAAGAGTCTTACCTGCAGTATAGGTCACTTGCAGCAGATGGCGTACGATTTCCCCTAGGTTATTAAACAGGCACTGCGTGAATAATTTGATTTTTTGTACCATTGTAATAAAGCAGTTTTCCCTTTTATTTCAGGTGCTGAGACCCCAGAGTAAGAGTGGCGGTCGCCTGGCTGAGATTGACTTCTTTGGCACGGGGAAACAGGAGGAGCAGCCTCAGCTACGCAAAGAGACCAGGGAGAGCGAGGAAGAGGAGGATTCCAAGGCGGAGGAAGAGCAGACCCATTCTGCGGGCAAAAGGAAAAGGGACACAGAGGACAAACCCGTGAAGGCAAAGAGCAAGAAGAACAAAAGCGGAAAAAAACAAACGCAAGGTACGCACCGGGCAGGGATCTACCCCCTGTCTCCATCTTGTCTTTTCTCTCTCTGGTGTGTTTGGGAGAGAACCAAGGGCGTGTCCAGAGAGGGCCTGCCCCCACAGAAATTTGGTTGGCCACCCTCGCTGCCACCCTACATCATCTGGCTCTTGATAGGTTATTAGGTTGTCAATCACATCTTTTCAAATGTATTACATTTTGAATGTCCCGCCCCTGTGTGGTTCTGTGCCACTCTTGGGCCACCCCTGTTAAAGTGGTCTGGGCCCGCCACTAGAGAGAACATGAATGTTGTTTCGGCTCCAACTTTCAAAATGGCGTTCTTGATGAATTTTCTCATCTCTGTCATTGTGAATCCAGAAGCGCGTGCCCTGGACTTGGGCGTCGAACAGGGCGATGCAGCCGGTGAGGGAATACGATGGACGTCATCTCTGGACAAGAAGGCGACGGGGACCAAGAACGAGGACAAGGACAAGGACAAGCCGTCCATGAAGAGGCTGAAGCACCTTCATCAAGAGAAGGTACATAGGAGGGCGAGGGGGTGGCTCAATGGGCTTAAGCACCAAATGTTTTTTGAAAAGCTTTTTTTGAATCTTAAAAAAAAAAAAAAAAAAGTAGTATTAAAAAAGTGCAATTTTTCCTCCCTTGTCTTTCCTCTGACTCTGTAATCAGAACCGTAATGTAACGGAACGAAGTTTCTGTTTAGCCGCTTCTGTTTGTTTCTGTGGAAACAGTCTCACGCCACTACAGGCGTGGGCTAAGCCATAAATGTCTTCAGCCCCTAGCACCGCCCCTGGGAGGGCCCCTGTCCTCAGCCAGTCTCATAGCACGCTCGACATTCAGCGTCATATCACGGTAGTGCCCGTCATAGCTGGGGCAGAATGACAGCGTTGGCGTGTTCAGGACAGTCGACACCAGCTGTGGCTGGTAAACTGGAAATGGAGGAGGCACACACTTTACCTTTAAACTGGTCATTTTTCCAACCTGTTTCTGCTCGCTTTCCTCAATTATCAGTCAAACAATTAATTAGCTGAATAATCAATGCCAAGTAGTGTAGTGTCCTGATTGAATTTTTTCAATAGCGTTGTTTTTCTTAACATTATAAAATCGTGTAGCATTTTCTTACATCTATAAATTAGCCAAACCTAATAATGCGTTGATGCACTCTTCCTTCTCCGTGTCCGAATTCAAGGAATATTGAGACGTAAATATCTCTTAATGTGAGATGGACTGAAAGAGTACCAAACTGAAGTGTGTTTACTATACTTTATTACTTTGCACTGCAATCAAAGCTAGTGCACTATGCAGTTAACAGAGGGATTCAAGTTAAAAGTGTAGTCTATTCTTTAAAACTATTCCGTAGATTTTTACTCATTAAACCCCATATTGCAAATGTCCATTCTCTAACGCGATGGGAAGAAACAGAACGCTACAACGTGAGACACAATTATTACAAAGCTTTGGGATTACTTGCCAAATAATAATAATAATAATAATAATTATTATTATTATTATTATTATTATTAATAATATGATTAGTAATGAACTCATTAATCAGATAATTGCCATCCTTGTTAATTGAACAGAGAGCAAAGAACAGAATTATCCCCAAATTCAAATAAACTCTGATGTAAGACAGTGCTGCACAGGTTTCTGAGGTAAAAAACAGTAATGCTATCACAAAATACGATTGCTAATCATCAAACCTATTGGCATTGATTATTCAGCGAATTGTTTGATTGTGAATCGAGGAAAGTAAATGGAAACAGGTGAATGTGTAACAGCTGGTTTAAAAGGTAAGCCTCCCGTATTCCCAGCTCACCAGCTGGAAGGGTTGACACCCTTTCCTATTCTCATTGTGCTCATCCGCTTCAGTCTTTCTAGAAGTGGCCTTTGGAAAATTCAGAAGCGTGCATTGTTTATTTAGGTTTATTACATTTGAACACCCCCCCTCCCCAGATCAATCGCATCAGGCATCAGAACCGGATCAATGTCCATGGCACGGACGTCCCTGACCCGGTCTCCACCTTCGAAGAGCTCCAGGAGGAGTACCGTCTGGACCCGCGGATCGTCCAGAACATCCGGGCAGCAGGGTTCCAGACCCCCACGCCCATCCAGATGCAGGCCATTCCCCTCATGCTACACGTGAGTCTCCCGGCCCTCTGTCTGTCTGTCTGTCTGCCTGTCTGTATGTCTGTCTGTCTGCCTGCCTGCCTGTCTGTCTGTCTGTCTGCCCCCTTAACCCCCATGCAGGGGAGGCACCGTGCACCGTGAGCAGTGTCAGGAACAGTATTAGGAATAGGGAGGAACAGCGTTACGAACAGTATTAGGAATAGGGAGGAACAGCGTTAGGAACATTATTAGGAATAGGGAGGCACAGCGTTAGGAACAGTATTAGGAATAGGGAGGAACAGCGTTAGGAACATTATTAGGAATAGGGAGGAACAGCGTTAGGAACAGTATTAGGAATAGGGAGGAACAGCATTAGGAACAGTATTAGGAATAGGGAGGAACAGTGTTAGGAACAGTATTAAGAATAGGGAGGAACAGCGTTAGGAACAGTATTAGGAATAGGGAGGAACAGCGTTAGGAACAGTATTAAGAATAGGGAGGAACAGCGTTAGGAACAGTATTAGGAATAGGGAGGAACAGCGTGAGGAACATTATTAGGAATAGGGAGGAACAGCGTTAGGAACAGTATTAGGAAAAGGGAGGAACAGTGTTAGGAACAGTGTCAGTGAGTCAGAGCGTCGCTCTCTTCTCGTGTGTTGCAGCGGCGGGAGGTTCTGGCGTGCGCGCCCACGGGCTCGGGGAAGACCATGGCGTTCTGCCTGCCCCTCCTCTCGCACCTGCAGCGGCCCGTCAACAAGGGCTTCCGCGCCCTCATCATCTCCCCAACGAGGGAGCTCGCAAGCCAGGTGAGGGTCCGCCATCTCTCCCCGAATACGTGTGAAGCGCCGTGGTTCAACTCCTGACTTGTGCTCACTCCTTAATCTGACACTTGGAGAGGCCAGACCTGTGCAGGTGCAACCCTCCTCAGAACTGACCCTGTTACATATTTATGTATAAATATGTACATACACAAATACACTCTGATGCATACACAAACAGCCCTGATAGTAGATTTAATAACTTGGATTGGTTTATGAATAAGTTTAGATGCATATGCACCTGGAATTTTCTTTCTAACTGGGTTTGTCTTGCAGACTCATCGGGAGTTACTCAAGCTGTCGGAGGGGTGGGATTCAGGGTCCACATCCTAGACAAAGGTTCCGATGCCGCAAAGAAATATGGACCCAAGTCCGCCAAGAAATTCGGTAAGCCTGTCTTTGGGAGGACTGTCTGATGTTTGAGCTGCCTTTTTTATTTATTTTTAAATTTTTTTTTTTGCTAAACAGTGCATGGGTACCTCAGCAAGTCAATAGTTACTTTTGCCCAATTCCTCTTGATTTTCCTGTGCAGACATCCTGGTGACGACGCCCAACAGGTTGATATACCTGCTGAAGCAGGATCCTCCAGCCGTGGACCTGAGCAGGTGAGGGCCCTGTTGCTGAGTGTGTTAATCACACTAAATCAGTGTTAGTACAAGACGGGCACCATTTTGCGCAGTTCATGTGAGTTTGGCTGCATAACAGTGTCAGTAACGATACAGTGCAGGAGTTGTGGGAAACAAAGACACGATGACACTTTTTGTTGACAGCAAAAATAAAACTGAACCATTTATTACCTCCCCTCCAAACACACTGCCACAACTGAGGAGCAGGAAAGTGACATCGTTCCCTCCACGTCACAGAATTGACTCTCTTACAGGTCCCTTGCTCTAGCAGCTTAACCCGGGACTGAACGTGGCATGAGGTGATGTCTACGTTAGCAGTTTCACTGTGAATTATGTACCTGTCCCTATGTGGTAACCCCACGACAGCAGTGATGTCAATTTGCAGGGTTCATGACGCGAATGCGGACATGCTTGCGTACCTGGCAGTGGAGCTAGCGGCTAGCGGCTTGGCATCCTTGTTACTGCCAGTCCCAGAGTGAGCTTGTGGTACGAGGGAGGCATAGTTGAATGAGAAAGAGGGTACCTAATTGGGTGACAATTGGAAAAATCTTAAATAAAAAAAGATGCAAATAAAATTGTTGCTGCTTTTACCTTTCCCTATCATTATCATTCAACTGTCCAAACATTGTTGCTTAATCCAGTGCTTTGCATCTTGAGCAGGTAGGTCTGTGTCAAAACCATGAATGCAAATAAATTATTTTCATACACGTTATGAAAAAAATGTTGGCAAGATTTAAATTACAGCATAATTATTTACAACAACCACGTTTTTTTCACCCTCATCATATCGGCACCCCCACTTATGACCAACATTTGCCCTTGGTTTTGTAACTGGCGGTATAATGAGGGAGCGCTGTATTACAGTACATACTTCATGTTTGTGTATGCCGTATCGTTTTGAAAATATATAGGGTATTGCTTTAATTGTCTTAATACTGCACATATTGTTTGCCATTGGTTTGTCCTGTTCATTGTTTGACAAATGAAAATAACAAACGGCACGGTGTCGTTGCGGGGCAGTGTGGAGTGGCTGGTGGTGGACGAGTCGGACAAACTGTTTGAGGACGGGAAGAGTGGCTTCCGGGAGCAGCTGGCGGCCATCTTCCTGGCCTGCTCCTCCCCGCACGTCCGCAGGGCCCTCTTCAGCGCCACCTTCGCCCTGGACGTGGAGCAGTGGTGCCGCCTCAACCTGGACAACCTGGTCTCCGTCAACATTGGACAGAGGTAACCAGGCCAACTGCATGTTGTCTTTCCGCTGTAACTAAATGCCTGTAAGTTTTTGTTGAACTGGGTTTTGTAGCTTTTGACTCGCATGAAATCCACTATATGTCTGTATAGCACCTCTGGTTGAACATTATTATTTTTTTATTTTATTTTTGTATTATTATTATTGTAATTATTATTATTGTTATTGTTATTATTATTATTGTTATTGTTATTATTATTATTATTATTATTATTATTATTGGGTTAGACCACTGTTTCTCAATCCATTCCTACAGGGCACACTGCCCTGGACATTTGAATTCCAACCTCCGCTCCCAACCTATCATCTGCATCGGTCTTCTGTTAATGATCACTTGAGCATGATTAAGTGGTGGTTGGAATGAAAACATGCAGGGCAGTGTGCCCTGTAGGAATGGATTGAGAAACACTGGGTTAGACTATACTGGCTGCTGAAGAAGTAATCATTCAATGGCTAATTGGGATGATTCAAGCATCACAATGGAATGTTGCTCAACAGGTGGCTTGACGAGGAGAGTGTATTGGCACCTTGCAGGAGTAGGAGCATAAGAACACTTATGTGTTCTTATTTAAAACCCTGCCGCCTAAAACGCGGGGCCCCAGCCCATAATGTTACAGCAGCGCCAGCCTGCTGTTACTATGGTGCCCTTGTATTACAACCAGAAATTTACTTTGACACTTCACAAAAATGACCGGAACAAATCCTTCTCGGGACGCCACGCTATTTTCTAGGCAAAACGTTGTTTTGTTTTGTGTTTGCATCTTATAAAATTAGATAAGTCCATAACACTTGTTGGTTCAGAGGTGTTGGTTTTCATTGAAAGCCTTCTTGTCGGACATGAAGGAACGAATCAAACCCGGCATTGTTTTAATGGCGGTTATCGCCCCTTTGCTTGGAGACGTCCTGATTAAATTGCATCCTTCACTGTCTCCTGCTGTTGTGTTGGTCTGAGAGGAGCCTGCATTGAACAGCGTTTGTCTCTCTCTGTGTTCAGGAACACCGCGGTTGACACAGTGGAGCAGGAGCTCCTGTTCGTGGGCACGGAGAACGGGAAGCTGCTGGCCATGAGAGACCTGATCAAAAAGGTAGCTTTTCCATTCCCCTGGCTGCGCCAGAGTCGGCTCTGACCGGGAGTGCCACCAGGGGTCGCCAATTGACTGTCCGCCCCAGGGAGGGGGGAGGGAAGCTGACAGGACATTCGCTGTGCACAGGAGTGGCTCTGGGGTGCCGGAGTTACGGTCGTTGGCTTGGCGAGTGCCGTCTCGGAGGAGATTATACTTCGCCTTTGTCACTACCGGTCACAGGGCTACGGCAGCTAACTACGAGGGAGGGATTGACCTGAAAATAGCTGGGGGTAATTGGCTAACAAATTTGGAGAAAAACAGGATAAAATCAGAAGGACTCCAGGCAGACGGACAGGGCCTCCTCTGGGGAAAAGGGGTTTGATACAGTGTGTGACGCAGCGCTGCATCCTCCTCTCGTCTCTCCTCCCAGGGCTTCATGCCTCCCGTGCTGGTGTTTGTGCAGTCCATCGAGCGTGCGCGGGAGCTCTTCCACGAGCTGGTGTATGAGGGCATCAACGTGGACGTCATCCACGCCGACCGCACTCAGCAGCAGGTGCACACCGGCCACTCAACACAGTCCAGCTGTTACTCTATCATACTGTGTGTGCTACAGAGACGTGACATTTATCATTGAATTTCTTTGTCAGCCAGAATAGTCTAAACACATGATACATATAATATATGCCATTTAGCAGACGCTTTTATCCAAAGCGACTTACAGTAGTGAATGCATACATTTTTCAGTGTATGTGGTGTCAGTGGGAATCGAACCCACAACCTAAGCGTTTCAAACACCACGCTCTACCTACTGAGCCACACAGAACCACAAATGTCAGTGATGGTATATAGTGATATGATTGCCGTTGTTAAGAGCGCTGGCTGGCATAGTGGTTTGGTCTCACTGTTAAGAGGGAGGGTGTTATTTGGTTGTCCTGCCGCCTCCACAGAGGGACAACGTGGTGAGCAGCTTCCGCTCCGGTCAGATTTGGGTGCTGCTCTGCACGGCCCTGCTCGCCCGAGGGATCGACTTCAAGGGGGTCAATCTGGTCATCAACTACGACTTCCCCACCAGTGCTGTGGAGTACATTCATCGCATCGGTAAGCGAGCGCTACGCACACCCCTCCTTACCCCACGCAGTACAGACACTCCTCAGGCTACGCAAGCCTCAGCTAATGGGGACTTTGACTTCACGGAAGTGTCATTTTACCGTAATGTAATTTTTTCAATTGCCCACCAAGTTGGTTGGTTACGGAAAGGGGCGGGCAGACTGTCATTGAAAGTGATGGAGAATACATAATTAATTAAAATTGTCATTTGTGTTCTTTTTTGTCCTTTAAATCTCTTTTAAATACAGTGTACAATATATCCAGAAAATTTGACTTACGGAAAGCCTTCAGGAACAGAACTCATGCGTAACCTGGGGGGGAGCGCCTGTACTTAAATCATCGCATCACTGATACCAAATATCAAAATATTTAAACCCATTTCACAAGTGAACATAATGGGCCAAGTGCGCACGTTGTGATTCAGTAGCCTGCTGTGAGCATGAACGTGTGTTTCCCTGTGTGTAAGCGCTTGCCTCCCTCCCTCCTCCCTCTCTCCCTCCCTCTGCTCCCTCCCTCCCTCCCTCCCTCCCTCTGTCCCTCCCTCCCTCCCTCCCTCTGTCCCTCCCTCCCTCTCCCTCGCTCCCTCCCTCCCTCCCTCTGTCCTGCAGGGAGGACGGGCAGAGCGGGACACAAGGGGAAAGCTCTGACCTTCTTCACCGAGGATGACAAGCCGCTGCTGCGCAGGTACCGTGGGCCGGGGGTCAAGGGGTCATGGGGTCAAGGGGTCAAGGGGTCACACAGTCCGGAGCGGAGGCCGGCCGTGCGCGTGCAGCCGCCGTCAGAAACGTCAGAAACATCTTGAACATTTCACCCCTTTGCTGAAAGTTCCAGTTCCTTTTCCCTCCTTCCACCACTCAGTACACATGCAACTGCTTTCCGTCTTCACAATAATACTTTGACGTTTGTCTCATGCCTGCCCCAACTCTTGTCTTAATTGTGCTTACGTCCTGTCTCTTATGATGTTGCTGTTGTGCATAGTTTTGTGCTGGTTTTGTATATGTGCTTGCTGTTATTAATTGCCTTATGCCTTTGCGTTGCATTGTGTTTGCCTCCTGCTGTCCCTGTTATTCCTGCTGTCTTGTCTGTCTTGTGTTTTTCCTATTTGCTGTGTGTAACTCTTTGTTGTTGTCTGACCTGTCCCTCAGCGCTGAACGTTCTGATTGTTTAATTCAGTGTTGAATGTTCTGTCTGTCTAATTTTTTACATATTTGTTTATCCCCTCCCCTTTCCGCCTCAAGAGGATAATTGCCTCTTGCCAGGCTGTCCTTGTAAATAAGAATGTGTTCTTAAGTAACCTGCCTGGTTAAATAAAGGTTAAATAAAATAAATAAAAATACACGGTCCCTGATGTTTGCCACACGTGACATGTTCACATGCGAGCGTTATCATTTGAAATTGCAGGCAGGCAGTGTGGTATAATGGTTAGGGAACTGGGCTTGTAACGTTAAGGTTGCAGGTTCAATACCCAGGTGGGACACTGCTGTTGTACCCTTGAGCAAGGTACTTAACCTGAATTGCTTCAGTTAATATTCAGCTGTATAAATGGATTGTAAAGAAATGTAAACTGTAAGTCGCTCTGGATAAGAGCGTCTGCTAAATGCCTGTAATGTAATGTAATGTAATGTAAATTAGTGTAGGATATCATTGCACGTCTCCATTCCCGGTGGAACCCTTTGTGGCAAAGAGGTCATTTGAAGGGCACACGTTCACTTTCCGTGTACCCTTGTGTGTACCTAAACGGTGTAATTATGATACAAGTTTGATATTTGCCTTGTACGTGCACAGTTAACAGTACGCACAAATATTTACACACGTCAGTCATGGGGAAAAATGTATTCAAAACCCGTGATACTGTGACGGTCTGTGCTGTGGTTCATGCAAATTTCCATTTTTTACTTTGCAGCATTGCCAATGTCATTAAGCAGGCTGGGTGTCCAGTCCCTGACTACATGACCGGATTCAAGAAAATTCACAGGTGAGATTCTGAGCACCTGTCTGAACACCCTTACCTACAGGGCTCTGTCTGCTCACGGCTTATCTCTACCACTTCCTTCTCCTGGGGTCTTTCTTTGGCTCTGAACACTATGAGGCAACGTCCACACCAACTCAACCTGGCCCGTTGCCCAGCCCTCTCCGATTTTGCTATACAAATAATAATAATTTAATACATTTAATTTAATTTAAAAAATTAATAAATAACATTTTCCTTCCCAGTGTTACAGATATCGTATGCAGCTGTCTACAGCGATGTCTATCACTGTATTACTGCACTGATATCTTGCGCTAACTATGATTGTTCCTACCATGCATTAATGCACATCTTGTAAGTCGCTCTGGATAAGAGCGTCTGCTAAATGCTTAAAATGTAAATGTAAAGAGTCACCTGCGCCAGCTGTGTGGCACCTCTTTTGGCTCGTAATGTAATGAATAGGTCTTTCTAGAAGAAAAAGGGAGCCCCTTACTCATTTTCGGCATGTTGGTCTTCCAACTTCAGTGCAAACCTAGACCCTGAGGAACCTAATTGAAATCACCTGGTGTAGTTCTACATTGAATGAGCTGTGAACGCGTTTGTCTGAAATCCCACCGTCCCGTGTTAATGCAGTAAGGTGAAGAGGCAGCTGCAGAAAAAGCCACCGAGGAGGAACACCATCCGCACCACCCCCCGCTTCCTGCTGAAGAAGGCTCACGGAAAGGGCAAACGGTGGGTCTTCATACATTTGTAATCTTTCTCCTGCACTTCGTCTTTGCCAGTCAGCAAAACGAAAAAGGCAATTTGGTGAGTGCGGTAGTGAAACTGATGCTCGTGTGTTACGGTTTCCCCTAAGGAGTAAAAAGGAGGAAGCGAAGCTGACGGAAGGGGGACAGACGGATGCCAAGAGCACCACGGCTGAGGAACCGAGATAGCCCGTGACACAATGCGTGGAAGGGCGTGTGGATCAAACAGTGCGTGCTGCATATTACTGACCGCGCCTAAGAAAGCATTTCATTATTCCTGAAGATTTTACCATGGACACAAGACTCCTCTTGGCGCTGTCAAGATTTTGTATGTGTTTATTTGATAAAAATCCCATAAACCAATAAATTGTTCCGTATATTCCTTCTCTTCTCAGCTCGTGTCTCAAAGTGAGATACATACACAGGGTTACCTGGTGATGGTACATCCACACCCTAACACGTACACAAGCGTGTGTGTTTTAACCAAATTAAACAAAGTGCAGTACAAGATCACTGGTGCTGGCTTACCAAGCCGCTAGAGGAACTGCTCCCTCCTACCTCCAGATGCTCATCACACCCTACACCCCAGCCAGACCCCTCTGCTCTGCCTCTTCTGGCAAACTGACTGTCCTATACCTCCGGGCCCCAGGCACCCACTCCTCACGGTCTAGCCTCTTCTCTGTCCTGACCCCTCGGTGGTGGAACGATCTTCCAGACTCGGTCAGGACCGTGGAATCACTGGCCATCTTCCACAAGAGACTCAAAACCCACCTCTTAAGACTCCACTACCACTGAAATCTGTACAGTTAACGAATTGTCATCACCACAGCTTACATGTTTAATACTGCTTTTCATAATATGTATCCTTGTATAAAAATAAATTAAACATAAATATCTACTAACCTTTTCTTTCCTGGTGTTACAGGTATGCTATGCCAACAATGGTGTCTATTTCTGTATTACTGCACTGATCTCTTGCGTGAACTATGATTGATCATGCCATGTATTAATGCACATACTTTTAAGTCTGGATAAGAGCGTCTGCTAATTCTTAAAATGTAAATGTAAGATCAGTTTAATTTAAGGGTATTTCAACCCTCAAGTATTGATTGTAAAAACAATCATTTTAATGATCTAATGATCTTTTCAATCAAAAGGTTTTAAAAATAATCAAACCACATATGATTTTATAGCTTATTACTGACAGAAATCACTTTGAGGTTGTGTTTAGACTGCTGATGACAGTGCCACTTGCACAGTGGTACAGGTCAGTTGTTTTTTGATGTCGTTCAGTGCAGAGAACTGCAAGCACAAGTTGCAAGACATCAGAAGGTGAAGCTGTTTTTGTTCATTACACAATGACTGCACGCTACTATACTAATGCTTAATGTAAAATGTAATACTCTACCAGATTTCACTTAGGGTGAGCATATTGTAGCACATGACATGTAATAGGAAGTTGAGCAGGAGTGTTTTTTCTGAAGATGTTTCTGTCAGTAGTAGGTAAGTGAGTCTAAGTACAAAGATTCATGGTGACAGAAGAAAAACAAAATGTATATCAAAGCTTGTTTTTTTATTTGTTGGCCATTCGAATATTAGGATGGCACACTGAGGATAAAATGTATATTGTGTATGTATTTTATGTCCCTGTCAAAATTGCATTATTTTAAATGAGTTTCAAAAAATGTCGGTCACAAGGATGTGGACATACCCAGTTATGCGTTGCCTCTGATTTATGCGATTCAATCAGTTCCTTAGATTCGATCATTAGCCTGTACTATTGCCATTTAATAAGTTGAACAATATTTTAAGTAGATCAGTCGGTGCGGTGGGACTTGCCTGGTACCATTTGGCTGAGGGAAAGATGGCTTAGATTGTCTGATTGGCTTAGATGATGGAGGGCGGTGTTTGGGATAGCTGCCTACCAGGCTGTGCTGCCTTGTAGGCGTCATTCAGGGTAAAAGAGTCACTGGTTCTCCAGTTGTTTTGAAAATGGCTCTGCGACCAGGAACTGGTGGAGCCGGCAGGTAGCTAGCTACATCATTCATACAGATTGTCGATTCGTTGACTGTCGATCGTTTTAGAAGTTGAAATGTTGGGTTTAATTTATTTGCTTATAGTGGACTGGGATCAGTTGCGGGCTAGCTAACTCACAGAAGCAGTCTGAACCAACAGTTCGAGTAGCTAACGTTAGCCTAGCTAGCTACTTGTCTTAGTGAGCTAGCTAGTACGTTAGCTGACGATCGATTAACGTTAGATCTAATTATTTTGTTATATATACAAAATTGCTATGGGCGATTAAGCCCGCTGGTCTTTATATTTTGATATGGTATTGATGTCTTAGTGTATTTTTGGCAGGATTGCGACATCATGTCTTGAGTTGCATATGTGTCGCCAGCTAGCTCGCCTGTCTAGCTAACTAAAACTACAATAATGTTAACTTTAGAGATGGACTTGCTAATCTTGGCTCTGTACAACATTACCTATGTCAAATGTAGCCGCTAGCTAGCAAGCCCTAATTTATTTGATCACATCAACGTCGTTAGCAACGCCAGGCAGCTAATGTTAGCTCCGTAGCTTCTTCTCGCAAACTTCGGATTAGCTCGCTAACGTTGGCTAGTGTAGAAAATAAGCAAATGAAACCTCATATCATCACTCTGGTGGCAATCGAGCACGGGTGTTACTAAGGAGCAGGCTAGTTTGAACAATTCGCTACATGGCTGTTAGATTGCCTGGAGTCAGATGTTGGGAAAGGGATAGCTTTATATATATTTATAGCTACTTATCTAGCTTTCATTCAAAAAGATCTCTACCATAGTACTAACACAAGAATCTTTGAATGGTGCCAGGCATTGCGCTCACAGGTGTGTCTTTCTGATGACGTTTGCTGCTTAATATGAAGTATGCAAGACGACGTTATTTGAATATTTAATGTAGTCAATTTGCTAAACGTTAATTCGCTACATTCGTGGAAAAAAAGGACTGTCAAGTGCATTTTATTGCGTCCTTCATTCCAAGAGCAGAAAGGCATCAATTGGAGAAGGCATATGTCACTATCTGGATTGATTCGTTATTTTGGTGGATATGTGTAACTCTTAACGTTAAGATGCGATGAAGGTGATTTTAAACCATAGCATAGTAGGAGTAATGTCACTGCCTGTCTCATATTCATGCGTGGGGGGCTCATCTTTTTCAGGTCAAGAACGTTGGTCGTTTCTGTTTTTTTCTTCTTTTGAATGATTCTCTGTTTATTAAAAGCCACTGTGTAGGCCAAGCTGGACTGACTGACATCAACAGGACTAGACCAACTGATATTTGCCCGTTTGATCAACAAGGAATTATTTCGCATTTTAGCATGATGAACGAGTTAAAATAAATACACAATTCGTCAGTGGCACAGTTTTGTGGCCTAAGCATGTAGTTGGGCTGTTGCTAGTTATTAGGTTGTTGTTCAGCCATCTCATTTGTTGGGAGAGCACGTATCCTCCTTGTAATCCTACCCCAGGATCTGAGTCCCAGGGCACTGCAGATTTCCAGAGAGATTAGGCAGCTCCACGCACTCACTGCCGCCGGTTACGCAGATATTGATGCACTGAATGCCGGATACAGTTAATGCTTCTCTAGTGAGGCGGTGGGGATATCACTTTTGTGACGAGTCTTGTGATGACCGTGTGTACGGTATGCCTCCCGTAATGTGAGAACACTTCTTTACAGCACAGCATCCTATGGAGTAGCCTAATAACAGACTAGTGTCAAGCACATGTGTCCTCCAATCAGATTCCGGTCTGACCAATGTGTTGGCCTTCGGTGAACGAGCGTCAGTTTTTACCTTCCTTTGTGTGTTCCGTGTTGAGGTTAGATCAACAGGTGGTTTTGTTTGTTTTTTGTTTTGGTTAGATCAACAGGTGGCTTTATCTCGTACTGGAGCACTCTAAGCAGCTGTTTACATTGTGATTGTATCTGAGTATTGTTCCCAGTGATAGGCTATTATGAATGAGGTGTGTTTGTGTGTGTTTGTGTGTGTGTGTGTGTGTTTCCGTGAGTGTGTGCTTTGTTTTGCAAGATCTTTGTAAAATCATCTCAGTCTTCGTAATACCAATCTCTCCCAATCCATTTTTTCCCTCCAAATGTCCCCAGTCTGTACCTGTATTTTATTTCTACGACACAAATAAGGTCCAGACTCCTCATTTCATTCAGTCTTTGCATTCAGCTCAATTTTAGACTTTGCACTCCCCGAAATGAAGTTCATCATCGTTATCGAAGACGACCGGAATCTTAAGCGACAGCCCATATGCCTATATGTTACTTTACGGGCCTGCTATTGTTTAATTAATCTTGGAGAAAACATGCAACGAGTGTACAGTGCTGTGTGCTGGCCATTTAGTCCCTGCGAGTTCCTTTAGCTTTGGTATCGTTTCCACAGAACGCGGGGCAGCGTGTTGAATAATTAAGGAGCCCCTGGCCGGAGAAGGCAGAGGCTCATCAATGTTTTACGCAAAGTCCTCTGTTTACCTGCTCTTAAGTAATGAGAGAGAGAGTCCCTACTTTTATGCCGCCTTTGGAAAACCTCAAAGAAGGCATTCAATTTTATTTAGCCAGAAGTGTGTGTGGTGTGTGGGTCAGACTAAATTGGTTGCATTTATTATGGCTGAAAATAGGCACTGGATTGATGAGTCTCGAGTCCAGAGTTGAAATCGTGACAACTCCGGCAACGGAAGATGTACTTGACGAGAGGAAAACATTGACCCTTGATGTTCAAAGTGTTCCGCAACAAAAAGGAATCTCCCACGTCTGCAGTTCCGTGCAGGATGTTGATCAGCGTAGGACACGGTGTACTTTCAGCTGATGGCTGGTTTGCTCTTCAAGTCGGTTCTTCCAAGTTGTCACCTACAGGGTGTCAAATAGGAATTCCACAAGCACCAGGCCCTTTATCGGCTCACATCAGAACATTTACTGGCTCACAAGAGTCCTCTGAGGAAGAGCTGGCAGGCAGTGTGGTATAATGGTTAGGGAACTGGGCTTGTAACGTTAAGGATGCAGGTTCAATCCCCAGGTGGGACACTGCTGTTGTACCCTTGAGCAAGGTACTTAACCTGAATTGCTTCAGTTAATATCCAGCTGTATAAATGGATTGTAAAGAACTGTAAGTCGCTCTGGATAAGAGCGTCTGCTAAATGCCTGTAATGTAATGTAATGTAATGTAATGGTCAATAAACAATGGTGCAGGCCTAATGGCAATAATATGCCAGCCTGGTTCATCAGTTGCAACTGGGCTTGGTGCTGTGTGAATGCACAGGAGTGTGGCCGCCCGTGTGTTTTTAATGCAGCGCCTTATAAAGAATGGTGAGGAAACAAGCCTATATTCCAAAAAGGGTATACTTTCTTACATTTTGTGTTCAGAATCCATTTGAAACGGCCTAATCTCCCATCGCTCTGATGCGCCATATAGATGCATGAAAACAAAACTAAAGGAGGTTTGCACTGATAGGTATTGTCTAACTGGTTGGAGAATTTGCCTGTCGGGCCGAAGTGTAGCGATGCAGGAAGAGAGGCGGGGCTAAAGGCCGTCGTGCAGTTTCTGTGCGTGTCTGTTTACTGTCTGCGAAGGTTGTTTCTGCTCGCCCTTTTAAGTGAGAAGCGCTGTGGTTTGGGCTGGGGTGGGCTGCTCCATCGATAATAACTCCCTTCTCTCTTTCCCCCCTTCAGCTTCATGTACCCTGTCGTCGGAGGAGGCCTGGGCCCATCTCAAGGTGAGTGCGCGTCTCCCCGGCTCTGAGTCATCCGTCACACCCGCGGGCCCCTCTGACGGGCCTCCCTCCCTCCCTCCACGCGGCCTCCGTCCCGAGTGATTTACTCAAGACGGCGTCCTTCGATCTTGAAGTCCCTCGAGGGAAGGTTGCATCGACATGACGAAGAGGTGCCCCTTCCGCGGCCTTCAATTAATCGGCCGATGAAGCGCCTCGCGGAGTCGGCGCCCGCGTGAACGTCGTGGGAAAGAGCCGGAGACTCGGAGACCTGTGAACGACGGCGTAGAGGCCCTCCGAGCTCTGTTCCGAGCCGGCCCGTCATCGCGTGTCCGAGAGCGCGCTCCTCCTCCGGCCGCGGCAGCCGTTTGTCAAAGTTACAAATGGAAAATAACGGACAGGCGATTAAGCGGCTAAATGAAACCGCTCTCGCTGTCGGCCGCGGAGCGAAGAGCCCTTCCCGCCGTTGTGGGTGTAGCCGTCTCGTAAGATTAGGCCCAGTCTTCGCGGGCCTGATATTCGCCTACTAATTTAGGCCTCCTGATTTAATGAATGCAGCAGAAATTGTAAGGCAGGCAGTGTGGTATAATGGTTAGGGAACTGGGCTTTTAACGTTAAGGTTGCAGGTTCAATCCCCAGGTGGGACACTGCCCACCTTGAGCAAGGTACTTAACCTGAATTGCTTCAGTTAATATCCAGCTGTATAATTGGATTGTATTCTCTGGATAAGAATGTCTGCTAAATGCCTGTAATGTAATGTAATGTAAGAGTCTTTATGTGATAGATTTCTCTCTCACACACTTGGTCTATGTATAGCCTGGCCCGGTGGTTCTGAACCTCGGCCCTGGAGCACCCCTGTGTGTGCGCCGATTTTCATTCCCACCAACCTCTCGATTGAGTAAGGTTGTTGAAAACGTGTGTTTTGGTTCCGCGTTTGTGCTGAAACAGATTTTGACACAATACAGGTGTGGCTCGTGACCGTTTGTTTTGTTTTGAAACTCATCACTCTCCACCAAATGGGTTTGTTTCAATGACCGGGTGGCCAAACTTTCACCATTTAGGCCTTCACTGATTTCAGCTGTAGGTCTGTCAGTAAATAAATTAAGAAGGTAACGTATTTAGAAAGGAATCATTTGCCACCGCACATTACAGGTTAACGCATTAGTTGTCTGAGAACAGTTCCGACTGATCAAAAGTCCTTAAATGAATATAAAATATTAATTCTTTGTAACATGAATACATCTTTCTGACAATGTGGCATTAAGAGGGTAATGTTTAATCTTCCCTGATTCAACAATAAAAGTGTCTAATTAAAAACAATTCAAGGCTCGTTACTCTTTAGGAGTTGCAGTTATGGTTACATGGGGTTAGGTCCGAGGTTAACAACAAGTGGCCTAGCCTATATATTTAAAACACATGGCCTAGCCTATATACGTGTGGTGTACTTAAGTATGGATGTTATGTAGTCCACTGAAAAAACGGTTATTAATATTAACTCCCACGTTGCAGACCAGAAATGCATAATGTTAAGCAGTACAACTAAGCCAAGGTTTATATGAAGTACATAGTAGGTCTCTTGATAATAATAATATATGCAATTTAGCAGACGCTTTTATCCAAAGCGACTTACAGTAGTGAATGCATACATTTTTCAGTATATGTGGCCCCAGTGGGAATTTAACCCACAACCTAAGCATTGCCACCGCTCTGCTCTACCTACTGAGCCACAGAGAACCACAGAGATCTGCGGCTGTATTGGAGATGCGTTTGATATCTGCTGCTCTGTGCTGTTTTTATATTTTCTTTTGTCGTGATGTATATTTCAGGCATGCCCATGCAGCAGCAGCAGCAGCAGGCCCAGCAGCAGCAGCAGGGCTTCTCTATGGTGCCCGTCATGCAGCCCAACATGCAAGGGATTGTGGGAATGAGCTTTGGACCGCAGATGCCTCCGGGTGCCATGCAGATGCAGATGCAGGTCTGTGTTTTTGTCTCGCGTGCCACAGCGTGAAGGGGCGTGGTGTCGCCATGGTTGCGGGGGGGGCGGCCGGGCGCTCTTAAGAACATAAGAATACATAATGATGATAACGGGCCGTTCGGCCCATCTAGGCTCATCATGTCCTAATCTAAAGAGTATCTAGTACTACATCTAGCCTGGACTTGAATAGCCCAAGCGTTTCTGCCTCTACTACCCGACCTGGCAAGGCATTGACAACTCTCTGTGTAATGATAAACTTCCTAATATCTCCACCTGTGGGAACTTGTTCAGCTGTCTGTCTTTAACCCAGCTCCCCGTCTGTAATGTCACTGCCCGTCTCTCTGTCTCTGCAGGGCGGCATGGCGATGGGGATGCAGATGATGGGACAGCCCCAGTACATAGGCATGCGGCCCCCGGTGCCCCATTACACCGCCGACATGCAGAGGCAGATGGCCGAGGACCAACAGTGAGTTCCTGTTTCTGTTCCTGTTTCTGTTCCTGTTTCTGTTCCTGTTTCTGTTTCTGTTCCTGTTCCTGTTCCTGTTCCTGTTCCTGTGTGGATTCTCTGCCCTTCAGCTGATCCCAGCTGCTATGTGGTCAATATTCCTCCGATGGTCGATTCCTCTGAACTGCAGAAATCCCAAAATGTCTCAGCTGACAGACTTGCAAAGAGGGTGCAGCTAGCTACTGCTCTAGATCGGTGGTTCTCAATCCTGCTCCAGGATTGCTCCAGTTGGCCAATTAAAGCGGTTGATTGCATAATTAACTCACCTCACCTGGTTTCTTGTGTCTAAATTGGTCGCTGATTTTTTTTACCTTCTGTTATGTTAGGGTCTGCTGTGACCTGTTTCAAGTGAAAAATTATATAATAACTATCATCTAGTTTTTTTTTTTTTTTGGAACAAGACTTCATGATATCTTCCACAACAGCTATTAAACACTACAAAACTGATTTTGACAATTTTAGACAATTCTGAAGGTCTCTCTAAAAAAAGGGGAAGCTTTGGTGTTCAGGTCTGGGAAGACCCAGCAGTGCATTGAAATAATGTGTCTTGGGGCCTTGGGGCCATAAAATAAAATTACAACAGGATTGTATGGTTATGAATGCATAATAAGTTAGTTATGATGTAGTAAAAACAATATTGGATGATAGTCATTGTTTTTGAGTGTTTTGGACTGAGTTAAATTATGGGTCAAAATTGATCCGTCAACACACGGGACAGAAACACCTTTCTAAATTAAGAGAAGGGTTAAAGGTGAAAGCAAAACCAGCGCACCCTGCAGGACTAGGAGTGCGAAACGTTGCTCTAGACTGAGTGCGAATTGAGTTGTAGACGAGGAAGGAGAGCGTTTGTTGTCGGCTGCGGTTGCTGCTGATGAGTGTTGCTCAGCGTGGGCGTGTCTCTGGCAGGAAGCACATGGAGCATCATCAGCGCATGCTGGAGGAGGAGAGGAAGAGGAGGCAGTTCGAGGAGCAGAAACAGAAGCTGCGTATGCTGAGCAACATCAAGCCCAAGGTCAGAGATCACGCCATGGCCACTTCAACATCCCCCCACCCCCATCCTCTCAACCTGCTCATCATCTCTACTGTGTGTGTGTGTGTGTGTCTTTGTTTGTTTGTGTGTGTGTGTGTGTGTGTGTGTATGTGTGTTTGTGTGTGTGTGTGTGTGTGTGTGTGTTTGTGTGTGTGTGTTTTTGTCTTTGTGTCTGTGTGTTTGTGTTTGTGTCTGTGTGTGTGTGTGTGTGTGTCTTTGTGTGTGTGTTTTTGTCTTTGTGTCTTTGTTTGTCTTTGTGTGTCTGTGTCTGTGTCTGTGTCTGTGTCTGTGTCTGTGTCTGTGTCTGTGTCTGGGTCTGTGTCTGTGTCTGTGTCTGTGTCTGTGTCTGCACATGCGCCTGCGCACACAGATGGGGGAAAAGAGTCGTGACGACGCACTGGAGGCCATCAGAGGAAACCTCGATGGATTCAGCAGAGACGCAAGGATGCACCCCGCAGCAGCAGCCTCGCACCCCAAGAATCCAGGTACACTCACTCCCGCACCCAAGCACAGCACCTGTCCTCAGCGCCCAATACAGTCCCGCTGTGCGTTTTCACCCGACGTCACACAAGGCCAGTGTCACAGCGGCCTCGCGTAGGCCTCACCGTGAGAAGGGCAAGGCCGGTGCCTTAATGCCGTTGAGCAGAGAGAGCAGAGCGAGAACGAGAACGACCAGTCATGGGATAGCCGGCCGCTCTGAGAATGATATCAGCGAGATAACGCAGCGCCTCTTTCTTCTCTTGGGCGTGTCGGGTGCGTTTCACACCGCGCCGCAGGCCTTTGTCTCCCCTCGTAACGCTAAATAACCAATAGGCCGCAGTGTCACACGAGGCCGTATCCATGGCGAGCGTTCTAGAACACGACGGCTTGCCTTCCTGCCCGGTGACCTGAACCTGGAGGTTCCGATCAACTCCCATTTTCATTGTGCCGTTCGTTTTTTTTGCGCTGCTCCAGTTGCTGTTGGTAGACCCCAGTAGCCGCTCCAGTCTGTGTTAGTAGACCTCCGTGGCTGTGCTTATGTTCTGACACATTTTTTTACGTTGTTGTACGTTTCACATACTTCACTTTGTTTTTGGTGCTTAACATACCTGTATGTTAAATGTTTTCTTTACACAATGTTTACTATTGTACACTTCCGAAATGGTGTAGCTCGCCTGAAAACCCCCAAAAAGAACCCATACTACAACCGTAGACCCTTGGTCTACATGCTGCTCGCGCCAATTTGTGTAACAGTGGTGCGGCACTGCCGAACAATTCAGCAGAATCACTTATCAGAGACACTAATGTGGTCTTGCGCCGCTCCACAGGCTGTTGTAAACGTAAGTGCGGCGACTGACAGTGCGCCTGTTCCTTTCTGAAGTGTACAAGTTCGGGGCTCCTCTCACATTCTCAGCGCAGCGCCCCGCAGCGCTCTGTGTCCATGTTTTGAGCCTGTGCCGTGTGCAGTGAAAACGCTGTTCCATCACTATCTCTCCATTTTTACAGACTCATCGTCATCCCACTCCTCCTCTGTCACCCTTCACTCCTTCCCCCCCGCTTTCCCCAAGGAGGAGGACGACGACGACTTTAGCGACTTTATTCAGGCCCCCCCCTCCGCCTCGGTCCCGTCCTCGTCGCCCTCCCCCAGAGCGGGTGCGGGCCGCCAGCCCGGAGACGGCGGGGGCGCGGTGCGGCGGCCCCACTCTGCCCCCACCACCCCCCCATGTCCTCTCTCACTCTGTGCACTTCCCACCAGCCTCCCAACCCTCTACTGTCACCTCCAGCTCTCGGTCTGCGGCCAAAGGTAAACTCGACATTTATCTTATTGCATTTGCTTTCATCGTTTCCCCCCCCCGATTTCAGTAGAGCACACAGGAACGAACAAGAATAAAATAAATAAATAAAAAGAATGAATAATAAAAAGATGTGTGAAAAGACTAACGCTGAAGGAGAGAGGCAGAGTTTGGGGAGACCATGCATCATCTTTGTTATAAGGTGCCTTTTCGCAGTCAAGTGACATCAGGGTGGTCCTAGCTGAATGCTGGGACATGGGGCTCATGGGAAATAACTTGAGCCACAATGGCTGCCGGCTGTTTGAAGTGAAGAGAATCGAGTACCCCCACTGCAGAGGAATTGTAGCTCTGAAATGGCCAAGATTTACCCAAATTGTTCAGTGTCTGGCTCTGCCATGGACCTTTGCATTTACCCATAATGCACTGCAGGAGGGGTGGGGAAGTGGAACAGGCAGGGGAGAGAGAAACCTTTAGCAATACCATGCAAGGCATGCTCTCTTGCAAATAAAACCCTCTGATATCCATGGGGATGAATTGATCCTTCACATTGGAAGAACTAGTTTTCTCTTTGAATTAATTTCTCAGTGTATTATTTTAGGTCTCAAGGTGAAAAAGGCAAGGCCACAGAGTCCCATCATTGGTTTTCTGATTGGTTTTCTGATTGGTCTCTAAATTGGCCATTTGTGCAGGGACGTCAGGGAAACTTAAACAAACATGTCTTCTGTTTTCCAGAACATTATTCATTCTCATATTAAAAAGTCAAACATCAAGGTCACAGAGGTAATTTTTTTCTTGCGTGTCTACAAATCTCCTTAAAATAGCAGTGCCTGGGGGCTGCTAGGTGCTGTTAAGGCACTGTTCTAGTGTGTGGATGAGCCCCACGGTCTGCATGCTGTTAAGACACTGTTCTAGTGTGTGGATGAGCCCCACGGTCTGCATCCTGTTAAGGCATTGTTCTAGTGTGTGGATGAGCCCCACGGTCTGCATCCTGTTAAGACACTGTTCTAGTGTGTGGATGAGCCCCACAGTCTGCATGCTGTTAAGGCACTGTTCTAGTGTGTGGATGAGCCCCACGGTCTGCATCCTGTTAAGACACTGTTCTAGTGTGTGGATGAGCCCCACGGTCTGCATCCTGTTAAGACACTGTTCTAGTGTGTGGATGAGCCCCACGGTCTGCATCCTGTTAAGACACTGTTCTAGTGTGTGGATGAGCCCCACGGTCTGCATCCTGTTAAGACACTGTTCTAGTGTGTGGATGAGCCCCACGGTCTGCATCCTGTTAAGACACTGTTCTAGTGTGTGGATGAGCCCACAGCCTGGTATCGAATCCAGACTGTGCCAGTGCCGACTGTGGCCAGCAGCCCTGTTGCGCGACGCATAATTTGCAGTACTGTCGCCCAGGGAGGGAGGGAGGGATTCAGTCAGCCCGGAAAGGGGGCGCCCAGAGTCTGCCGGTATAAAGTTGTGCATGAAGTGTCTTCCTCTGACTCATGCCAGTGCGAGCTTACCTTGTAGACTGCGGTGTGAAAAGCAGCGGTGGCTGACATCCGTGTCAGGCTTGTCCACTCTCCCCATTTGACAGTGGGGTTGCATCGGGCGTGGCTCAGAACACAATTGGGCATTCCAAATTTGGATAAAAAAATTTGGGCAAAAAAACAATAGCAGTGCCTGTCTTTTTTGCATTCTTGTAGAGCTTCCTTAGACAATACGTGACCATATAAGTTGTCCACCACCTTGATTCTATAAAACATAAACAGTACCCTGCAAAAGTATTTACGCCCTTGATAAAGGAGAGCAAAGAAGGGCTATGTAAAATGAACAATACAGGTAATGAGCTACATTGTATGCTCAAAACATGGAAAAATTATATTCTTTTATGCTAATACAATTGCTCTGAGAAAAAGATTTAGTTTAACAAGTCATATTTCTGCAACATAAATGGGGGTAGGGGGGTGCACAAAGTACTGAAAACAGGTGTACAATATAGCTCATTGCCTGTATTGTTTATTTTACACAGCTTTCTTTGCCCATGTACCAAGGGTGCGAATCATTTTGGAGTGTACTCTAGGTACCACCCCTCTGCATGAAATTAATTAAAGGAATGTCTCCTCAATTTAACGCTTCTGGTTCCTATTAAGGCCTTTTCGTAAACGGGATCTGCCTGCCCACCAAGAGCCTGCCTGATAAAAAAAATAATAATCATAATATGTCCAGTCTGGTGGTACATCGTGATTTGTGTTTCAGTCCTGAATGAAAATGATTTTCAGGTTTCGTTGTCCTCCAGGGACTTTCCTGTCGCTGTGAAACCCCTTCGGGCGAAGCTGTAAAGCGGCTCGCCTCGGTGTTACCTCTGGCCCGCGCCCCTGACAGATCACCATGGTTATGCTTGTTAAAAGCCAGTGCTAAATGGATGTAAAAGTTTGACAGTCACATTGGGTGAAATGGCATCGTAATCTTTAAGTCGGAGAAAAAATGTGATGCTACTGCTACTGCTGAGAGTGAGTCAGGCTAATAATAATTCCGTGTCTGTACTTTCGGCAGTGTACACCCAACGGCTCAGGCCTCTCACATAGAGACTTCTCGCTTCCACTCCCTTTGCCTGCAGCGTATGCAGAGTTCCTTCCTCTATTTGTCTTCCAGACTAGAGTAATGCACAATGCACACAGACTCAATAGGCTGCTCTCTGCCCTTTGATCCCCTGCCCTTTAAACCCCCCAATAGCACTCAGGGCAGAAATGATGGCTTATAAACTTGATTTAGCGCTTGAAGGTGAGGGAGGCTTTGCACCCAGGCCCAGAACAGCACACCTGACATGAGCCATCGCATCCGTCGCGCCCCGTGACTTGAACCATTGGACGTTCCGCGGCCCAGCGGTTCTCAAGTGGTTGTGCATGCACTCTTTAAAAAAAATATATATATTTTTACATTTTTAATTTTATTTCTTTATTTCAAATTTTCCCAATTTTTCTCCCAATGTGGTTGCCAATTATACCCTCTTTATCTCAATTCACCCTCCCCCACGAGTCTGCCGTCCGCCCTCCGGGTCGAGACACTTTCCAGGCCGATAGATCCACCTCTTCCGAGACGGAACTCTACCACGGATGCCTTTTTCCTGCTCCTTGACGGACTTGTGCCGGCTCACCCTCCCCCCCCCCGGAGGCAGACAGCCAAATGCCACCTCCGATCGAGAACCCCCGATCTCTCCAGCGGGGTCACACCCACGCCGGACCTGCGACCCCCATCCCGCCGCCCCTGCTGATAAAGCCTTTAAACACAGGTAGACATTCAGGTGACCTCCTCCCCCCTCGCTCTCCCCTGAGTCTCTGCTCTGCTGCTCTCCGCAGGTGTCGGGGTCTTCCCCCAGCAAGAGTACGTCCAGCCCATGGCCCCTACCTGGCTGTTCAACGACAATCTTGTTCCAGGTAAACGCTGCGTGACACCCGGCCGTTTCATGACCAAGCAAGGTGCATCACCTCATAATTACCATAAATATCTATCGGTGTAAAAGCAATTTCAATTGTTGATTGTTTCCAATGAAAAACTCCAAGTCAGCTTGGATCAGAACGCCAGTGAAGTGAACAATTTTAGTGAATAATGATGATGGCAGGAAAGTGTTTGTGTATTTATAACATCTAGCTTTCACGGTAAGTATTATGGATCAATTCCTACTTCTGTCCATTACAAAAACAATGCAGAAAGTACAGTAAATGAATAGCAGGAGCTCTTCCCTTTTGTGAGCGCTCCATTCCAGGGTTCCAGTGTGACACATATGACCTTTCTCCCATGCCGTACCCCCTCCCATGGCCATGGCCTTGCCCGTCCCACGCAGATCTGTACAAGCATGTCCTGGAGTTCAGCATGACCCCAACAGGCGTGGACACGGCCAAGCTCTACCCCATCCTGATGTCGTCCGGCCTGCCCAGAGAGGCGCTGGGGCAGATCTGGGCCACGGCCAATCGCACCACGCCCGGGAAGCTGACCAAGGAGGAGCTGTACACCGTGCTGGCCATGATCGCCGTGATGCAGGTAGGCAGCGGTCTCATGGGTCTGTCACGGCAGGGTCTTGCCACTGACGACGAGCCGGGTTTTCCTTTCATCGGTCGGAAGGAATGCGAGAGGAAGAAATATACCAGACGGCAGAAAGAGACGTTCATCCTCCCTGTCGTTCACGCTGTCATCTCTGGCTACGTTTACACCGTCTGATAAAAGTGACCTAATTCTGAATTTTTACGTGCATGTGGCACATATCAGATATGTATTATGAACTTGTAAACAGGAAAAAAAAGCACATGGAATCGGACATTTTCATATCCGTTTTGGGCTACGTTTATTGTGGAAATGAATCTGATAGGAATCTGATATCTGCCAATGCGACTGTCATCTGAACGCACAGATTGGAATTTCCCGTCATTGCGATTCACACGTCATTCAAAATGGGCACTCGTACTTTTTCGCATTTGAATGGCATGTAATGTTTCACGCGCACAACCAGAAGTGAGATTAATTCGTTGCGGACCTCTGTGGATGCTTCGGAACGCAATAGCTTGAATGGCTATTTCTGTCTCGTCCATTGCGGATGGCGATATGGCTGTTCCGGCGGCGTCGTTGTTGTATCCGTGTCTGTATCCAAACCCTCGTGTATGCATGCATGTTGTTTCAAGTGTAAACCGCGTAAACACAGGTATCGGATATGAGCCACTTTTTTAAACATTTAAAAAAAAAAAAATATATATATATTTTGTTTCAGATTTTCTCCCATTTTCTCCCAATTTAGTAGCCAATTAGACCCGCAATTTTTATGTCAATCCCGCCCTAGTAATGTGAGTTCGCTGCCGTAGTCCTGTGACCAGTAGTGACGAAGGCGAAGTAACCTCTCCTCCGAGACCGTACTCACCAGGCTGTCGACCGTACTACAGGGTCACTCTTATGCGCAGCGAACGTCCTGTCGGCTTCCCTCCCCCCTCCCTGGGGCGGACAGCCAATTGCCGCCCCGGTGGCACTCCCGGCCAGGGCCGACTCTGGCGAGACGGGGAATCGAACCCCGGTCTCCCTGGCCAGCGTCGGACGTTGTAACCACTGGACCATGCGGGAGGCCCCGGATATCGGACACTTTCAAAAGTAGATGTAAACAGTCGATCCAAAAAATCGGATATAGGCAAAAAATCTGAACTGGGCATCCAGGCCTGCAGTGTAAACGTAGCCTCTGTTATGCTCTTACTGCTCCGTGCACTGTGGCACAAATTCCTCTTAGTTGAAAGACCCGTTTTAATGCTAAACAAGCTGCAGTGGCCTGAGAGGAGCGAAGTGAACACGTGGTTCTTCGTAAGCACGGGCAGAAGCCCCCCGGGGCAGACTTAGGCCGCAGGTGCAATCCGGTGACGTCCGCAGCCCCTGGATGAGCAGACGTAGCCAGGCTGCTCCTTCTCTCTCAGCGGCGGGTCGCCGTGGCGACCTTTGAGCGAATGGCAGCCTGTCAGCTCTGCGCGCACGGCTGAGTTCCCCGAGCCGCAGTCTGGCCACGCTGATAATGAAACCTTTGTGATGCAAATGTGCAATCTCCAGGGGGCCACTCTCCGAGAGCGGGCCATTTCTGGCGATTAGAAAAAAAAAAAATAAATAAAGAAATAAAATAATAATAATCTGACAGACATGGTGATGGCTGCTGAAATGGAACTGGACTTTAATGAATAATTTAAGCAGATCTTGTGCTTGGCGGAAAAGAGAGGCAGACAAATGTACTCCTGATTAGTTCTGCTTATTAATTGTGACACACCGATAAAGGAAATGTGAAACACAGAAGCGGAATTGAAAAGACAAGATTGCCTTTTACAGCTTCACAAAGCGAAACAAAGAGATTTTAGGAAACGTGATTCATGTGAAGCATAGAAATATGAGGTGGCTAGCAGTGTGCACGTTGGCTAACAGTTGGCTAACAGCACACACATTGGCTAACAGCAGCACACGCATTGGCTAACAGGTGGCTAACATTGGCTAACAGCACGTTGGCTAACAAGTGGCTAACAGCACACGCATTGGCTAACAGCACTTGCATTGGCTAACAAGTGGCTATTGGCTAAGAAGAACACGCGTTGGCTAACAAGTGGCTAACAGCACGCGCATTGGCTAACAAGTGGCTAACAGCACGCGCATTGGCTAACAGGTGGCTAACAGCACGCGCATTGGCTAACAGGTGGCTAACAGCAGGTAGCTAACAGCACGCACGTTAACAGCACGCGCATTGGCTAACAGGTGACAGGTCATATGAGATTACTTTATATGAGATTACTTTTGTTTTTTTCTGAAAAATTCAAATAAGTTCAACATTTTAAATTTTAAATCTAAATGGTTCGCTGTAGATCAGGTCATCTTTCAGTGTCCCGTTAATAGAACATGCGGTTTGTTTCTAAGCAACTTGTACATCAATTGCATGTTTTGTAGTTTTTGTTTTTGAACGTGCTGTGTTCCTAACGTGAGTACTAGGCCTACAGCATGGCCTGCTCTTGAGTCTGTCTGCTTTTGGATGAAGAAAGTATCTTCGTTGTCATTGTAGATATTGTTGTACTAGACTGGACGTGCTCACGAGAAGCAGAGGTGCAATGCACGTGTATGTGAGTCAGATGGCCGGGCATGAGTAGTCTAAATTAATAGTAAACAAATAGTGACAAATAATATGAAATAAATGAAAATGCCACAAAACAATACATGACGACAGCAAAACTTGTTAGTGTAGCATGAACACTGTTAAACGGTGAAATGCCCTTCATATCCAGTGTGCATGTAGTCATGCAGTGGTTTGTTCTTCTCCTGTGGGCACTCTTTGTGTAGAGGCAGGGCTGGCTGATGACAGGGCCGCAGTCCTAACACGTTTTTCTAATCTCTCCATGTCAGAGTGGTCTTCCAGCCACCTTGGAGGTGTTGAGCCAGTTCCCCTCTCCCCCGATGCCCAACCTGCCGGCTGTTGCCATGGTGCTACACCAACAACACCAACAACACCAGCAGCAGCACCAGCAGCAGCAGCAACACCAGCAGCACCAGCCCAGCGTGCCCCAGCCTCCCATGCCCATGGCGATGCCAGCTGCCGTGGTCCCGCCCGTGGGCATGGCCCTCCCTGCCCCCACCTTGGCCCCTACCATGGCCCCGAGCGCTGGAACGCAACCCCTGGCCGGCTTCGTGGCCAGCTTCCCTCCCGCCCAGGTAACACGGCCGAGCTTCCTGTCCCTCAGTCCTGACGGCGCGCGCAGTGCGGCCGCCCCTTACTGATAAACGGACGGGCTTTTCCCCCGCACACCTCAGGAACCCAAATCCGAGGACGACGATTTCCAGGATTTCCAGGAGGCCCCCAGGGCTGGGACAGGGGACGTCTCCTTCGCCAACTTCCAGGGGGAGTCGGGGGGCAGCTTCCCCTATGTCGCACCCGCCCAACACCAGAGCAGGTATGGAGACCACGACTAGAGTCAGTGAGTCAGTGAGTCAGTGAGTGAGTGATTGTGAGTCAGTCAGTGATTGAGTCAGTCAGTCAGTGAGTCAATGAGTCAGTTGTCAATAGTTTTTGAATGGACAGACCCTCAGAGTCAGTCAGGGATGTTGAGTCAGTCAGTGATAGTAGTCAGAGTCAGTCAGTGAGTCAAGTCAGTGAGTCAAGTCAGTGAGTCAGTTGGCAAATTCATCAAAGGCTTTTAATATTTTTGGGACAGAGCCTCAGACAGGGATTGAAAAGGTATGGCTTGCGGGCAGGGCTAGGTATTTCAGGACATTAAAAGGTATGGCTTCCTAATAGCATGCCTAGCCTAGTACCCACACCGCCACTCCCCCACTCTAACAACGAAGCTGGGTCTCCTCTGTTAATGAGCCCCGTTCAGCGGGCGGGAGCTGCGCTTGCTCTGGTCCTATTGCTTGTCAAACTCGCCCAGAGGCGCTCCCTGCTCCCGGGGGAAACGGACACAGAGTGTGATTACCTTAATGAAAGCCAACGGGAGCAGCTCAAGCAGAGGGAGCTCATTTCACAGTGAAAAATCACCATCGCTTTCTACCCTGTAAATAAAGAGGGCTTTGTTTCAGTGGCACATTTGCAGCTCAGCCCCTGGTCTCGTATGAATATCTCATTAAAATCTGTACACTTTTTCTTTGCTTGGAATGAATTAATGGGCAAACTCTCTTTCTGTGAAGAAAATAATTAGCAGGTTTTGCTGCCTAGTGAGGGAACAGTAGACTATGCGCGTGAGACGTGCATTCTCTCTCTCTCTCTCTCTCTCTCTCTCTCTCTCTCTGTCTCTCTCAGTCTCTCTCAGTCTCTCTCAGTCTCTCTCAGTCTCTCTCAGTCTCTCTCAGTCTCTCTCTCAGTCTCTCTCTCAGTCTCTCTCTCTCTCAGTCTCTCTCTCAGTCTCTCTCAGTCTCTCTCTCTGTCTCTCTCTCAGTCTCTCTCTCTGTCTCTCTCAGTCTCTCTCTCTCTCTCTCTCTCTGTCTCTCTCTCTCTCTCTCTCTCAGTCTCTCTCAGTTCAGTCTCTCTCAGTCTCTCTCAGTCTCTCTCTCTCTCTCTCTCTCTCTCTCTCTCTCTGTCTCTCTCTCTGTCTCTCTCTCTGTCTCTCTCTGTCTCTCTCTGTCTCTCTCAGTTCAGTCTCTCTCAGTTCAGTCTCTCTCAGTCTCTCTCTGTCTCTCTCTCTCTCTCTCTCTCTCTCTCTCTCAGTCTCTCTCTCTCTCTCTCTCTCTCTCTCTCTCTCAGTTCAGTCTCTCTCAGTTCAGTCTCTCTCAGTCTCTCTCTCTGTCTCTCTCTCTCTCTCTCTCTCAGTCTCTCTGTCTCTCCCAGTCTCTCCCAGTCTCTCCCCGTCTTGTCCAGTGTGGTTTAAGCAGGCAAGGGCCTTCAGTCGAGTCATGTCCGGTCTCCTCGTAGCTCTTTCATGGGTGCTACTGACTGACTAAAATGGATGCCCATTTTGAGAGGCCTTTAGAAGCCCTGTTGGCTTTTCTCTGACTGCCCGGTGAGCGATGGTGAGTGATGGTGAGCGATGGTGCCATGTCTCATTACTGCTGTCTCCCCAGCGCTCCTCCGATGCTGATCCCGGTGTCCGGGGCGGCGTCGTCCTCCTCCTCCGATCGCTACGCCGTGTTCAAGCAGCTGACCGACGAGCAGGGCTCCTCCCCTCCCCCTTCCCCGCCTGCGGCCTCAGGTAGAGCCTCCGCCCCTCCACCTGCCTGCTCCACCCCTCCACCCGCTCCTCTGCCCCTCCACTCCTCCACTCCTCCACCCTCTCCTCCGCCCCTCCACTCCTCCACCCCTCCACTCGCTGCTCCACTCCTCCACCTGACTCTCCACCCCCCACTCCTCCACCTGCTCCTCCACCCTCCACCTGCCTCTCCCTCCACCCCTCCACTCCTCCACCTGCTCCTCCACTCCTCCACCTGCTCCTCCACCCCCAAACTTTCCCCAAGCCCCTCTCCTGCTAGAGCAGGAAAACCAATCGATACAGTCTGTAAAAACTTTGGTCGTGATTTTTTGTGTTTTGTATCGGTACCAAAAACAAAAAAAACGGCTCGTATGAATTATTAACCTTGCAAACTCTCTGCACTCTAAATCTGAACGCGGTGCAGTTCCTGCAGTGGTCAGGAGCCCCGCTCGACCGTTTCTCCGTAGGGCCGTAATTTGAATCCTCTGTCCCCGTGCTCTGTGCTCCGTGTGCAGCGCGTTCGCTCCGGTTGACGGAGCGGCTGACACCGTCTCCCTCCTCTGACGCAGATCCTGGCGATAAATACAGCGTTTTCCGACAGCTCGAGCAGCCTGCCGATCACAAGTCAGCAGGTAAGCAAAGTCATTCCCCTCCAGAGCGGAGGAGAGTTTCCACACACTGTTTCACTAACGCCCTCTCCCTGGGACCCCGAGGCTGTTCCAGTGTTCCACACACACACGCTGAGCACAGTGGCACACGAGGAGGAGAGGGGGCTGTGGGCCCGGCCTTCCATAACAATGCTTAGCTTTAATAATAACTTGACTTTTGATTAACTTTTGAGTCTATCAACTGAATGTGTTGTGTGTCTGTGTCTGTCTGTGTCTGTCTGTGTCTGTCTGTTTGTGTCTGTCTCTCTGTCTCTCTGTCTCTCTGTCTCTCTGTCTCTCTGTCTCTCTCTCTGTCTCTCTCTGTCTCTCTGTCTCTCTGTGTGTGTGTGTGTGTGTGTGTGTGTGTGTGCGTGCGTGCGTGCGTGTGCTTGCGTGCGGCACCTTCTCATCACATTGTTTGTTCTTGTAATGCACACAAGCGGTGCTAATGGAGGTGTCTCCCCCGTCCCTGTTTCACTAGAACAGAGTCCAGCAGGGGCGACTTCCCCAGCTCCAGTAAGTCATGGTTGCAGTGGCCTCTTGAGTGTTCTGTTTTTTATTGCTTTTAATCTGGTTGATTCATGTCATTTATTTAAGGATTTGAAAAAACAAGCAAAAAAATTCCCTGCTGTTCCCTTCATAATAATCTTTACATGTCCCACTGTCATGTTGTACTATATCGTTCCACACTGTCAGGTATTGGGCATTACAGAGACGGGCTTTAAAATGTGGAAGAGGCAGGGTGAGGATGTGGGGGGTGGGGTTCTGGGCTTTCAGAACTTCAGGCATAATTTAGAGAGCTGCGTTTCCTGCTGAGCCTCTCCGTACGGCTGCCTCCTGGCTGGAGACTGCAGCGTGTCTGTGATTCTGTGTGATCCTGTTTCTAATAAGAGCTCTGCTGTTCCGTGTGCGCTCTCTACGGTGCCTGTGTGAGCTCTGTGTGCCCTGAGGTGTGTGCCCTGCTGTAGGGTGTGTGTCTTTCCCCGCTGGCCTACTTGTGTGTCGGCCCTGCTGTGTTGCTGTTTGCGCTGTGACGTGTCTGTTTGTAGTGTAGTTTGGGTTTGGGTTTGGGTTTGGGTGTGTTTGTGTGTGTGTGTACATTTTACATTTTACATTTTGTGCATTTGTGTGTGTCTTATCCAGAGTGTGTTACAAGATGTGCATAAATACATGGTGGAACAATCTAGTTCGCACAAGTTTGCAGTAATCTGATAGACATCATTCCAGGGGTCTGGTGTACCTGTAACACTGGGAAAGAAAAGTTTTAGTGTGTGTGTGTCTCTGTCTGTCTTCCTTCCTGTGGGTCTGGTGTTTGTGTGTGGTGTGTGTGTTTGTGTATTGTGTGTGTCTGTGTGTGTGTCTGTGTGTGTGTTTTTCCCTGCTGTTGTACTTGTGTGTCTGCCCTGCTGTGGGCCTGTGTGTGGCGTGGCTCTACTGTTTGTGCCGTGGGTGTGTAGTATAGTTTGTGTGTGTGTTTATGCGGGTGTGTAGCCCACAGTATGCACAGTTCAGATCAGTGTGGACACCCTCCGGGTGTGAGTGGCAGGCTGATCAGATGAATGGTTTCCCCGGCTGGGTTGTGTAAGGGATGAAGCCCTGGCCCAGGGGAGCAGCTCCTCTCCTCCCGTCTCCGTCTCTGACGCCGTCACTCACTCAGCGGCCGTCTCTCTCTTTTGACAGGTGAAGGCTCCGACGATCCCTCCTCCGCCGGCACCGACGACGACTTCACAAACTTCAAAACGGCCGACAGCGTTTCCCCTCTAGACCCTCCCGGCCAGGCGACGGTCTTCCAGCCGCCGTTCCCCCCTCCCTCCCCCCACTGCCCCTCTCGCTCCTCTCTCCAGCAGCAGCAGCAGCACGCGTCTCCTCTCTCTCAGCCCACAGCGCCCTCTCTCAGCGCGGCCGACTTCCACCTCTTCGCCTCCCTGGCCCCCGGCCCCGCCCCCACCCCCCACCCCCGCCCTAGCGGCAGCAGAGGCCGCGCCCCCAGTCCACCCCTCCGCTCCGCCCCCCTTGGCAGCGCCCCGGGAGGAGGAGGGGTCAAGGCTCAGGCCAGAGGGGCGGGGAGCTTCGGGGACTTTGCGCTCTTCGGCTCCGCGCCCTCCTCCTCTTCCTCCTCCTCCTCGGTCACGGCCGCGGCCCCGGACGGGGGGGCGGCCCCCGCGGACGATTTTGCCGACTTCGCGGCCTTCGGGAGCACCGCGGGGCCGGAGGGCGGGGGGCCCTGGCCCGGGGGGGCGGGGCGGCGAGCGGCGTGGCGGGTCTGGTGGCCACGCCCCCCCGGCAGCGTGCCTCCGACCGCTACGATGTCTTCAAGCAGCTGTCCCTGGAGCTCTCCAAAGAGAGCGGCGCCGGCTCCCTCTCCTCGCTGCGCAGCGACGGCGATGACATCGCCGCCGACTTCCCCCCCGGCCGGCTGGGCGGTGGCCTGGCCGCCTACGAGAGGAGCCTGGCGGGCCGCGCCAAGGAGGACTGCGTCTCCGTCAAGTCCCTGGACCTCCCGTCCATCGGGGGCAGCAGCGCGGGCAGGGAGGACTCGGAGGACGCGCTGTCCGTGCAGCTGGACATGAAGATGTCGGACGTGGGCGGGGACCTGAAGCACGTGCTGTCGGACAGCTCCCTGGACCTGCCCAGCCTCTCCGCCTCTCAGCCCCTCCCTACAGGTGAGAGGAGCCAATGGCCACACTCTAATGAGCACACAGAACCTCCCCCTACCCCTAACCCTGGGGTCAGAGGGGAATGTTGTTACGCTTTAAAACACTACATTCTTTACACAGAGAGTTGTCAATGCCTGGAACAGCTTGCCAGGTCGGGTAGTAGAGGCAGAAACACTTGGGCTATTCAAGTCTAGATGCAGTACTAGATACTCTTTAGATTAGGACATGACGAGCCTAGATGGGCTGAACGGCCCGTTCTTTCATTATGTATTCTTATGTTCTTATGTTCTTATTCAACAAGGGTAATATCATTCCACGAATCCCACCGAACATTAGAATCCCCGTCAGTTTTACAAGTGTTGCGCTCACTGTCCTTTTCATTTTCCCGGTTGTCGTACTTATCCATCACTTGATGTTTATTTTATCCAGTCAGAATGTACTATAAACTTGTGCCAGTTGTGGCATGTCAGTAGTATCAATGCACACACCAGTGTTTCCTTCTGAAGCTCAGGATAGCAGTGTTGAACCCGTCTCTACCAGGCCGACCGACCCTGGTTGTCAGCCCCGATCGGTGGCGGCGTTTGGCTGTCCGCCCC
Organism: Aldrovandia affinis; assembly: GCA_029706075.1. Taxonomy (NCBI): domain Eukaryota; kingdom Metazoa; phylum Chordata; class Actinopteri; order Notacanthiformes; family Halosauridae; genus Aldrovandia; species Aldrovandia affinis. The sequence continues at coordinate 1,268,362 of JAINUG010000232.1, forward strand.
GGGGGAGGGGGAAAGGGGAAAGGGGGAGGGTGAGCCGGCACGAGCTCGTCGAGGAGCGGAAGGGCGTCTGTGGGTGGGTTCCGTCTCGGAAGAGGCGGATCTGCTGGCTCGGAAAATTGACTCGTTAGCCAGAGGACAGGCAGCGGACTCGTGGTGAATTGAGATAAAATAGAGGGTATCATTTACCAAATTGGGAGAAAAACGGGGAAAAATTGGAAACAATAATACAATTTTTTTCAAAAGGATAGCAGTGTTGTGTGGCCTTCACTCTCCTCTTCCAGCCTCCTTACCCCCCCTCTCCCCTGCCTCTCTCGGGTAACAGATCTGACACACTCCCCCGTTCATTGAGCGATGTCAGAAAGGAGAGTACAGATCATCACCGGCGTTGCTCATGCGCCCGTGGGCCCCAGTGGAATATTCCAATTAGGGACATTCTGTCCTGACATCTTCCAGGGAAACAGAGTATTAGTGCTTAATTGTAAGATGATTCCCAACGGAATGTGATACCTTCAGGCTTGAGCGTGATTCTGAGTGCAGTCCACGGGTCTGAATTGACTTGTTAATGAGAACGATCGGAATCGATGCATATCACGTTACTTGTGACGTTTGTGTAGATGCGCGGAGATCGTCCGATGAAACATTCTGTTGGGGGCGTGCACGTTCAACCCTGTCCACAGGGTAATGCGGGAGATGCAGTATTCATGACGAATACCGATGAGCTGTATTCACGGCGACAGGCTGTGCGTGTGTGTGTGTGACAGGCTGTGTGTGTGCATGTGCGTGCGTGCGCGTTCGAGCGTGCGTCCGACAGACGGAGCATGCGGCCGTCGGTGTCCTTGAGAATGAGGCGTGCCGATGCTCCTATCATATATCCATATTTGGATATGCTGTTCGTGATTTCTGAAAGCTGATTTATCTGCCCTTCAGGTACAGACCATTTTGCCCTGTCATTCATGAAGAAGAATGTGAGAATATTTCTAAAATATGCGTAGATGTTTAAAATATTCTTGTATGTATGCACATACATACATACATGCATACATATGTATTCTGACTTTTATTAACTCTCAATTTCGTATCAGGAATGCTTCAATATTTAGTCGAAAAGCAGCATTCAGCATTTTATCTTACACCAAATTCACTGTGAATCTTCAATTAAATATCTGTCAATTTACGAGCGTATTCACATTACGCTTTTTGAGCAGCTGTGAAATGATATTCCAATAGTTGGTCAACACTCGGGGTAAGACCCTGTCCTCTTCCTGATTGGGCCAGAGACCCTACTGTTAAAAGACATATCCAGGCTCAGCCAGACAGTTAGGAGCGTGGTCCATGCAGTCTCTAATGCACAAACCTCACCTGTGCACGATCACACCAAAGCTCAAGTTTCTACTAAAAATGACATTCTCAGTAATAATAATAATAATAATATATGCCATTTAGCAGACGCTTTTATCCAAAGCGACTTACAGTAGTGAATGCATACATTTTCAGTATATGTGGCCCCAGTGGGGATTGAACCCACAAAAAATGTGCTCTACATTGAGCCACAGAGAACATACAGTTCTGACCTGATAGTGAGGTTTGAAAAACCCCTGTACGCTCTATAATTTTTCCAAATGGTGTTGTAAGTGCGAGCAGACTTTGACTACCACACTGTGTGTTCTGTAACCCGCCTGCCTACCCCGATAACCTGCTCGGGCCTGGTGTGGGGTTGTGCAGAATCTGTGTCATTTTCATCAGGAGGGCTCTCTGTTGTCTCCGGTTGCTTTTGCAGAAGCAGACGACTTAAAGTTTGACCCCTTCGGGACCTCCGTGGCCAGCAGCATGGCCGGCTACGATTGGCCAGACAGGGAGGAGTCCTCGGCCAATCAGAGCGTGAAGCCCTCGGCGCCCTGCAAGGAGAGCGCCGCCCACGCCACCCCGTCCAAAGCCGCCGCTGCCGGGAGCGTCAAAGACGGGCCGCCCGGGAACGCCGGCTTCGAGCCGTTCGCCGACTTCGTGGCCTTCCAGGAGGGGATCGCCGGCGAGGACGACGACGATTTCGGAGACTTCGCCGTCACCGTGTCGGGGGAGTCCGATTCCCCCCGTGCCTCGGCCGAGCCGCCGGCCGACGGGACCCAGAGCGAGGCCGGCGATGACTTCTGCGCCTTCCAGGGGGACAAGCCCAAGTTCGGCAAGTTCGACTTCCTCAAGGCCAGCTCGCAGGCCAAGGTGAGGTCCAGCGAGGAGATGATCCAGAGCGAGCTGGCGACCTTCGACCTCTCTGTGCAAGGTGAGGCCCCGCCTCCCTCTCGCCCGTACACTCGCCCAAGATCTGTTGAGAGACGATATTTCTGTCACGCTGTCAAAACCCACCTCTTCAGACTCCACTACCCCTGATCTCTGTCCATCTAGCTAAATTGTCTTCACCACTGTCTACTTGTTCAACACTATACTCCTATCAAAAAAAAAAAAAAAAAAAAAAACTGTACATTTTGTAAAATGTAAAATACCTTTTCCTTCCCGGTGTTACAGGTATGGTACGCAGATGCCTGCAATGATGTCTATTGCTGTATTCCTGCACTGATCTCGTTCGCTAACTGTGATTGTTCCTACCATGTATTGATGCACATCTTGTAAGTCGCTCTGGATAAGAGCGTCTGCCAAATGCTTAAAATGTAAAATGTAAAAATGTCACGCGCCAGCACCCTTTCCCATCGGGCATAAAGAATGATACTAACACTCCAAGCGTTAACCATTTGACATTACGTTTGACATTTTAAGCATTTAGCAGACGCTCTTATCCAGAGCGACTTACAACATATGCATTACATTACATTACAGGCATTTAGCAGACGCTCTTATCCAGAGCGACTTACAGTTTACATTTCTTTCCAATCCATTTATACAGCTGGATATTAACTGAAGCAATTCAGGTTAAGTACCTTGCTCAAGGGTACAACGGCAGTGCCCCACCTGGGGATTGAACCTGCAACCTTAATGTTACAAGCCCAGTTCTCTAACCATTATACCACACTGCCTGCCTGTGCAACATGTGCATTAATACATGGTAAGAACAATCATAGTTCACACAAGAGGTCAGTGCAGTAATACAGCGATAGACATCATTGTAGGCAGCTGCGTACCATACCTGTCACACCGGGAAGGAAACCGTATGTAACCGTATGCAGACTGAATTATGCTTCAATATACTGTATTGTATTACGTGCATCAGTACCACAGAGTTACTAATGTGAACACCAACTGAGGGACCGCTGTTTCATAGTCGCACTTGGGTCGTTCCTGACCGGCATGAGATGGTGGTGAGCTGCTGTACCACTGCAGGGCAGTAGGTGGCAGCATGTGGATTTTTTGTGAGACGGAAGATAATATATAATAATAATAATAATATACGCCATTTAGCAGACGCTTTTATCCAAAGCGACTTACAGTAGTGAATGCGTACATTTTCAGTATATGTGGCCCCAGTGGGGATCCAACCCACAACCTAAGCACTGCCAACGCTGTGCTCTACCAACTGAGCCACAGAGAACCACCAAGATGATTTAGCGAAGCCCTATAGATCCATCAGCGGACATTAATTGCGTCCACCTTCACCACCGACGTGTTCTTTATTTCTACCGCCGTCGTGGTGTTAACGGCATTAATGTATAATTCATTACGACCTCCGCAAAGCGATAAAAAGCTAATTTGCGGGGTATCGATTCTCTCTTTCCGCTGTTGAATCTAATTTGTTTGAATGAAAGCGTTTTGCTGATTTCATTGTAGTAGATCTCTAATTGGTACTATGGGATGGAACGTTGCATTGATTTGGGGTACAGGAGGAGGGGGGGACATTCTTTAGGGCGGGTGGGATTACCTGACGGTGCCCTTCCCTCTGCCTCTCCCATTGGCCAGACTCCCAGAAGAGGAGCCACGGTTCGGGAGATAAGGAGATGGGCCGCTCCACCCCCTCGCCTGCTCCCGAGCAGCCCCACCGCGACCGCTCCAACACGCTGAGCGAGAAACCCACGCTGCCCGTCATCCGCGACAAGTACAAGGACCTGACCGGGAGGTGGAGGTGATGACCGCCGGCGACCGCACCGAACGCCCAGTCTACCCAGTCAGACCGCGCCGCACTCCCCTATTTTTCCCTTCATTCACAAATTTCTAACACCTATTTACAATTGACCATTCTATCGCCGTAGTGTACTCCCATTGATTTGGGGCAGTGTAGACCACCTCCTGCATCCCCCTAAACCAGCTGCCTCTTCTCACTCAGCTGTTTGCTAGCTGAGCTGCCTTGCTGTTATGCTGCAAGGACTGCATTCCAAGCCTGTAGGCTCCCGATCAAGCAAATCCACTGTTGTGCAAATTATACCTGCCTACTGTAACTCTGCCTATATGGGCAACACTGTGGCAAACTGTGCCTGCCTCACCCCCTGGGACCCCTAGGTCCCTTCAGCACTGGCACACTCAGGATTAGATTTTTGGAGAGCATGGGGGCAGGTCACCAAGTGCTTCAGCTGGACGTGCCGCCTGAAAAGTTTCCCTTTCCCACCGTTTTCGCCGTACGAGACTTCCTCTGGTACCGACCTTAACAGTGTGTTTGCTGTTCCCTTTCAGGAGAGCGAGCGCTATGCCTACGAGTGGCAGAGGTGTCTGGAGAGCGCTCTGCAGGTGAGTGAACAGCCTCCTCCTGTGTGTGTGTGTGTGTGTGTGTGTGTGTGTGTGTGTGTGTGTGTGTGTGTGTGTCTGTGTGTGTGTGTGTGTGTGTGTGTGTGTGTGTGTGTGTGTGTGTGCGTGTGCGTGCGCGCAGTCTTGAATTCTGATTGGTTATTATCGCCAGGTCATCAGCAAGGCCAACAACACCCTGAACAGCATCAGCAGCTCAGCCATCTGCACAGAGGTGATCCAGTCCGCTCAGGGCATGGAGTATCTGCTGGGTAAGACTGCCTCTCTCTCTCTCTCGCTACACACAGGGGCACTGAGAGCTCTGTCACTACTCACTCGATACACACAGGGGCACTGAGAGCTCTGTCACTACTCACTCGATACACACAGGGGCACTGGACACTGAGAGCTCTGTCACACACAGGCACACTGAGGGCTCTGTCACTACTCACTCGCTACACACAGGGACACTACTTGGTCTGTACCTAGAACTGAGTCAGTACTCAGTTACTGTACACTGGTACCTACAACTGAGTCAGTGCTCAGTTACTGCACACTGGTACCTACAACTGAGTCAGTACTCAGTTACTGTACACTGGTACCTACAACTGAGTCAGTGCTCATTTACTGCACACCGGGATGTAGAACTGTGTCACTACAAATGGAGAGCTGGCTCAATTCATGGTGATATTGCATTTGGGGATAGTGTGGGCTCCTAAAGTTATGTGACACTTATTTGCGTGACACGAGTGTCTGTTCTTTGTAGCGGTGAATCTCAAACTGAATGTACCGCCGACTGAACAGCAGAACAGTGTGCTTGTTGAGTATCCTGAGCTCTGTACGGTCTCAGTGATACTGCTGCCCTAGATCAGCTCAGTGACATGTAGGTTAATGAAATGGGTCAGATGCAGAGGTGTTTTTCTAGCGCGTGTCATTGTCTGGCATCACTGCTATGTGCTGGGATGTGTGTCATAGCATCCTCTTTCTGTTGGGGGTGGATGAAACCGGTCGAGGATGTTGCCAACTCTTTTCTCCTCTCTGTTTCCTCGCGCCCTCCCGCCCTCCCTCCCTCCCTCTCTCTCACTGCCTCCCAGGTGTGGTGGAGGTGTACCGGGTGACCAAGCGCGTGGAGCTGGGTATCAAGGCCACAGCCGTGTGCTCCGACAAGCTTCAGGAGCTGCTGAAGGATGTCAGCCGGGTGTGGAACAACCTGATGGGCTTCATGTCCCTGGCTAAATTGACGGTTAGTGTTGGGTGGCTTGTTTCTGCTGATTGAAGTAACGATTAGTGGTGGGTGGTCTGTCCCTAGCTAAAGTAATACTTAGTGGTGGGTGGTCTGTCCCTAGCTAAAGTAACAGTTTGTGGTGGGTGGTCTGTCCCTAGCTAAAGTAACAGTTTGTGGTGGGTGGGCTGTCCCTAGCTAAAGTAAGTTTGTGTTGGGTGGTCTGCCCCTAGCTAAAGTAACAGTTTGTGGTGGGTGGGCTGTCCCTAGCTAAAGTAACAGTTATTTGTGGGTGGTCTGTCCCTAGCTAAAGTAACAGTTTGTGGTGGGTGGTCTGTCCCTAGCTAAAGTAACAGTTATTGGTGGGTGGTCTGTCCCTAGCTAAAGTAACACTTAGTAGCAGGTGGTCTGTCCCTAGCTAAAGAAACAGTTATTTGTGGGTGGTCTGTCCCTAGCTAAAGTAACAGTTTGTGGCAGGTGGTCTGTCCCTAGCGAAAGTAGCAGTTTGTGGCAGGTGGCCTGGCCATAGCTAAAGTGAAGGTTATTGGTGGGTGGGCTGTCCCTAGTTAAAGTAACAGTTTGTGTTGGGTGGGCTGTCCCTAGCTAAAGTAACAGTTTGTGTTGGGTGGGCTGTCCCTAGCTAAAGTAACAGTAATTGGTGGGTGGTCTGTCCCTAGCTAAAGTAACAGTTTGTGTTGGGTGGTCTGTCCCTAGCTAAAGTCACAGTTTGTGGTGGGTGGTTTGTCCCTAGCTAAAGTAACAGTTATTGGTGGGTGGTTTGTCCCTAGCTAAAGTCACAGTTTGTGGTGGGTGGTTTGTCCCTAGCTAAAGTAACGGTTAGTGGTGGGTGGTCTGTCCCTAGCTAAAGTAACAGTTATTGGTGGGTGGTCTGTCCCTAGCTAAAGTAACAGTTAGTCTTGGGTGGTCTGTCCCTAGTTAAAGTAACAGTTTGTGGTGGGTGGTCTGTCCCTAGCTAAAGTAACAGTTTGTGGTGGGTGGTCTGTCCCTAACTAAAGTAACAGTTTGTGGTGGGTGGTCTGTCCCTAGCTAAAGTAACAGTTTGTGGTGGGTGGTCTGTCCCTAGCTAAAGTAACAGTTTGTGTTGGGTGGTCTGTCCCTAGCTAAAGTAACAGTTAGTGTTGGGTGGTCTGTCCCTAGCTAAAGTAACAGTTTGTGGTGGGTGGTCTGTCCCTAACTAAAGTAACAGTTTGTGGTGGGTGGTCTGTCCCTAACTAAAGTTACAGTTTGTGGTGGGTGGTCTGTCCCTAACTAAAGTAACAGTTTGTGGCAGGTGGCCTGGCCACAGCTAAAGTAACAGTTTGTGGTGGGTGGTGGAGACTCTTAGGAGAGAAGAGGATGAAGGCCTCTACCTTTTGGTGGCTCAGGGGCACAGACAGTGTGTAAAAGACAGAGTTTCAAAGACCCGGTGGTGCAGCAGCGCTAGTCGAAGGACCGTGCAGTGACAGATGCGACGAGATAAAGCTGCATTTACAAAACAAATGAATGCCAAATATTGTATCTGTAGCACCGTGCTGTCTAGAATGTTGCTGAAATAATTTGAGGTGGATAGAGATGGAAAGTGTTCCTGAAGGGGAAGTCTGTGTTTAAATAGCTTTTCAGCTGTCTCATTTTCCACACTAAACTCTGCGTTTAGTGCTCTTTCTCGCAGACAAACGGCGCTCAGGAGTCTGTGTTAGAACCAATCATTTTTAGTGAGCCGTTCCAGATCTCATATTTCTGTAAAAAAAAGAAGAAAAAAGAAAGAGAATGTGATTCGCAGTACTGGCACAGACCTATGTTGTGTAGTGTTGGTGTGGACAGTGTGATAGTGGCAGTGTTAGTGTGGACAGTGTGATAGTGGTAGTGTTAGTGTGGACAGTGTGATAGTGGCAGTGTTAGTGTGGACAGTGTGATAGTGGTAGTGTTAGTGTGGACAGTGTGATAGTGGCAGTGTTAGTGTGATAGTGGTGTAGTGTTAGTGTGGACAGTGTGATAGTGGCAGTGTTAGACAGTGTGATAGTGGCAGTGTTAGTGTGGACAGTGTGATAGTGGCAGTGTTAGTGTGGACAGTGTGATAGTGTGGCGTGGACAGTGTGATAGTGGCAGTGTTAGTGTGGACAGTGTGATAGTGGCAGTGTTAGTGTGGACAGTGTGATAGTGGTAGTGTTAGTGTGGACAGTGTGATAGTGGTGTAGTGTTGGTGTGGACAGTGTGATAGTGGCAGTGTTAGTGTAGACAGTGTGATAGTGGCAGTGTTAGTGTGGACAGTGTGATAGTGGCAGTGTTAGTGTAGACAGTGTGATAGTGGCAGTGTTAGTGTGGACAGTGTGATAGTGGTAGTGTTGGTGTGGACAGTGTGATAGTGGCAGTGTTAGGGTGGACAGTGTTAGTGTGGACAGTGTGATAGTGGCAATGTTGGTGTGGACAGTGTGATAGTGGCAGTGTTGGTGTGGACAGTGTGATAGTGGCAGTGTTAGTGTGGACAGTGTGATAGTGGTAGTGTTAGTGTGGACAGTGTGATAGTGGGAGTGTTAGTGTGGACAGTGTGATAGTGGCAGTGTTGGTGTGGACAGTGTGATAGTGGTAGTGTTAGTGTTAGTGTGGACAGTGTGATAGTGGTGTAGTGTTAGTGTGGACAGTGTGATAGTGGCAGTGTTGGTGTGGACAGTGTGATAGTGGCAGTGTTAGAGTGGACAGTGTGATAGTGGCAGTGTTGATGTGGACAGTGTGATAGTGGTGTAGTGTTAGTGTGGACAGTGTGATAGTGGCAGTGTTAGTGTGGACAGTGTGATAGTGGTAGTGTTAGTGTGGACAGTGTGATAGTGGTGTAGTGTTAGTGTGGACAGTGTGATAGTGGCAGTGTTGGTGTGGACAGTGTGATAGTGGCAGTGTTGGTGTGGACAGTGTGATAGTGGCAGTGTTGATGTGGACAGTGTGATAGTGGCAGTGTTGGTGTGGACAGTGTGATAGTGGTAGTGTTAGTGTGGACAGTGTGATAGTGGTGAGTGTTGGTGTGGACAGTGTGATAGTGGCAGTGTTAGTGTGGACAGTGTGATAGTGGGAGTGTTAGTGTGGACAGTGTGATAGTGGCAGTGTTGGTGTGGACAGTGTGATAGTGGTGTAGTGTTGGTGTGGACAGTGTGATAGTGGTAGTGTTAGTGTGATAGTGGCAGTGTTAGTGTGGACAGTGTGATAGTGGCAGTGTTAGTGTGGACAGTGTGATAGTGGCAGTGTTAGTGTGGACAGTGTGATAGTGGCAGTGTTAGTGTGGACAGTGTGATAGTGGTAGTGTTAGTGTGGACAGTGTGATAGTGGTGTAGTGTTGGTGTGGACAGTGTGATAGTGGTAGTGTTAGTGTGGACAGTGTGATAGTGGCAGTGTTAGTGTGGACAGTGTGATAGTGGTAGTGTTAGTGTGGACAGTGTGATAGTGGCAGTGTTAGTGTGGACAGTGTGATAGTGGTGTAGTGTTAGTGTGGACAGTGTGATAGTGGTGTAGTGTTAGTGTGGACAGTGTGATAGTGGCAGTGTTGGTGTGGACAGTGTGATAGTGGCAGTGTTAGTGTGGACAGTGTGATAGTGGCAGTGTTAGTGTGGACAGTGTGATAGTGTGATAGTGGTGTAGTGTTAGTGTGGACAGTGTGATAGTGGTGTAGTGTTAGTGTGGACAGTGTGATAGTGGTAGTGTTAGTGTGGACAGTGTGATAGTGGCAGTGTTAGTGTGGACAGTGTGATAGTGGCAGTGTTAGTGTGGACAGTGTGATAGTGGCAGTGTTGGTGTGGACAGTGTGATAGTGGCAGTGTTGGTGTGGACAGTGTGATAGTGGTGTAGTGTTAGTGTGGACAGTGTGATAGTGGCAGTGTTAGTGTGGACAGTGTGATAGTGGCAGTGTTAGTGTGGACAGTGTGATAGTGGTAGTGTTAGTGTGGACAGTGTGATAGTGGCAGTGTTGGTGTGGACAGTGTGATAGTGGCAGTGTTGGTGTGGACAGTGTGATAGTGGCAGTGTTAGTGTGGACAGTGTGATAGTGGTGACAGTGTGATAGTGGTGTAGTGTTAGTGTGGACAGTGTGATAGTGGCAGTGTTAGTGTGGACAGTGTGATAGTGGTAGTGTTAGTGTGGACAGTGTGATAGTGGTAGTGTTGGTACAGACAGTGTGATAGTGGTAGTGTTAGTGTGATAGTGGTAGTGTTGGTGTGGACAGTGTGATAGTGGTAGTGTTGGTACAGACAGTGTGATAGTGGTGGTGTTGGTACAGACGGTGTGATAGAGTGAAGAACATGGCCGGTGGTGGGTGGCTCAGTGCCTCTGGGAGTGATTATTCAGGGCTGTGTTTCTCTGTCTGTGCTGCAGCCTGATGAGAGCTCCCTGGATTTCTCCTCCTGTATACTGAGGCCCAGCATCAAGAATGCCAAGGAGCTGGCCTGTGGGGTGTGCTTGCTGAACGTGGACTCTCGCAGCAAGGTGAGGGGCCGTACACACACACACACACACACACACACACACACACACACACACTCATAACCTTTGTAAATTGTGGGTAAGTGAACATAATATATTGTTCATGATCACTTTTGTCATAATAATATGAAGTAAATGATAATCAAAACTCATAATCACTGTCTTTATGATTATCATCTCACTGTGAAGGGATCAATCAATTCCACAGTGCCATATAACTACTGCCTTATGAGTCATGTTCAAAGATATTTATTAAATGAAAAGTAGAAAGCTGTCAACTGCCAGTAAAGATTTGTCTCAGCTCTGTCAACTCTGTCTGTCTCAGGACAGACTCGCCCCAGTCTCACTCTGTCTGTCTCAGGACAGACTCCCCCTTGTCTCAGCTCTGTCTCAGGACAGACTCCCCCTTGTCTCAGCTCTGTCTCAGGACAGACTCACCCTGGTCTCAGCTCTGTCTCAGGACAGACTCACCCTGGTCTCAGCTCTGTCTCAGGACAGACTCGCCCTGGTCTCATCTCTCTCAGGGCAGAAAGCCTGGTCTAAATAGAGAGAAAATGAGATTTTGCACAGCATGGGGCTCTGTCTGTGGCTGTATATCTGAGCTTCTCATTTGAGTGGTGCTCCAGTCCGAGGTGTTGTGTGAGGAGAGAAAGACTCACATTTGTTCATAGGGTCAAGGTGTTGTGGGGGCAGCAGGCTTTGCAGGCTTTGGGTATGCTCTACTGCACTAAGAGTGGGAACTCGGGTGCTAGTAGATCTAATAAGAGCATCTATTTTAGCGATTGGACCTTGGGTTGGTCATGTGACACAGGGCTACAGCACACTCCCAGTTCAGGCTTTAAAAGCAGCCCCGATTGGTCCGTTGTCAGAAAGCGCTTTGTCCGCGCAGGGCTCAGCAAGCGGCAGAGGTGCATGCCACTGCCTCCATCCTCAGTGGCAGAATGCTTCGCTCTACGTGCTAGCCCCAGGCATTGTCAAAAAGACACATTTAGTTTTTTTACTTCTAGATGAATAGAGTTCCAGTTGAGTTTTGTCTCTGGAGGTTTTTCCAGTGGTAGCCTGTGAGGGCTCCTCGCGCCATTAAGGCCTTAACTGGGTGATGTCACCGTGACTACGGGGGCAGGTGCCTCGGTCTCGTTAATATCGGTGTGAAAATGGCACTCGGTGCCTTCGCGTCAACATCGCGGGGGCACCTGAGGTTGCTTTCTGCCAAGATTGTGATCCGCCAGTCAGCTGTGAAAGGGCCCTGCCAGTCCGCCATTTTGTTATTACGCCAGGGCTGCCCCTGTGATTGTCTTACTGATGTTTGTGAGTCATCCCTGTATCCAGTTATGAGCTGTGCATTGATGTGAAAGTGATAAGGGTACGGTGTAATATTTGTCATTTTTTAGCGAACACCTCCAGGCGATAGATAGAAGGCGCTGTTCCTGCCAAAAGCCTCACGGGGGCAGCACCTCGTACGAAGACCCAGTGAGCAAAGGCGTACGGGTAAATTCCTCCTGGTTAAGTTGAGCTTAGCCTGGTAGGCCCGCGCTCCGTCAGAAGGTTGCGCCCCCCCCCTCCCCCTCTAAGTCTGCCGCTGACCTGGAGTGGCCGTCGACCGCCCAGCCGTCTCTCCAGCCCTCCGTAATTAGCAGCTCTCTCCGTCCGCCCCTCGGTGGCCATAGAAACGGAGCGATTTCACGCACACTGTCACCTGCAGAGAGAAAGGAAGACTGAGTGAGAGAATTGATTTGAGGGAGAGAGGGAGAGCTGCCTTTTGTCCTTCATTGTCCCCCCTCTCCCTGAATGTCAGGCTGTGGCCCATTATGATTATTTGTGTCGGTGTTACAGAAAGAGGAGGGGGAATGCAAGAGGCAGAGAGAACCACTTTCATTCTACAAATGCACGCACGCACGCACACACTCGCACACACTCGCACACACACACACACACCTGTGTGGAGCGAAACCTTTGATGAGTCGTGACACCCTGTTTATCTGCTTTCTCTCTGTGCCCTCCAGATCCTGTCCTCCCATGCAGCCAGGCACGCGTTTTGCATGCTCTGTGCGTGCGTACGTGCCTGACTCTCCTTGTCTTTTTCTGTGTGTGCATGATTGTGTGCGTGTCTGTGTGTCTGTGTGTGTGTGTGTGTGTGGTGTGTCTCTCCGTGTGTGTGTGTGTGTGTGTCTCTCTCTCTCTGTGTGTGTGTGTGTGTGTGTGTGTGTGTGTGTGTGTGTGTGTGTGTGTGTGTGTGTGTGTGTCTGTGTGTCTGTGTGTGTGTGTGTGTGTGTGTGTGTGTGTGTGTGTGTGTGTGTGTGTGTGTGTGTGTGTGTGTGGGAAGACATGACTCCTCACTCATGACTCACTCCTCTTTCCAATCTCTACTCTTCTTCTTATCAAAACTCACACACACACACACACACACACACACACACACACACACACACACACATGCTCTTATATCATGTCGGTATTGCATGGCAAGTGCTTTAGGTTTGTAACATGAGCACTATCCCAGCCCTTTCACCACACTCTGTTCACAATTTATCAGTGTGTCTTTTCCACGCCCCTTGATCAAGATGAGCAAAGAAGGCTGTATAAAATAAACAATACAGGCAATAAGCTATATTGTATGCTCAAAAATGTGAATGTTATATTATTTTACACTAATACAATTGCTCGGTGGAAAAGGTTTTGTTTAATATATTTTTTCCCCCCCAAAAAAAGATAGTGGGCATAAAAAGTATTCACCCCCTTTGGAATTTATGGAGTCAAAAATTGATTTCATAGGATTTATTTATTTCATTTGGAGTTTCAGCTTCCTGGCAGAGGGAACCAGGAATTAGCTTTGCCCAAAATGTCTTGGTACTTGCTGGAGTTCATGATTCCATTCACCATACCAAGAGCCTCTGCTAGATGAAAAACTACCCCATAGCATCAAAGATCCACCACCATATTTCACTATAGGCGTGACGTTCTTTTCAACATAATTGTCTTTCTTCCGATGCCAAACCCCCACCGCTGGAGTGCATGGCCAAAAACGCTCAATATTTGTCTTATCTGACCATAACACCTGGTGCCAATCAGAGCTCTAATTCCGTGTAGCAAACTCCAGACACTTATTTTTGCTGATTGCCCTCAATAGCATATTTGCACGGAGGTGGTGTCTGATAGTACATTCGGAGACTGTATGTCCCCAAGATGCAACCATGTTTTGTAGATCTCCACTTTTTCTTTGCCTCCCAAACCGTCTGTCTCACTGCGCATGGGGTCAAGATGCACTTGTGTCCTCTACCAGGCAGGTTTACCACCATTCCAGTGGTTTTAAACTTCTTAATTACTGATGTAATAGTGGAAAGTGGTATCTTTACTGTTTTATACAGACACCACTTTGTTTTTAACCAGTTCCTGAAGTTCTGAAGGTCAACAACCCTTTGTCTTGTTTCTTGTTTGAGTTCTTTGCCTTTCCTGTGGTGATGGATGACAAATGTGTTACCTCATTTTTATACCCCAATGAAGCTTGAAGCCATGGGAGGCCACAATACAATTCCCGAGATTATTTTTGTCACGTTTTTTATTTTGTCCGATTTTTTTATTTAAAATCATTTAATTGTGGCACGTCTTTTTGGGGTAAAAAATGTTACTCGTTAAACAAAATATTTTTTCCATTGTATTGGTATAGAATAATATAATTTTCAGTTTTTTTGACCATACAATATAGCTCATTGTGTGTATGGTTTATTTTATACAGCCTCATCAAGGGTGAGAATCATGTTTGAGGGTTGCTGTACATCCTGCCGGGTGTCTCCTTATCTCTTACGCACAGACATGTGACAAGGATATTGAGCGTCAGAGTAAACACACGAGCATAAAAAAAATCAATACCTCACATAATATTAGCCATTAAATGTGACTAGTTTGCATGTGGCTGTGGATGCACAGGTTAGTAGAATATGCAGAACTGACATAGAGCGGATGGACAACACGGCCTCTATGGATGACTGGAGTCTTGAATGTGCACCACATCACCTGCATTCTGTATCTGCCGTCTTGTTTCTGTTTGACAACGGGTCGTTTTTGATTCGCTCATCCTTCCCTCCCCCCCCTCCCTCCCTCCCTCCCTCCTCCTCCCTCCTTCCTTCCTTGAAGGCTTTCAACTCGGAGACGGACAATTTCAAGCTGCTGTACGGCGGGCACCAGTACCACGCCAGCTGCGCCAACTTCTGGATCAACTGCGTGGAGCCCAAACCGCCAGGCCTCATCCTGCCGGACCTGCTCTGAGCCGGCCCCGGCCGCCGCCGCTGCCATGGCAACGCACGCGGGGTAATCGGCTCCGGAGCCGAGTGTCGAGCTTCGCCTCGCCCTGAGAGCGAGCGCGGGAGCCATGGCGACCTTCCCCCAAACGCAGAGCAAAATTCGTTTTTTGTTCATTTATTTATTCACCCCTGTGTCCCCCCTCCCCCCCCACACGCATTTACCCTGTTTTTGTAGAACCGATGCCGCTTCGCAGCGGAAGTATACAATTGCGGTTGAAAAACAAGGCCGGGTTTGTGTCGGGGGGGAAAGGCTGCTCACATTACGTTGTAATGTAATATTCGTCTAGTATAAGTGCCGCCGCCGTCGTTGTCGTCGTTCGTTTGTTTTTTCTTTTGCCATTTCTTGTCCGTCATTGTCCGTCCCTCACGAGCTGTTGCATCAAGCCCGTGATTTAGACCAGGCTTTCAGGGGCGCACATATTCACGCGATAGTAATGCTGGAGGCAATGCTGCGTTCGCATAAAGGTTAAGTAACTGTAATAATGTTGGGGACGGAGCAGTGGGGTCCCCTGAACGACAACGGACTTGTGCCCTGAGGGCAGTTCGCGGTTCTACTGAACACCAACTGTTTTGGCCCCCAAAACTTCAACTGTAATCGATAAACACTTCCAGTCTTGTCCAGGTCAACATCTGCAGTGGCGGATCACTCCAAACCGATCATACGGTGGCTATTTGCTATATTTCAGAGGATGGACTTTGAAAAACAATGGTGTGTAATTATAACTGTTAAAGACGCGCTTTTTAAATGACTTCAGTGCTGAGATGAAGGAGAGAGAGAGAGAGGGATAATGTGTTAATCTTTTTGTCTACTTGTTTTAAGTATTGTTGTACTGGGCTCTGGTATCTTTGCTGCTGGGACTGGGGCTTTTTGATCGCTGGGTCTTAAAACATTTTAATTGATTTTTTTAAATACTGTAATTAAACCCCTTCAAATCCTGTGTCGAAAGGCAGTTTATATTTTTTCGAACGAGAATAATGTGTGACCTACTGATTTTTCAATGTCTTTTGTATTGTTTGGTGGTGTGGGTGGGGGGTATTGTATTATGATGAGTATTTATGAAGTAGGCTACTGTAAATACTTTAAAATGGAGTTTGATTAGGGGTTTTTGAAAGGAACTTATCTTTGTGAGTGTTGGGTTGCTGTTCTGACTTGCAGTGCCGCCAATGTGAACCCGGTCTGTCGCGAGATGTATATGCAGACCTGACTAACTCTATTGATTGCACTTTTTTGAGTCTGGACCACATTTCTAAAAGCCTTGTAATTACAATAATAAATAACCAGGACATGAAAGTGATTATATTGATGTAATAAATTATGAGCATAGCAACAAAACGTGTTGGTTTCATTTGTCTAATATCGTTAATCTGAACAACTGCGGTGAGCTACGACAGACACGCTGGGATGTATGAATTCAATCTTTCAACGTTCGCAGATGGCCGCTGTCGTGTGTCCGTTCTGTATGTATGTATGTATGTATGTATATATGTGTGTGTGTGTGTGTGTGTGTGTGTGTAAATATTAGCAGGTTTGTGCGACTGTGTTGTGACTCGTGCGAGCGCCAGCATGCAGAGCCAGTCGGCGTCACACTGCAGCATTTACAGGTAGACCGGGCTTTTCTCTCGCCGTTTCGCGTGTTCGGTCTGGCAGGCGGTGTCCAGCGCGCGCCAGGAGCGAAGAGGACTTTTCGAATGCGGTCATCAGGGCTGCAGCTGTCGGGACGGTCTCGCTCGTGTGAACGCTCGCCCTATCGGACGCGCGGCGCTTTCATTTAATATCCGGCTGAGATTTATTTTATTTTTTGAGATTGCAGATGGTCCCCCCCCTGTTTTGGGAACATAACATTTCCACCCGGAAATGAACAGGCCTTTCATAGACGATGAAAGTCGTAGAGAAGTCGACAACTGGAGTTGTCCAAGAGTTATGAAAAATTTGTGTTTGTCGTTAGGTGTATTTTGTGAACTTTGTGTGCATAACTTAGTGTGTTTTTGTGCATTTGAGACTTGTGTGTGTGTGTGTGTGTGTGCACATCCCAGTTCAAAGCTGTGGTGTTGGATTCCCTGTACTGCCCAGAGTAGACTCCCTGGGGAAATCTCCTGGCCAGTATTACACAGCTCTTAAGTATTGATGAGTTTGAGGGACCTGGACGATAAGGGAGGAAAATGAGTCCACTTTACTATCGGTGCTGTAGCAGGCATCCCCCCCCTCCCCCTTACCTTCGACCAGCCAAGGAGACATTGACCTCCCATTTCCTTAATGCCCCCCCCCAAGTCCCGCCACTCCCATCATGCAACTCAAGCAGGAGCGATTAAGGAGTTGGCAAGCCGGTATCACATCGATCTGTCCGTCCCTGTGCCGGTGTTCAGTTTCAGGGGCCACTCACGACTTATCGAAAGCAGCTTCTGTCCGTTTTGTCACACGTTGGCTCGCTTTTCCTTCGTGACAGTCCGGAGCCAACACTCCCTCTGACAGACCGTCTGATCAGACTGTGGGGCAGGTTCTCAGCAGGAGAAGAAGATCAGTGCCTGGGCCTGCCTGCCTGTGTGGATGAGATGGGAAATGGATTTCTGTGAGTGTGTGGAGAGTTGACACCCTGTGTGTGTCGTTCGTCATCGTCGTCCCCCGAATGGCTCTGCTCACTTGTCAGCAGTGTTGCTGGTCCAGGAGACATTTCGAGTGAGTCTGTGAAACTGCACCACAGCCAGGCAGGTGTTTTTGTTCGACAGCTCTATAATTTTTGCCCGGATGCTAAATAAATGCGCTCAAAGGTCTGGAATGGGAAACATGACAAGCAGCGCTATTTCAATGGGCAGGTCATTGTTGGAACATTTAGATGGATCTGAGTCTTTGAAACTAACCCTGACATGAAAATGAAAGCAGGTACAAAGTTATGTGTATTTTTATAATATGTTTATTTGAGATGTTCAAAGATGCATACTTTTGAGCAGGTTTTCTATAAATTCACATACGTGTGCTATAGATTTTAGGAAGGTCTTTTTTTTAAGAATGAATGGATTAATTCATTAACTTTGTCTGCAGGTAACAGTGCATCTGAACCAACCCAACAAGTGATATTTGTTGATTGAGGGGGAAAAAAACCCTGATTGATCATCCAGCTGGTTCTGATTTGTGTATTTGGGTGACTTTGACCCTTGGCCACGCCCCTGCCTTTGGCTATCCTGACCCTTCCTATTCACTGATGGGAAAAGTATTCTCATTTAATGACTTTTTTTTCAGTTGAGAGCATTCAAGACATTCAGAATTCACATACCCATCTATAATCATCAACAGTGAATTTAGGATATTTAAAAATGGCAAACTATGATGCCAAACACATTAAGCACAAATAAACTGCCACTTTTTTTTTTTTTTTTTTTTTATTACCCACTTCCACCCCCCCTCTTCAGGAGGACAACTTAATTATTTACATTAAAACATTTTTTTATTTACTTCATTATTAACTGCCACTATTTATGAACACAAGCATTGCTACCATTGTACTCATAGGCAAAGCCATGGGCCCACCCAAAAATGTTTGCAATCCTGCTATGTACATAAAATGGAAAACGAATCATAAATGCGTTGTTGCAGATTAACTTTAGGGAACCATGTCATTTCAAGCTAAGCTTAAACTGTAATACTGGGACATAGTTCTGTGTTTCCATGTTCCTGGCCATTGCTGCTGTTTGTTTACACTGATGCTAAACACTGTCTTCAGCACTTGATGGATTGCTATTGTACAATATTCTGCCCCAGACAATATCATAATAATATCTGATGTGTGGGTAGATATTGTGAATAATGTTTGTCATTTACTTTTTTGTTTGTTGCATTTGATATTGTAAATAACATTCATTTATGACACTATCTTGGATTATTACAATAACTCAACTGATTCTCATTTCCTGGGTCTGACGGTCATGGAGCAAACCCTGTGAGGACCTGTCATGGGTTTTATAGGTTTTATAGGGTATTTACAGGACCTTTTGAACCTTTCAAGGTGGACAAACGTGACAAGGGTCAGAAAAAGCTGGACAAGGGCAGGATTCACGTTATGAGGAACGGTCTGTGTGGGGCAACCCGTTGACATTACAGAAATGCGGTTTGTTTTTAATCCAGTGAACAGTGGCCTTCGGTGTAGTGGCGTTGCGTGCCCGCCCAGTGCCAGGGGCTTGGCGTCAGACCCGTCCGCCCATTAACCAACCAGTCTCCCAGCGAGAGCAGGCGGGCTGGCTCGCGAGGAAAACACAAACAAGAATAGCTCTCATTACCAGCACTTAATGTGGAAGGCTGATTTATTTCACCTCTGCGCAAATTGTATCGCCAAAAAGGTCACACTTTCCATCTCCGTTCAAATTCAACGTCACGGCGCAGTGTCTATTCTCAGAACCGAGGTATCCGGGAAAGGGCACTACGTTCTCTCTTTTATTCTCCGTTTCTGTGCTCCCTGCTGTTCTTGTTGTTGTTGTTGTTTTTACTTGAAGGATCCAGTTGTTGAATCCAGTGATTCACCGTCATCCTGTTCATAGCGGGGAGATCTGGGGGAATTTTTAATGAAGGCAATTTTTGATTTTAATGGGCAGAACAAAGAAAAGTATACAGACTGAAATTGTGCTGCCCCCTCCTCCCTCCCCACATACAAGGATTTTACAATCATCGCAACTGTGTGTGAATTCCTGTGTTGTTCGGGAGAACGGAGGGGCACTGCCCGGGAATGCGGAGTGCGGACTTCGCCGTGAGGTTTGACGGTTCTTCCCCGCTTGCTCGCGCCGTGGCAGCTGGTCACCCTGCCCGCTTTACTGCTGCCCGAGCCGGCGATTCATCGCGGTGTCTGGGCCCCTGCGTTACATTCTGCATTAGTATTAATCTCCCACAACACATCTGCCCTTGGTGACCGTTACCAAGGTTACCGTGCTTTTCATTCACTGTCCACATTATTGTCAAACGATTTTCTTTCTCCTCCCCTGTGCGCAGATTGAGTTTCGTGCCACTTTATCTAACCTTTCTGCTTCAACACATTGGCCATTTGCACTGTCTCCCCGCTGAAGCCAATCTTGTTTTGTGCTCAAATGCTGACAAAGTCAGTGTTTCAGCATGCGACCGCCAGCACTTTAGACACCAGTCTTTATGATGCAAACAATGACAAAGCTAATTAAAGCTTATGCTCTCGGAATTATTTTTCATGATGACCTTTGATGGTAAGAATGTTTTTTAATCCTTTGGTATGAACCCATAATCTACTTCTGCTACATTTAGAGAGGTACCAAAACCATTACAAACAGATGTAAGCAACAAATGGCTAAATACAAAATGGACACCAAAATTCATGATTAGGTAATGCATTGTTTAGCGATCATGTTTTTTAATGTCATGAGTTATCCTTTAAAATTTAGATTCGATTGGTTGATTTTTGTTTTGTTTTTTGTAACGATCAATGTTTGCCACAATATATTTTGGATATAAATATAAACGTAGGCCTCCATCGACATAATATTCATAAATATGTCCACGTTGAAGAGACGTATTTATGATGCAACTGGCAAGTAACGGGCACGCTTCACAGCATTTTATAGATCAAGCTATTTGCATAAAACGGTGTTTCAGGAGCAGAATCTGATACTTTTCACAGACAATAAACATTGAAGACCGATAGAGACAGCAAAGTCGCAAGCTTTTACGACGCTATCAATTCTGAGCTCATGCAGCTGACAGACCCCACTCATACGCAATCATTTTAGTATACATTTTCTTTTATTTCACAACATCTCTGAACTTGTGCCTTTCAAAATAAGATCTCATTTCATTTCTGGAAAGTAGTCTGTGCTCTTATCCTTGCCAAGCAACTGAAAAAACCACAACAAAACAAAAAAAAAACAACAGGAAAGCCATAAAAGGACTTTCCTTTCAGCGAAGCTGCAGACGGACGTCAATAATCTGGATGCACGATGGTGAACGGTTCCCAGGATACCTGAACACCCAAAGTCATGTTCTGCAGAGCAAATGACACACTCCAAGCAGCTGTCATACATCTCGTGAAACGCTGCACTGACTCATAACGTGAACACGCTTCAAAGCCAGGAAAAGATTGAATTCAATTTGCAAGAACAAAAATGGATATGCAAAATGTTCATCATTAACATAACTGGAATAAGTACAAGCATAATAATGGAAAATTGAAAGCTTTCACGTACTATATCATTATTCTAATTTTTTCTTTGAAAACAATAGCGACGCTCATCAATCTCTAAATGTCCTACCACAAATAGAACAAAACCCTGCAAATGTAGTAGTCAATAATGATCATTGTCAAAATGAAAAGTAATTAGCGAAGATTGAAGTCTCCTTCAAAGATGGCTATCGTAAAATTGGTTCAGCAGTTGGTTGGTCAGGATGGGGACTTGCAGATGGATGGAAGGGATAAATGTCACCGGCTAACGCAGCACTCTCACGGATCTGTCGATTTTCTTCACTGAGTAAAACTGGGAAAACTGTTCCAACCATAATTAACAAGAATTCAGATTTAGACACGCACAAACATAGCTTTACATTTTATTTATTTTTTTAGCCGCACTCTCGCGTTGACCTTTCTGTTTTATTTTCACTTCACGTCCATTCCCATTCACCTCCCAACCCCAGCAGCATTAGCTGTCTAAATGTCTCTGTATGGTATTTCATATCCTTTGACGCAACTTGTCTTTTAAATAACAGTTGAACACGTTGAACCGCTTCTTCCCATCACGACACAAACAGCGGCGGACATGCGCGATAACATCACCATCACAGGGAAATTAGGTTTAAAGTGTCACGTCGCCATCGGAATTGCCTGCGCCCCAAGTGCTCACACACACACATACACACGCACGCGCACACACACACAGACCCACCCACGTACACGCACCACGAACACATTTGATTTTCCTATCTAGCGTTCCCGAGGGCTGCGCGACCCTGGTTCTGTTAGCCTCCTGTAACACTAGCCCGCTACGCTGCCGTCCGCACCAGGTAATCCATCCTGCATCAGCACGAATGCATCATTAACAAGGGCCCCAGTGTGAGCGTCGGCCCCATGATGGACATCAGAGGAGAAGGGGGCGGAGGGGGGCTCACTCTTCAACACAGAGGGACAAAGAGCAGCACAGAACGGCTGGGCTCCAGGGTCCACGCGCAGTCAACTCCCTCTGATGCAACACTGCTTCTGTTGATTCAGCTTCAAACAGGACAGACGCTCGCCAACTCCGGCTGGAGGCTCAGACCGGGGAGGAGGAGGAGGAGGAGGAGGAGGGGCTGGGAAAGAGACGAGACGACAGAGCGGAGAACCCAAAGGCTTCGTTCCCCCTTCTCCTCCTCCTTGTCCCCTCCTCCCCTCCTCTAAATGCCCCAGAGCGGCACCAGGTTCCGCCGGTCCCTCTCGTACACGTCCGGGATGACGCCGTAGGGCGTCTGCACCATTTTCACCGAGTTCCTGCCGAAGAGCTTCCGCTCGTACTCGATGAGCTGCCGCCAGAAGCCGGCGTTGGGCCGGATGACGGGCCGCCGGGCCTTGACCCAGGCGTGCGCCTCGGCCAGCGACACGCGGTGGTACTTCATCAGGTAGGCGAGGCACAGGGTGGCGGAGCGGCTGACGCCGGCGGCGCAGTGCACCAGCACGGCCCCTCGCTTGCCGCGGCCCACGCTGTGGATCTTGTCGGCGACGCTGTCGAAGTACAGCGAGATGGGCGAGTGCGGCACGTCGGCCAGCGGCACCTTGACGTACTCCACGTGCGGCCAGTTGAAGTTGGGCAGCTCGATGGTGGCGTTCACCACGCACGTGATGCCCTTGGAGAGCAGCAGGCTCCGGTTGGACGCCACGTTGCCGCGGCTCAGGAAGAGGGCGGGCGTGATCTGGGCGATGCCGCCCAGCACGCCGCCGCCGCCCGTCTCGGGCACCAGTCTGGGCACGCCGCTGGGCACCGCCGAGCCGCGGTGGTGGTGGTGGTGATGGTGGTGGTGGAAGAAGCCCTGGCTGTGGGAGCCCATGGGGACAGAGAGGGACGGGGGGGTGCTTCTCAGCGCGCTACAGCCGTAGAGGAGCAGTAGGAGTCACCTGCGAACGCAACGGAGACACAGTGTTTACTCGATCTTCATAACACACAAATGCTGGCAGTGTGGTGTAATGGTTAGGGAGCTGGGCTCGTAACTCAGAGGTTGCTGGTTCGATTCCCAGGTGGGGCACTGCTGTTGTACCCTTGAGCAAGGTGCTTAACCTGAATTGCTTCAGTAAAATATCCAGCTGTATGAATGGATTGTATGTAAAGAAATGTAAAACGTCGCTCTGGATAAGAGCGTCTGCTAAATGCCTAAAATGTTAAATGTAAATGTACACTCATAATCTGAGCATATTTGTCAAGGGTAACCTCACAGTGGAGGATGCCAGTTCAACGCTGTTGAAGCATTTGATGTTTTATATACACCGGATCTCTAAATCATCTGGTACGTGCGTATTGTCAGACCGCACTTAGAATACTGTGTGCAGTTCTGGGCACCGCACTACAAGAAAGATATAGAAGCTCTTGAAAAAGTCCAAAGAAGGGCAACTAAACTGAAACCTGGTATGAAAGGTAAAAGTTATGATGATAGACTTAAGGCACTCAATCTATTTAAATTTAGCAAACGGAGACTTAGGGGGGATTTGATTGAGGTTTTTAAATTCCTAAAAGGGATTAACAAAGTAAAATACCAAAGATTTTTTAAGATAAGTGGCGTCAGCAGAACAAGAGGCCACAGTTAAAGGCAAATTCCGCACAGATATTAGGAGGTTTTTCTTTACACAGAGAGATGTCAATGCCTGGAACAGCTTGCCAGGTCAGGTAGTAGAGGCAGAAACGTTTGGGCTATTCAAGTCCAGACCAGATGTAGTACTAGATATTCTTTAGATTAGGACATGATGAGCCTAGATGGGCCGAACGGCCCGTTCTCATCATTATGTATTCTTATGTTCTTATGTATATGGTCACGGCTTCCACTACAGGCAATGGCGTTGTCCATGCTGTCCCGTCTGCTGTTGCCGTGCGACTCATTCTCTACCACCCCGCTTCCCCACCTTTGATCGGTTGCTGCCGTATCGCTCGGTGGTCTCAAAGTTCGCCATGCCCCTACCTTGACCTGACACGCACTTCCTATATTAAAGGTCAGCGCTAGCCAGCGAACCCTTCCTGAGATCGCCGGCGTTCTCCTAGTGGCACGCAGTGTGAACACCGCAGCACTGCTCTGCGGCCATGTCAGCAGTGATGAGGACGTGGCTGTCAGGCCAGATGGGAGCTGTGTTTGTTCAGAGGCTTAGAAGCACTAATAAAATCCTGCCCAGAGGCCATGTGGCATCACTAGAACGACGGAGTAAACAGAGATCTGGCACGCGGGGCCTGAGCAGAGCAATAGAGACAGACCTCTCCACACGATGACCCGACAAACACGCGAATAAACCCAGCAGACATTTACAACACGCCCGTTCCGACGTGTTCCACGACAGGCGAGATAAATAAATGCAACGGTTCCGGTGGCTATGTTTTGCAAAATGCGCAAACCAAACTGTTCAACGATAGTAAAAAAATACATGTATCACTGCCAATCTATCACTATTTATCTTCTTTTTTTTTATCACAGCCTGGAACATTTTGTTAGATAATGTTCATTTGGGGCACTCGTGTACTGCACTTAGAAACGCACATCATTTATTTAGCAGGGATCAAATATCATGACGGGTGTGTGCCTCGTGGCTGGCTTTCCCCGCTTGCGCCAGATGCTCACATGCACACACACGCGCACGGGGGGCGCACGGAACATCGCGGAATGCGCACGTGCACATTTACACACACAGCCAGCAACCGACAACAGAAGGAATGGAGCGGGGAGCAGAATGGCGGTTTCCCCGCTACACCGGGCCGGCATCTCGCGACCCACACCCTCACGGCGCTCCTGCTAGAGCCCGGCCGGGGGTACGCCCCCCCCCCCGCATGCTGAGGCTTAACGGCAGCTGTGATGAGGGCCACGCCTCAGTCCCTGCAGGTGGGTAACGCAGGGACACAGAGGGCTGCAGGCCTTGCCCCACCCGCGAAACTATGCACCTACCGCGCGGGAGTGAATGCGCACGCACGCGGGAACGTGTGAGCAGGGCGTACGTGCGCACGCCAGATAACCAGGATGCTCCTCCCCTCCGGTGCTCGTCCCTGGCTCCCCACGCAGGGGGCCCACGCTCAGAGTGATCGCCTGAGTGGTCCTGTCTTCCTCTGTCCCCCCCTCCCTCCCCCTTTCCCCTCCCTCGCACACCTGCCGCTAATCACTGCACCCAGCGCCGCTCGCGAGACGAGGCGGCCGCTGCGGAGCGAGCCGCGGGCGGCGCAGCTGCATCTCAATTCCTGGTTAGCGGATCGGCCCGCCGTGATTGGCAGACGATCTCGGGGGCGTGCCCGTAGACACCGAGGTGCAGCAGGCCAGAGTGAGAGCATTTTGTGTTTCAGCCCCGAACACTCGGGAGGGGAAAGCGTTACCCTCACAATCTCGACACACGGTCACTGGGGGAAACGCTTTCAGCCCGGGGCTCTGTATTTCCTTGCACGTTTTCTCCACTGATTACGGTGCAGGAACGAACCACACATTGTCCGGCAAGTTGTGATGACGGTTTCTTACATTTAAGGAGAGGTACAACGTTGTGTAAATTGCTCTAATGAAGAGCCGGAGGCTACTTGGTGGTGAGGGGTCGGAAACGTGCCTCGCGAAGGAGTCCACAGCTGGGGCAGAACAGACGTGGAGCAGAGAGAGAGAGAGGGAGAGAGGGAGAGAGGGAGAGAGAGAGAGAGAGAGAAATCTGGAGCACAGCCTTGGCGCTCTGGAGCACTGGTGTTCAAAGGGCCGTCGTGTGGCAGTGGGCCCTTAGTCTGAATGGCTGCTTATCCACTGTCTCAGCAGAGCGAGCTGCGGTCCAGAGAGGGGAGCTGAGAAGAGCTCCGTACGACAATCTGCAGTACATTCACCCCCTCCCCTCCACCCCATTTATCCTCTATGCACAAACAGTGCACTGGCAACAGCCAAAAACCACTGACACCCATCCAAACCAACATGCACTCAAGTCTGAACCTATCCAGTTCCATGTTAGGCATATTTAAAGCGGTTTATTTGGCAGGGACAGTTCCACATCGATCAACATTTCAGCGTGCATGTCAATGTAACTGTGCCCGAGTCAGCCAGAAGGCGAATTTGCATCCATAGTCCCGGACAATCTCAGAAACGTTCTAACTAAATTTGTTTTGAAGGAATCAGGATAGAGGTTTGAATCCGATGAGTACAAAGCAAACCAAATGCATGGGGTGTTTGTTCTTCTCGAACATAAGCAATTATGTACGGAAAACAATTGAAAAACTATCAAAACCCACCAACTATCGCTTCAAAGCGGATCAACTATCAACTATCGCTTCAAAGGGGATCAACGCAGCCGCCTACGCTGTGCAAGACACACATCTGCTGGCTTCTTGGGTCTGAATTGCTTGCAACAGACCTTGTGGCTCTCCACGAGCAGGGCTGGTGACCCCTGGCCTATGATGTACAACAGACTTAGAGGAACTGAGGGGTACAACGGGCCATGGCTAACAAACCCCAAGGGTTCAAATATGAGGCAGTGATAATCTAATGTTGAATGGGAGTACATTACATTACATTACATTACAGGCATTTAGCAGACGCTCTTATCCAGAGCAACTTACACAGTTTCACATTTCTTTACATACAATCCATTTATACAGCTGGGTATTTACTGAAGCAATGCAGGTTAAGTACCTTGCTCAACGGCAGTGCCCCACCTGGGATCGAACCTGCAACCTTTGCGTTACAAGCCCAGTTCCTTAACCATTATGCTAATACTGCCGCTACTAATATTAAATATTAGTCAATTAATGCTTCTCTTAAACCGTGTTTCAGGATATTTCATTTCAAAGGGGCATTTATCACCTGGCGAAGTGCAACAGCAAATGTTACCATAACCTCAACAAATCTGTCTATTAAGTAGTACATTACAAACAGTACTTTGACCGGGTCCCATGAAAATAAAAAGTGGAAAAACAATGTCATTCTGGAAAGCCATTCCTCTCTTCCCAACAACTACATCCTGAGACCTTCGCTGTGGGCCGGGTGCCACGGACATCAGCAGATCCCGCACATCCGCCAGACATTGTTGCCCGGAGTGATCGTCCACCCCTCGTTTCTTAACCGACCTTCGCATAAAGCCCCTCGTAGCTTAGCGTCAACCTAGGGTCTGACAGCCAATAATTTGTCTCGCTTGACGTCATCCGCCGAGCAAGACAAAGATGATCGGCTGTCATGAGACTGGCGTGAGCAAAGTCACACCGCTCCGCGCTCACGTTCTCGCTCTCCGCCACCACTCCTTCACACCACCCATGGGGGACAGCTTCAATCCGAGAGGACTCTGACGTCCCAAAA
Organism: Aldrovandia affinis; assembly: GCA_029706075.1. Classification (NCBI taxonomy): domain Eukaryota; kingdom Metazoa; phylum Chordata; class Actinopteri; order Notacanthiformes; family Halosauridae; genus Aldrovandia; species Aldrovandia affinis. The sequence continues at coordinate 1,295,462 of JAINUG010000232.1, forward strand.
TAAGACGTGGCGCGTGGAAGTCAACGCAACATACCGTTCCACTCACAAACAGAGAATTCTGTAGCCTACACATGAACGATCATTTCAATGGGAACTAGATGGATGCAGTATTTGCCTAACTGGTATGCGTGAAAACAGCACTGTTGATGTTTTCGCAGTGTGCTACATCATTTTTTACCTAGATTTTTCCCTTCATTTCCTGTTTGAACATATTTTTTCAGTTCAGTTCAAGGTGGGGCACTGCCGTTGTACCCTTGAGCAAAGGTACTTAGCCTTAATGGCTTCAGTAAAATATGCCTCTGTGTAAATGGGCCGTATGTAAAAACTGTTAGCTGTGTAAGTCACTCCGGATAAGAGTGTCTGCCAAATGCCTAAAATGTAAATGTAGAATTATTTTTGCATGTTTCTTTAGTTACTCTGTAATATTGAGTCTCTAACATTCACACAGTGTGTGAAACAGTCTATTCCTTACTGGCTCCTATTTGATTTTACCTAAATAATGCTCACTTGCTCATGCAACCCAGTTTAACGAGCATAAGATTTCTGGTGAAACAGAAAGAGAAGGTCACACAGATGCATCAGTCCAAGTGACGTTCTGCACTTCAGCAATACCCTTTGCTTACACAAACACAAGAACATCTCTTAGCCATCTTGTTTGGCCTACGTGTAACAGTGGCAAACGACGTACTATGACGAATAATGGTCTTTTGGGGGGGGGGGGGCAGTTGCAAGTATGTAAACTAACACTCGATAAATCCCAAGGTAAATCGCATAGCGTTCTCCAAAGGTAACGCAAACATCAAAACAGACATAATATGTGATAACCCCTGTTAATAAGACTTGACTTAATAAAAGGTGAATGCATTTTAGGTGCTTTACTTGTTAAATTGGTAATATTGACAGATTTGTCAAATATCACCCACTAATTCACAAATGCAGAATAGAAGCGAAGTTCCACCCCTCCCATTAAATACATTGACGGATCAATACACAAACCACCGGCAGACCAATTTAGAAAAATCGCACTCTTTTATTGCAGAAGGCAATACCATGGGTCTAAAAGCATAAGAAGGAAACACAGAAAGTTGCAAATTGATGGGGACATTACGCTGTCACATCCCTCCGATTTGTGAACTTACTACAAGCGAAAGAATTGCGTTTTGAATGCGAATCGATATGTACTTATTTCAACGTTTAATCCTGCCGTGACCGCCCGTCATCTTTATTTATCAACGGCTTTCTGTGCTGTTCATGAACTTTAGTTATCCAGACAACCGTATCTAATAAAGGGCTTTATGCAAGCTCAATTAAGAAACGGGATAGGCATTCACTCCGGTTAGCAATACGAGTTTGGACCATTACTGTGCCCTGGCGTTCCTTTTATGGTTGCAAAGTCTCCTGCCATATATCTAAGCAATAATCACTTAATGGCCGAACAGTAATTTAGATTTAATAAACGGACACATTTGTTAGCGATATGTTTGGTTTGCACTGCACGCACCGGTTTAACAAACACTCGTAAAATTAAGCTATTAGCATACGCGCATTGATTGCGCATCCGAAATGTCAAAATCGCTCACCTCGACGACCGTCACGTTGTCAGATGTAGAGATACACAAAGCGGCGTTAAGGTTAGGAAGCATTGCGTTCTAAATGTCAACGCGATATATTTTCACATAAGTTGCAAGAAGTGTGCTTTAAACTAGGAACCACTACTTGCATACCGACAATGCCGTTCATGCAGTAGCTACGTCGGACATGATTATATGAATTATGATAGGGCATAACTTACCCCAGTACTTCTCGGCAGCTGCGACGTCTGACCAAATGCGTTGCTAGCGAGTCGCTCTAGTCAAAACAAGGTAAATCAAACTCCCGAGATGTGACGCTCTTCGAATGCAGCGAGTGTCCGCGCGCCGGGGTCTATTTGTAACTTAGCATCTATGCGTTAAAATGAGAGGAAGCGTCACACAATAATTAATAACCGCGTAACAGAACTCTAAATACCAGACGATGTCTATAAGACGGAGAAGAGAAATGTAGCACTCACAGCGTCGGTGTGACGGGAGAGAGATCTCGGTGTACGCGGTTACTGAAGCCCCTCTCTCCCCCGACTCCCTCCCCCTCCACCCCCCAAACAACGGACGCATCTTTTACTGACTCCAAGCCAGAAAAATGCTATTGTATACGTGACGGTATAGTTTATTGTTGTTTCCTTTCCTCGGTCTACATAACGCAGTGCATGTAAGTTCCATAGCCTACTCGCGACGAATAGGCCTACTCAAAGACGCGGTAAAGCTGCACGATTAGCATAATACATTTTATAGCCTATAACTTGAACTGAAAATGATTTGTAAATAGAGAAAGTATATCAATGATACAAGTCAAAGTAAAACACTGTTATTTATAGCATAGGACATATAGTGATATATTTCACAGGCTGATGGATTTCGATAGGCTATTTAACCCGGTGATCTTTAATATAAATACTTGTCGAATTTGGACACAACCGTCCTTTCACCCTGATGGAAAATTTAAATGGGAGGTTAAATAAAGGCTAAAGTAGACTGAACTATTTGTCTCACTGCGCAGGTGAAATGTATATTTTTCTTCTAGTGTATTCCCATTATTTCAAACGTCACAGGCGTCCATAGGCAGTGTCAAATACAACATCGTCCGGGGCAGTTTTTCATCATAGTTCTTTTAAAATGGTCACAGTTGATGAGTTCGTTTGGAATTGTAGCCTAGTACTCCGATGTCACAATAAATAATTTACTTTGTACAGTGCATTGATTTTTATACGCAGGAATAAAAAAGCACGGGGACAGATTTCAACTGCAGAAAAAAACGAGAGGGAGAGAATGCCCTGTATGACGTCAAGAGCGCGAGAGGCAAGGGAATCGCCGAGAATAGCGCGCGAGGGTCGCGCGTGACGAAGACGGGCGTAGGTGTAGAAACAGGATTCCACCACAGCCTGCGTCTTGATGGAGAAGGGTGAAAATGTTGTTAAGGCGGGGAAGAGTAATGTTTCAACCACGTATCCACACAGTTGTAGGGGCATTCAAAGCGTGGCTATCCATCATCCTGGGTGCTGAGGGGAGGTGGACAAAAAATAAATCATGTTTACCATTCATGTAATTTCTGATATCTATCAAAAATACGCACCAACGTCGTTTAACATTCAGCAGCGGACTGGCGTGGTGTATAAATGACGGTTGGTTAATCTAGGTTTTTAGGTCGACAGTCAATGAGGTTTCCTAGGTGGATATGTTGAGCAGACCTGAAATTATGACGCGTTCGTACACATTATTACATACAAATTGCGTCAGGGGCTATGGGTGTTTTATTTCTGTACGCTAGACAATAATGAATTACTTAATTAATTAAAAGCTCTTAATAAAAACGCCTTCCCGATGCCCGTTTATAGTTTATGAATGCTGAATTTGTTGTATGGCGTGTATATGGTATTTGAAAATGCATAGAAACTCATAGACAGTCACTGCCCTATCTCATTAAAGTTCTATTAGGTTAACCTTCAGTAGCCTGCTGTCATGGGTAGTAGACTGACCGCCGAAAACGAACTACAGAAACCTGCATTGCCATGCTAATCGTAATCTTGGCGCACCATCTGCTGCTTTAGGACGCCCTTCATCCCTCCCCTGTGACCCATTTCTCTCTGCAACGATGTCCACGCGCCACTACTCTCTCCCGGGGATTTTTTTTGGAAACATTACCATCAAATTACTAGAGTTTCAGGTACATCCTTGTCAAAGTCAAGATGAAGCTAGAGAGCAACCACTGAAATACCTCACAGGCAGTGCTTTTGAATTTCCGTTAATCCCCTCAATAAAGCTCGGAGGTCTAGCCTAAGTCTAATTCGTCTAGGTTTACTGTCAATCGCAAAGTACCGCGGCAGATAACACTGCACCTGAAAGCGTGAGGGAGAAAATGACGGTGTCTAGTCAGAGAGAGAAATATTCCCTGACTAAGAGCAAAAAGTCAAGTAGCGAGGCAAAGGGGGCTCTTTCGTGGTGCTCGTATCAGAGAATGTAATTTGCACATCCAAAAACTCAGCACCGGTACCAGGAAGTTATAAACCACCCTATAGTGTGAAAAAAAGATCCAACACATAGCCTAGTTTAAGCGCTACCCAGTACAATTTATGAGTTCAGGAGGCAGGAGGATTGTCGCTCATCAGAAAACTAGCCGTGAGATCTCTGGGGAGGCACTGGGGTAACCCTTCTGACCCCCTCTAGCAGAAATGTCACAGTCAGTGTACAGTAAAGGGGTCACATGTGTGAGGCTGTGCACACAACTGGAAAGGAAAGGCAGGGGGTTAATACGGTCCATTTTCACAGCCATGCGAGATCTGTTATTAGAACTGCAATGCCCACACTTTGCTCACCCCTCCCTCACCCCAGCCGACACCCTGACCCAAGCAAGAATCTGGCACTGATGCAGATACATGCCTATGTGTTTGCTTATATATTTGCACTGTTCTACAGCTTATTATACCCTCATTCTGGCAGTGTAGTGTAAGGGTTAGGGAGCTGGGCTTGTAACTCGTAAGAGGTTGCAGGTTCAACTCCCAGGTGGGCGCTGCTGTTGTACCCTTGAGCAAGGTACTTAACCTGAATTGCTTCAGTAAAATATCCAGCTGTATAAATGGATTGTATGTGAAGAAATGTCAACTGTGTAAGTCGCTCTGGATAAGAGCGTCTGCTAAATGGCTAAAAATGGCAAAATGTCATTCTCCTATACTCTATGTATCATCCTATGGTGGCCCTGAAAACCACAGTGGACAAGAGTGTCTACTAATGAAATAAGTCAATGAATAAATACACGGGAAGCAATGCAATCCGGAAAATGTACACAAGAAATGCACATCTAACATGTTGTTTTGACAAACCTTCAGCCGGGTCCTGTTTTATGCAATTATAATGCACAACAGATGTTTTGTTCTTGTACCATTTTAAAGCAACAAGAATATATCTGTTTGCTCACAATAGGGTGGGGTAATATGATGCGATCTTTGCCCCAAAATGTATACAGTGTCCCTTTTATTGAGCCGGTTAATACATTGATCTCCTCGGCCTGTGTAAAACCACCGCATGACTCCGACACACCGCGCAGTAATGGAGAAATCAGATCACATGCATAATCTGCTGAGGTTCCTGGACGGACAGACGTTCCTAAAGCTACAAAGGGCCAGCTGGCTGGGTCTGGCGGCCGTGCGTGAAACAGGGCACGAACACTTTGTTCAGTTTGGCCCGCCGTACTGCTGGACTTCCCATCGCCATCATCATTATCAATATCATCATTTTCACCTTCAGTACAGCGTCCTTCGGTATTTGCCATCTAATAGTGTAGAATTGTTGGGTGATTATGGTACCTACAACTCCACAGTGTCACCGTCATGGTTCCAGTTGCAGGTTGTGTGCTACGATGATGAACGCATCAGTTTATTTAAATGAGTTGAACACCTGCGCCGCTTCAATTCCACCGTGCGCCGTAAGGCTGACGAGGGCTGACAGAAGAGCAGAGTAAAAGAACAAGTTAACATTCTGTACAACACCATTGGTTCTTTCTGTTGTCACTTAATTATTCCCTATCAAAAGTGAATATTGGAGCGGCAGATAGCATAGCGGTCTAACGCACCATATTTTGGCTGGTCTGAAACCCATCTCTACCAGACCAGCCCTGGTCGTCAGCCCCAGGTCCGCCGTGAAGCACGTAAGGAGTCTTCCCCCCCATGTCAACCAGTTCAAACCATGCACATGCACTGAGAGGTCAGCGATGTCAAAGCTAACGCTAATGGTTCTCAATGCCACGGCGAAGGATTGAGAGAGAGAGGGAAGGAGAGAAAGTGAGAGCAGGAGTGACAAACAGAGAGCGAGATCGAGAGAGCGTGTGAGGGAGAAAGAAAGAGAAGAAGAGAAAGCAGAGCCCCTGCCGGAATAAGTGCGGAATCAAGCTGAAATGTCAGATGAGTCACAGCCTGCGTTCCTGCGAGACAACAGAGCTTTAATATGGATCAGAGGCTTGGAACGAAGGCAGAAAACGAATAGTGACACATTGAGCCAAAAAGGAACAGGCGACACCCACAGCCCTGGCTGGGATGGGGATGGCTGATCTCGGGGAGCGAGGCCAGCCCTCACCTCCTAAAATAGCACTCCATCTACTCTCTGACGGTGTTCATTCCACAGAACCACTGTGTCCGCATAAAGAATGCACGCGCCCGGATGAATGTGCGCCTGTCCACTTTAGGACTGCACATTCTCCGAATGCCTTTCATCAGCTCCTGCAGGCATCTTCATTTCCCCTCTGCACTTTCCCTGTCTCACTTACCCTCTATTCATGACACATTTAATGTAAATATTGTTCATATTACCACTCAGAGCTAAATTAAATATTTATATGTTCTAAGTTTTTTCTGGATTTTGTTTGTTTATTTGTGTATTTTAATGCAGAGTAAGTTGCCTTGAGGGCATAATAATGACAGACTGCAGCTGTAACTAGTACTCCTTGTACTGCTAAAACTCTTACTACTACTACTACTACTACTACTACTACTACTACTACTACTACTACTACTACTACTACTACTGTTCCTGCTCCCCTACCACTACTAGTACAACTTCTAATGATAATAATGATAATAATCATTATAATGATCATAATAATAATGCTTCGGATGTCCTGGGGTACGTGCACCTGGCACAACAATGTCGGAGCCTGGCATGTGGAATGTGTTTTGTGGCTTGTTGTGAAGATGCCAGACGTTGCCACGAGCGAGCTGTTTAACCGAGGCCCTGTGTTTGGCCGCTGGGGCGCCTGCGTCTCCCTGCCTCTCGCCCTGTGAGCCTACGGTCGCTGGGATGCGGGAGTGTTTGTTGTAGCGACAGGAGAGGCGCACCAGGGTTTCCATCGCAGGATCTCAGGACGGGCTGTTCTGCCCTCACAGAGGGGGCATTCCCAACACCAGCTGAATTCGGAAGCCAAGGCCAATGGGCATTGTGTAATGTGAAATTAACATGTCGCTAAAAACGCAAGGGTGAAGCGGATGTGTGGCCCTTCCCTGGCCGTGGGCGGTACTTGTAATATCAGACGCTCAGCCACGCTGCTCCTTGAAATGCCCCTCACCGCACCCTCCTCCCAGCCCAAACCCTCCATTTGTTCCTCCCCTCCACTGCCCCAGTGACATAGGCTCTCTCTTTTGCCCCCTCAGTGTAGTGGAATGGACAAGGTTTCCACCACTGGGATCATAGGGTCACTCCACACCCTAATGTTTTTCTCTGCAGAGTGTCACCTCATCAGAACTGCAGAACTTGGCTCGTCCTGGACGACAACGATTGAAACCTCACTGATTCAGCACCTCTGTAAAGTGACCGCAGCTTATTCCAGCGAAGATGCAGAGTAACACAACCGCTTTGTGCCATCTTGCAATGTGAGAGCGCTGTGCGGACAGCTTTCCTATATGTTGCAATCGCAGGCCTGTGGCCATAGTGCAACCATGACCATTTGATCTGATTAAGGCTCAGGTTCGAGGAAGCTCACTAATGCCTATTCAGCTTGATCACCAGACTCGACCTTTTTTTTTTTTTTTTTTTGCTAGCCCCGTGATTGACGGTGTGAGAACACTTCTTCGGTTGTTATGGTGAAATGTGATTCATCTGCGTTCTGAAGGGAGCTTCATCCATTTACTCTTTGTGGCGTGAGCGAGTGAGTGTGAGTGAGTGAGTGAGTGAGTGAGCGAGCGAGCGAGTGAGTGAGTGAGTGAGTGAGTGAGTGAGTGAGTGCGTGAGTGTGAGTGAGCGAGCGAGTGAGTGAGCGAGTGAGTGAGTGAGTGAGCTGCACACAGACAGGGGAAGAGGTACAGCAGAGTGAGTCTCTCTGGTTAGCTGCACTCAGTCTAACAGATGAGAAGGAGAAACAGGCCTGTAGCTGTGTGTGTCTGGTGTGTGTGTGTGTTACTCTGTCTAACAGATGAGAAGGAGGAACAGGGCCTGTATATCTGTGTGTGTGTGTGTGTGTGTGTGTGTGTGTGTGTGTTTGTGTGTGCATGCATGTGTGTGTGTGTGTGTGTGTGTGTGTGCGTGTGTGTATGTGTGTCTGTGCAACACAGTTCTCCCTGTGAACCTTACTCACCCTGGCCAATTCTCTCTCAGCCAGCAGCTCCAGAATGCCAGAGAGCTGGTTGCCAAGGAAACTCAGCGTGTTGACAATGGAAGGGAAGGAGTTCACCTCTGTGCTAATCGCTACCTAGCAATAAGGGCTGGAACCACGGGGGGGAGGGGTCTTGGAGGCCCCCCCCCCCTTTAACAAGAGCGTGATGCAAATTCCTCAAACCTCCAAAACTCTAGAGATATGGGAGAAATGCCAAGGATGGATTCATTTATTCTCTCAATGTGCGAGAGAGACTCTCTTCCCTTTTCATTAAAAATGGCATGCATTGCACTTGCACCGTCAAATCAATACCGAGCAAGACAAACGACGACGCTTTGTAAAATACCCTTCCTCTTCCCTTAAAGAACATCAATATTTTCATTGCTGTTTATATTTAGTTCCCTTTTAAGATTTGCGATACAACCTCTCGGCTATTTGATATCGCACATAATAAACAGCAGGGGAGATTGATAGAAGTTCTGTGTGGCTCAGTAGGTAGAGCATGGCTTTGGCGAAGCTTGGGTCGTGGGTTCAATTCCCACTGGGACCACATATACTGGAAGAAAAAAAGCATTCACTAATGTAAGTCGCTTTGGATAAAAGCGTCTGCTAAATGGCATATGTTATGTTATAAGATAAGAAAAAACATTTCACCTACAACATTTCCAGAGCAAAGACCCTGATGGTGTGCCTTATATAGCCACCACACCCTGGGACACAAAAGCAAATAATAAAAAAATAGTCTCGTCTGCTCAGCGTACTTTTTGTTGACGGTCCCTTGAGAAGTGTCCAACTGCACCTCAGGCGGACACGCGGCCGTACTCACCTTGAGTGCTGATGTGGGAGCCCGCGAGGCCGACGGACCCGTGCTGATGTCACGCGCCTGCAAGGGAACATTAGCAGCGACACAGATGCCTGCTGTCTGACTCATCTGCCTGGGCTGCCAAAACTTTGTGTTCGGGGGGATAATTACTGACTAAGTGGGAAGGACATTAGATGGCCAGATTGAGGAGAAGAAATAAAAACAACCAAACCTTACAAATGAATGAAAATGAACTATCTAATAATGAGCCTTTAGGACCCCCTTTACAGGAAGGTAATCCATTATTTTTTATCACCTGTAGTGTGAGTACCTGTGAGAGGGAGACTCGAGTGTAGTCGATGGACGGACTAAGAATCTGTACGTTCATCGCGTCGCGCAAGCACTGAAGAATAGAGCCACAGCAATGGATCTACCGCCGTGCTTCAGGCAGCATAGTTCATAACAGGTCTTAGACAATGATAATAATAATAATAATAATACAATAATTTAGCAGACGCTTTTATCCAAAGCGACTTCCAGAAAGTGCATTCAGCTCGAGTAGATGAACGAGCGGTAGGCCGGCAGCAAGGGGCGGTAGCAGGCACAGAGACACACAGAGAAAGAAACTGTCCAAACAAATATCAGTTTAGCTTCAAAATGCGGGAACCTCCAATTCACAGATGTAAAAACAAAAAGGGTTGGACTTTGACCTGCAAGAGGATTTCCCATTTGTTCTCTTTTGAGAAACAGCTGCACTTCCCAGGTAACCCAATGCTAATCAGCCGCCCCATGCAGAGCACCCATCTGCGTGACTCTTTAGCAGTCTGTGCACGTGGGCCCGGAGCACTGCCTCCTCGGAACTTACCCACCCTGCTCGTGAATTTCTCCCCCGTGAGGATCTGTGCCAGTTGATGAAATAAAAAGCAATGCACGGGAGACCCTACACACATACAGTGCCCTCCGAAATTATTCACACCCTTGATAAAGAAGAGGAAAAGAAGGGCTGTGCAAAATTAACAGCACAGGTAATGAGCTATATTGTACGTATTATATTCTTTTACACTAATGATATATAAATAAAAGATTTCGTTTAACAAGTAACACCCCCTCCTCCTAAAAGACTTTCCGCTAGCACTACAATGTCTGCTCCTAACAGACCACAGAGCTTAGGGAAACATGCGCGCAGTGACACTCAAACACATTCCGCCTGTCTCCATGACAACCAGCCCCACTGCACCTCGACAACACGGGAGGCGACGGGGATTTAAACCTGAAGGGCAATATTCAACAAATAAACAAACGGCGAAAGAAAGCAACAATTCACCGTTCCGAGGTAGCTAGCTACGGGTTTAACTCGTTTAAGTGCCCGCCTCAGCATACAGAGATGAGAAAGGGTTCACTCTGAAAGACAAGACAACACCTACGGGGAATGGATCAATGAATTCCGATCAAAGCTGTCGTCTGCTCAGTCACTAAACCTGCTGCGTTCATTTCGGTGTTGTCTATTTATAGGGATGTAACTGTATCTATCTGCTGCGAGGCTCCTGGCCAGCTTCATTGTCGGGCTCTTCTGAGACTGAAAACGACTGCCTTCAGTTGCCGTGCCACTCCACCCGGAGTGCTATGCATAGCCTACGTACACAGTGCACAGATAAAATTTAAGTCTTGACAGGACAGTCATCAACACAAGAAGTAAAACACACCGTGCCAAAGCATAAGCGTAGCCTACTACAATAATTTAGCAAACGATTATTCTCAAAATCAATGTATATACAAGCAACTGCCCAAATAAAGGAAACATAAAGTGTCTTTAATAGGGCGTTGGGTCACCGTGAGCCGCCAGAACAGCTTCAGTGCACCTTGGCATCGATTCTACAGGTGTCTGGAACTCTACTGGAGGGACACAGCACCATTCTTCCATGAGAAATTCCAGAGAAAGGTAGAAAATGGAAGGCCTGGTGATGCAATGAATGCAGGAAGGAGCTATGGCTGCCCCTGGGGCCAGCGCCAGCCCTCAGTCTGATGCAAGCAGCAACAGGAAGCCACTGACGAGAGACAATTTTGTGCTCAACTTGTTGACTAATTTAAACTGCAGTTTTGCATCATGCTCTCGCTGTACATCATTACGCCCACAGCAAGACGAGCTTGAGGGGGAAACCAGTGAAATGGCGCCCCCCTCTGTTGAAAAACAGCACACCATAGCACACTCACAAGACATGTACTGTATATACACGTCTAAAACGTTATGATAAATGTTATTTTTAGTATATTAATTCTGATTATGAATGGATTTTTAATTTCACCCCTGTATTCTCCCAATTTGGGATGCCCAATTGTATTGTATTCATGCTCTTTGCTGCCACCTCCTCAGTCAGTTCGGGAGAGCAAAGGCACTTACGTGACCTCCTACAAAATACCCAATGTCAGCCGCTACTTCTTTTTACTCTGTACTCCACCAGTCAAGCATGCAGACACATTGAGTCAGATTAGGACCCCTCATGTGTAGCTTGTGCAGGCAGACTGTGGGCACCCAACTGGACCAGTAGAGGGGGGTCCAAGGGTTGGGGGGAGCGGTCACTGGTTTGTGATGAGTCCCGCCAACTGAAATCCCTCCCTCCCTCGGCGACGCTATGGCCAATCATGCGCTGCCCTGGGGATGGGATGCCGACCGCTGGCCCCATCCACACATGGGGACGGTCTCTTAACCGGACGAGCTGACAACGATGGATCATCGTCAGCGATCAGAGAGTCTTATGAGCGAATATGAGATGTTTATCGTTTCACTTGAGGTCGGTTATTGATCTTTCATTCACAAGTGGTATAGTACATGGCAGTCACAGGCAGCATTGTTTGGGAGCGGGAGAAACGAGAGATGATTGGTCAAGTTGCCATATACAGTGTTTGCAGCAGTATGTGATTAATATTGAGAAGATGTCATTGGCACAGGCTATACTGCATCTACATGAATTATTGTGCATTACTGATAAATGCTTAAAATGTAAATGTAAATGTATTTCTTCAGGACTGCGACAAACAAGACTGTTAGCCGAATTGATGTTCCTCATGAGCGCAGCAGTTTGTGTCCTACTCAATGCCACGCTTGAATGAATGAGTCTGCACGGATCGAAAGAATAAAAGCAGTGAACACTGGTGAAAAATAAAAATAGAGAATCAGCAAACACTAGTGAGTTCACAGCATGATGGATTTTGGATATAAAATACATTTCTTCACATACAATCCATTTATACAGCTGGATATTTTTGAAGCTTCAGGTTAAGTACCTTGCTCTACAACAGCAGTGCTCCACCTTTGAATGCAATAAGATTTTATGAACTGCCAGCCAATGAATTAAAACTCTTTATATAAGATTTTTTGAAACATGAACTGAGATGTCTTCCTGATCTACAGGTCTCACCGAAATATTGATGGTAGCCTGAACCTTTTCATCGTGGGCAGTTTTGCTTCCCTAATAGCAAGCTGCCAGCACCATAATGGCTCTGGTTGTGACCTTCCGGCCCCATTATCGCTCGGAGGCAAACATGGCTCTGTCCCATTTTGGCTCTAATAGCAAACTTCCAACCCCATTATGGTTCTGATAGCAAACTTCCAACCCCATTATGGCTGCTTGTGTCACACAATTTGTTTTTACCTCTGGGTGTGCAACATAGGATGCGTGGCTCACAGAGAAGAGTGTACACCCTGTTGCTGTGTCTGCCATGATGGTGCTCTGTCTGGTCTAGTG